>OZ024908.1:37427772-38027772 GCA_964017125.1 Flabesymbios commensalis | reverse complement strand
CAGGCTAAATAGACATAAATTATTTTCATGAAAGGCTGCAATATTCTCTCATTAAAAAATACGTAAGCCAATATATAGACTGATTTGCCGAACAAAGACAGATTGCGCAACCCTACCCCCTCATTTTAAACAGGTTTTGGGGGTATCGCCATATAAGCGGTCAAAATATATAGTTCATCCCTATTTTTCTACCGTTACCATCTCATTTCACTCCTTACCTGCAGGAGTTATTATTCAGTTCCTGATGAAATGTAACGTCTATAACGTATGCAAGAATATATAGGTATTTTAATAAAATTTAGTCCATTCTGGGCCGTTCTCGTGGATAAAACACGAAAAATGACATTGATTTTGTGTTTTTATATTCATTATTAGTGATATTATAGCGAAAACCTGATTTTTGTTTATCAGTGGCGGCCATCTTGGATTTTTCATTAATGGGCAGAGGAAAAAATAAAAACATTTTTTTTGTTCAGTTTGGATATATAGAAATAAAATGAAATGAATCGGGCTTTAGGCCACTTTTGTGCACATACAGGCTTAATTGGGCCAGGAGAACCTCCTGAGAATGGTGAGATGAGTGAGATGACACTGCCCTCCAGACACAGGATTCGAAATTCAAACCCTGGAGGTCTGAGGCCGAGCACGCTACCTCTCGGTCACGGAGGCTCCCCGCTATACTGAGTTTTACGAGTGGATGGGGAAGAAACATATTTGTTTCTTTCAAACCGCCGAGACCGGGAAAGGAACCCTGAACTCTAGCGTGAAAGGCAGCGATGCTGATGTGAGAAATCAATCAAAAAACAACATGAGCATGACACAGAATTTTGATATGCTTCATAGCGACATGTTCCATCAAGGTATGTGTTGCTCAAAGTGTATTTTATCTAGGGAAGTAGGAAGACAATATCATAAATTGTAACTTTTCGCCTTTATATCGTCATATGACCTTAATAGTGTGTTTATTAGCCTCTTATGCCTAGTACACCATGCAATAGATGGGTTTATATGATGATTTTTTTTTAAATTATCTCTGTTTCTCGTATGTTACATTATTGTGTCTTTGTTTGATATTCCTTGTTTGATATTCGTTCGATATGAATCTCAGTCTTATCTGCCTCTACAAGATAAAAGCCTGTGTCTGATAAAATATTTACAAAAAAATCGTTTAGCACGTTAATTAGCAATTTTTAACAGATTTTGACCTTGATATCGGCATTTCACCTTGTATCGGTGATGTTTTTTGGATCGAAAATGGCGTCATAATTGGATCCTTGGTGTCAAAAATTATCATGCGTAACTGGCGGCTCTTTTGAAATGCCCATAATGGCCACTAGGGCGTAATTTAGCTTGTCTGTCGGCATATTATGAAAAAAATCACGTTAGATCGTGTTAGCAAATGTTGGACTTTTGCAACGAAGTAAATTCACGATTCAATCATTTTTGTTCAGGTTAACCTGACCTCCTAGCAAACATGAGACGTTAACCCAACGTTGGTTTATTGTTGGGACAATGTCGTAGACGGTGTAACTTTTGTAAATGGTCTAACTTTTGAAATAGGCCTAGACAGTGTGCAACTTGTATCAAAATTTTTAAAATTTCATGAAAATTGGTTGAGAATTGACTGAGTAATCCACGAAATTCAGTCATCCTGGTTGATGAATTTCATATCATACCATAACATAACAAAATATAACATTAATTTGCCATATTAACACAGCATATAATAATAAGAAACATATATAATTAATTCAGCAGGAGACCATCATTAAGACTTTTAAAGTCGCTCACATGATAGCCACCTGAAACATTGCAGAGAAAATAAAAATATAATTATTATCAGTGTGGCAGTAGAAATGAAACAAACAAACAAACAAAAAAAGACACAATAATGTAACATACGAGAAACATTTAAACACTGTTAAATGTGGAAATATTTGATGTGTGAATACGAAATAAACAGAAAAAGACTAACTGTAAAGATATTTTCAAGTATGAAATAAATGAATGAAGGTGAGAGAATTAGGTATTGATTTTTTCACATAAAAAACAATTTTGAATAATGCAGGTAGAATCATACTTGGCAAGATAATATTTTTTAACATAATAACAAAAACCAGCAAAAGAAAGTGTATATATTTTATCAAGAATGATACTAGGAGAAAGATTAAAGGTATTAACAATACTGAAACGTAAACACTTTTTTCTGAATGCGTGTTTTATTTTAGGTGTTCGAATATTATCACGATGGCGAGTGTTATGTGTGTGAACATCATAACCAGTAGCAGATACAAAATGTACAAAATAGTTAGGTAATGAGCGATGTACTAATTTAAAAAGAAATTTTAGATGATTTTGTTCCAGAATATTTTTCACTTTCAGTACACTATATTTTATAAGCATGGGATCAGTATGGGCCAAATAAGGACTCTTATTTATTATTCGTAGGGCTTTCTTTTGAAGTTTATATAATCGCCTTGAATCATATCCCCAGGCCAGTATACAATAATTTAAATGAGGTGAAATTAACGAGTTGTATATAGTAAGTAAAATCTGATCTGGTATGATGAACTTCAAATTATTTAGCACACCGATTATTTTGCTTATTTTATTAGATATGTTATCAACATGTTTTTTCCAACTCAAATGTTTAGTAATTGTTAGTCCCAACACAACAAATTTTCTCGTCATCAATTAAAATCTCTTTTTTTTCCTAGGTGGTTTATAGAAAACGATAAATTTAGACTTTTTACAATTTAAAAAAAGTTTATTTGATTTTAGCCATAAATTAATTATCTGAAGTTTGGAGTTTATTTTGCGCTCTTGTTCGTTTTTCGGAATATTATCTAAATCGGCTATGAACGTTGTATCATATGCATAAATAATTGTTTTAAAATACTTGTGATAGCAGCAATATCATTGATATAAAATAAAAACAGCAAAGGTCCTAAAATTGAGCTTTGTGGAACACCAGTTTCAATATTAGACAGATTCGACTTAACACTACCTAATTTAGTATATTGACGTCTGTTTGTGAGGTAATTACGAAATAAAAAAAGAGATTTGTCTTTAATACCGTAATATTTAAATTTATATAGTAGAATTTCGTGATCTAAAGTAGCAAACGCTTTAGAGAAATCCAGAAATATTGCTAACGGAGTTTTGCCGTTATCCATTGAAATCATCAGTCTGTCGATTAATTCTAAAGCAGCTGATTGAGTGGAAGGATTTTTACGAAAACCATATTGGCTGTCAGTCAAGATATTATTCAGAGATAAATAGTTGGTTAAAAACGATTTTTTCAAAGATTTTTGAAATACTTGTTAAATGGGAAATTGGTCGGTAATTAGTTGCTGGTAAAGGATCTCCTGCTTTTAATAAAGGATGAATTTTAGCAGTTTTTAAATTGTCCGGGAAAATTCCAGTAGTAAATATTTGATTAATAATGACGGTCAATGGCATTGATAATTCTTCAATAATATATTTTATTAGTAAACTGCTAATTCCAGCTGATCCACAACTGTTTTTAGAATTAAGACATTTAATAACTTCATATATCTCATTTTCAGTGACTAATAAAAAAATGACATTTTCTATCACTCGAATTTGAAATTGAGCTTATGACCTTGAACATGACCTAGAATCAACAAAATAATTTCAGAAATGGATTGTTCTGTCAAAATTAATTTAAAATGAGGTATTACACTTGTTCCTGGCTTCATTTGTTGAAAATTCATATTTGACCTTGTAGCCATAAAGTCATTTGACCTTGTGGCTTAAAATATGTTTTTCCCAAATGGACGACAACCTGGGTTTGACTCACTGGAGCATAAGGAATCAGATAAATATAGTCGTTTGATTTAAACCATTCAGTTTATCAGAGCTGACTTCTAGACCACTTATTGAAATTGGCCTCCAGTCTATTACTAACTTTGCTGAAACTGACTCATTAACTTTGGTCGATATTAGTGTTGTAAAGCGTTACCTTGTGAAGGTTTTGGCTGGAGCTCGTTCAAACACCACTGCAGACACATCTGACAAGTTTCGACATGATAGTTATTTGAATGGAAAAGCTCTTAACTGATTTACCACCAACCTCGTCAGCTATATGTGGTCACATTAGGTGGTGCTTCTGTGTGATCAGAAATGCTATCACACTACTAGAAACTTATCAGCACGACCTTCTCCCTTAAAACTTTGGTTGGACCATTGAGGGCAGTGTTAAGATTCCCACAGCATCGATTCAACCCATTCCACCTGAACTCTTTGTTTGTTATCTGTGTGGTGGTAGATGTGAAATTCGAAAGTGCAAATGCAAAGCAAACGGGCATATATGCATTCTTTTCTGTCATAAAGAGAAGAGATCTATCAGTACATGTGTCAACAAATGATGAAAATATGTTGGTAAATTGATGTGATTTGACATATATGACATTGCAATTAAACGGTTTATAACAGTTGTCTCTTCTGTGATATTATCTTTTTAATATAATTATATCAATTCTTTTTTCGGCAATAAAAATTCAAGATGTTCCATCAGACCCTCCAAAACAACAGAAAGAGATTTTATGCTTTCCAAATAGCTGAAGAATCTAAATTAACCAATAGTAGAGGGATTTCATTTACAAAAGTTGTAGTAAATTATATTTTTAGATGTCAGCTGGTCATCATTTTGGATTTATATGTCAATGGTTACTTATATCGTCAAAATAATCTGACAAATGAATTCCTGGACCTCAAATTAGTCGAAAAAGAGGTATGAGTAGAGATTTTTGAACAAATATTTCAATATGTATTTTTTTATTATGTCGTTTGGTGGCCATTTTGGATTTATATGTCAATGGTTACTTATATCATCAAAATAACCTGAACAATAAATTCCTGGACCTCAAATTTGTCGAAAAAGAGGTATTAGTTGAGATTTTTGAACAAATAGTTCAATATATAATGTTTTAATATGTCGTTTGGCGGCCATTTTGGATTTGTATGTCAATGGGTACTTACATCGTCAAAATAACCCGACAAATGAACTCTTGGACCTCAAATTAGTCGAAAAAGAGGTATTAGTTGAGATTTTTGGACAAATAGTTCAATATAATTTTTTTTTAATATGTCGTCTGGTGGCCTTTTTGAATAATGCTCGTAGTCGAGTTATGCCCCGCTGGTCAAATGTCTACCCTGGTCATTGTCATCGGGGATTGGTCTCTTTACATGAAACCATTGAGAAATTTCGGGTACATCAAAATGTATACGGGGTTGTGGGACAGGGACTGGACCATGTAGGCCGTCTGCAGACCGACGTGTTGAACTTTCCTCCAGACCGCCTGTGCCCAATGTAATGAACATCCACGTAGCTGGATCTGCGGCAGTATATCATGGGCTGCTAGCCACACAGCAGCATCAAAATCAAGCACAAGCTCCTTCACAGCAGGGGGTCTTGGCAGAATGTTCAGCAGCACTTGGAAGACAGCTTTGTAGTCTATTCTACACTAATTACACAAACACGAGAGGCACCTGCTTCACTTAACCATTCTGCTGTAGGAAGGCGTGTATGGAAACTAGCTGTGTAAAAGGAGCTCGAACTATGTGGAATGTTCCGTCGATGTACCAGCTAGGTGCTGGACAGTCAGCACAGTGCCATTTTAGGAATTCAAATTAAAAAAGACAGTGTAGAAACCAATACATGGCTAAATATCGTCAGCTTAAATCAAAAAATGGTCGAACTCAATTTTATATCAAAATGACCACAAAAACACGGCGCATCTTTTCAATTTGTTACTTGAAATGAAAATTATATCATGAATCATGAAACAAAATGGCCTAACTCACCAAAAATGTCCTTGCGATCATTTCTCAGCTATATTTATTTACTTAATCAACTCAATTTGCTGAAATAAAAATACTCTGAGAAAAATAATGTTTTCATGGCGTTCTTAAAGACATTCAAATGTTTTTCTTGATCACAGATACCTCTAAACAACAATAAGCTTTAGGCTGACGATATGTAGTGTCGGCCTACAATTAAAACCAGAGTTTGCAATTATAATGAATCATACCATCCGCATAGTGGGGAAGAACCCCCTGGATCGCACCCTGTTCCCTAAGCGCACCTTTTGGCTTTTTTCTCAATATTTCTATAACGTGACGTCATAATTATTGACTTCTTATTGAAGAAGATAATAACGTGTCGTGTCCTTTAACTTGTACACTTAATAGCAATTAAGGACGTTCCACAAGCGGGAAGGACGCAAAAGAATAAATGTTAAAATCACTCTTTTTCTTATAATTTGTGAGTGTATAGACTGTGTGATAACTTGCCAAGTATTATAGACAACGGAAACATTGAAAAAAACACAATGTAGACTTAACTTTTCTTGATTAGTTAGAATTACCAATCAGTCAACGTGGGTCAACCCTGTGATTCAGAAATCCTTCTAGAAAATAATGTCCAGTGTGCCCAAAACGTACCCCCAACTTGCGCTTTGGGAGCATCTGTCTCTTTTGGGATATGAGCTTGTCCTAATACGCACCGTCCTGTCTATGTCAATGATTAGTCACAGCCAGCTGTATCTGGTTATATTTCATGGAAATTTAGGGTAAAAAATTGACAAAAATATTATTTTGGTTATGTTTATTCATAATATAACTAAAATATAAGTTAGTCTTCCCTACATGTATCGGTATACAGGCGGTGCGCTTTAAAACGTATAAAAACCACTAAACATTAGGGGGTGCCCTTTATGAACACTGGGGGTGCGCTTTGTGCACAGGGCACCTAAAGCGCCCCCTCTGCTGAAAAGGTGATTTTTTCAAATTAAATGTGTAAAAATGGCTTTATCACACGGAAAAAAATAGGAATTATATTTTATCAGAATCTGGATCACCTGCCAATATGGACATGTTGTTTCAAACATGTCATAGAAAGATTTTCTCCTTTTTAGGTAGGGGTTGCGCTTAAGAGTGTTATCCCCTAAAATGATATTTATTGGTAAACAAATTTGCAACATTAGATATTATTAATTGATAATAATATTAGTTAACGATCGATGTCTTCGAAGAGGTGAGTGTCAAGGGTGTTTATTGTTGTTGGCGTGTCAAGGGTGTGCTTACACAGGCCTTATGCAGGTGAGACAATTGGCGTCACACCGTTCGGGCTGGTTCGGGCGTCCCCGACCTTTGACGAGAGGCCTCACTTTAGAATCGCGCCACATCAGACGATGTGCGTCACTTACTCCCAGGCCATCGAGTCGAGCAGACGTCTCGGCTAGACTCAAGCGCCAAGCCGCTGGCTAGGTTGTTGCGTTCTGCGTGGAAATGTGTGCACTAACGTTACTACAATGTCTAGACTAAATAAATGAGAATGAACTGGAAAAAGATTTAACAAAGTTATTTGTGTTCTGTCGTCCCGACGGGAATGGAGTTGAAGTGAGATGGGACTTGCTCCACTAAGCCCCATTAGTGACTAGCCCTACACTCACATTGTGACCCCGACGTTTGATCGTACTAGCAGCAGTGCTTTCACCGAGCAACACACGATGCAAAACCACTGGTTTTGAGGATAGCTTCTGTAAAATTTAGGGGATTTTTCGAAAAAATGACACATCATTTTTTCTAAAGGTACGTAAAAATTGTAGGTCATAGTCAAATTTGCCAGTAAGGATTAGTTAGAAAGGTTATCCGAGGAGAAGCATGCGCATTTCCGCTGGAAAAAGGCGAAATTTTAATAATTTTGGATGATAACCACGTGCGATCCATTTTTCAAGATGGCCAACACGAGGGTTCCTGCTTGACATCAAACTAGAATCTTTTCGATTCATTCCTAATAAGTCAGAATTTTAAAATATTTCCCTACTATTTATGCCACTATAGGCGATTGGGAGGTGAATATTTTAAAATTCATTTTAAATCGTTGTACTCCATAATTGAGTGATTCAATTTTTTACGGCCAATTCAAGAAATATCACTAAGTTTCTTGTCTAAAAAAAAAAAAAAAAATTCGCACAAAATATCGCCTCGACTCAGAGAACTTTTGATAGGCTTAGGGCCACTTAAAATTGTTCGCCTGAAATACATGTGAATAAACGGTTTTATTTGGTTCGTAAATACATTATTGTTAGGACCGTAGGTCAATATTTTGTCATTACAATCATATTTTGTTTCAGCGGCAGCAGAAATATTTTACTATGTATAGGTGAGGCGGCCATTTTGCTGCAGGTGCCCCTAACATTAGGTCAATTGGCTGCCGTATAGCCGCACGCGAGCCCACCAACCCGGCATCCATTACCAGGATCACCCCACGATTTCAGCTTGTCGTAATTAGCATAAATTAAGCCGCCATCTTGGATCGATGGTGTGATTGACAAACCCCGCTCAAATGTCAAGGCCAAACGCTGTCTGGAAAAATTATCTAGGCACTGCAAAATTGTTTTCAAATATTTTTTTCTCAATCCTCAAAGAGAGGCTGAATTCATTTTAGCATACACTTCTTGAAGTCCAAAATTATATTACACATTGTGTGATAGTTTTGATTAGAAATTCGATTATCTACTTTTCCGTACTTTCGCGCTGACCTGCCCCCTGGCGGTCAGCGTCTATTAGACTAAGCCACGCGCCCGTGCCGGCGCGGCGCTTAGTTTATGAATATGCTAATGAGTTGATGCATGCGGCCCCGCTGCACACGGCACTCAATTATCGATGCGCTAACTCCTCTCACAGCGAACCAGCGACGCGCTATCACACATAGGCCTACATGATATATATCACATACACCACACACCGCCAGCTGCTGTAATCGGTGCAGCACCGCTCACACAGTGAGACAGCAGCATGTCGCCGTACATACATAACATACAACACTTTCACCACCGCTCAACCTAAACCGACGGGCACGGGGCTACGCGCAATAATACGAATCGAAGCGAGCGATCGATTTCGACGTCACTGTGAATGATTTTCATGATGGACATTTTATATTAAAAAAAAATATGTTCATTAAAGGGAAATATTCGTCAGCGAAATACTACTATATAGTCTTTATAGACTACTGTCAGTCAAGAGTTGAATAAAATAATTCCAAAATTAAGTCGAACTGTAGACTAGATAAATAATGCAGTCGCACTCAGCCTATCGTCAAGAGAACGAAATTCTCTCATGATGGGCCAGTTTTATTCGTTATTTAATTAACGTGGATATACGACTTGACATTTGTGCTATTGTGACCATCTGGATGTTTCCATGTGTTTTTCGACTTGTGTGGAAAACTTTTCCACAGGTGGATTTACCCAATACCATAGTATCATAGCTTAGAATAGCAATGTGGCATTTATTCTGGCAGTCTATATACAGTTTGTGACCTACAATTTTCACAATTTATATAATAAATGAAATAGAAAGCAATATAAACGCAATTTCTGAACAGAGACTTATTCGACATTTCAGCAATCCCCGTATTCTGCAACATATGACATGGCATGGACAATTCTCATAAATTACAGATTCAGCATGCATCAAGACTTATTCACTAGTCTAGATAACTGTGCACACAGTTCTCCACGCAGGACGCGACAACCGCAATAGTTGGTATGTTTTAAATGCATACCATTTTAATAACCGTTTGAGTATTGCCCAGTAGCCAATAGGCCTGCAAACTCAAACGTTTCAATTTTTAAATAATTTCAATAAATAAACATTTCAAGATGGCTCCCAAATATGATAGCGGAGGCTTCGTTTCTACACCCCTCGAAGGACAAGGGGCTCGCCGTAAGGACTCATATTTTTTGGCAAGTGAAGAAGACGAAGCTCAGTTTAAAGAAGCCGACACTGAGTACAGAAGGCTCAAAGCAGACTTTGCAAGAATCGCACGCACTAGACGACAGCGAAATCGCTCAAAGAGCGAATCTTCAAGGAGCCCTTCGCCAATTAGACGACAACCATTAGGGCGATAAACTAATCTGCCGAAATTTAAGATAGCCACTTTTTATTCTACAGACCTAGAATTATGGTTTAATCAGATCGAGACGCAGTTTGATTTACACCAGATAACGGATGACGACGAATGGTATATATATTTTATATAATATATAATATTTGATTTTTAAAAATATCGTGTAATTTTTAACATTGTCCTAATACATTCTCAAATTACTGTAGCATAATTATGCACTTGTATATATTCTAGGTTTCTACGCTTTCCAGAGTGTCTTTTTTGCTACTATATATATAATTAGCATGTCATACATAGTAGCTATTTTATCTCTGGTTTTGGTGCGGGAAACAAAATGATAGACCTTATGTTACCCTGGCAATGCCTTTCAATCTTATTTAAAGTACATACCCAGTGTTTCTTATGGCAATGCCAGTTAACATGATTTTAGTTATGTATGTCATACTATGTATATTGTCATATGATTTTAACAAATTAACAATGTTGTATATACATGTACATATCTCTAGTTCTATGACAAATAAGTCTGGATTGACTTTCTTTCTGTCAATAAAATATCTGTCTGTCTGTCTGTCTGGTATAGTCTCACCTGTGAGGCACTCTCCGGAGATGTAGCATCCGACGTCAGAGACGTGTTTCTGCAACCCTTCCTCACACATAAGTATGAGAGTCTCAAAGGCATCCTAATAGAGCGCCGAGGTCTGACTACACCCGAGAGAGTGAATAAAGTCATTTCAGGGGAGAAGATTGGCTCCGACATACCGTCCAGATTTCTCCGACGATTACAGAAGACGGCCGGTTTTGGTACGAAAGCTGTAGTCGGAAAGGCTGTTATACGGCAGACCTTTATCAGACAGAAGCTCACATCGATACGTGCCCACTTGGCCACACAGCCAGATAGTGCCTCATTGGAGAGTTTGGCCATGTTGGCCGACCTGGCACTTGCTTCCAAGAACGACGTCGACGAGAGTAAACCGGGGGTTGCTGAAATCCAAGTAAGCGAGACCGGCAAGCTAGTAGGACTATTAGAAGACCTGTCTCGAAGGTTAAAAAAGTTAAAGACAGCGACAGCCGCAGAGAAGAGGAGGAATTCAGGACGTGCTCGGACAACCGACAATCGCGCCCCTAGGGCTCAGTATGTACCCAACGTACAAGCAAAACCATTTGTACCAAACAGACAAGGTTCTTTCACAAATATTAACGAAGATAGCCGTCCGTACGTACTGCCGCCGAACACACAGCAAAATAATGCTACGCAACCGATCGATACGGCTAATGCACCTGTTTGCTACTATCACCAAACCTTCGGTGATAAATCACGCACGTGCAGAGACCCTTGCGCGTTTTCTTTAAACTGTTAAGCCAGAGCAAGGTAGCGACTCTTGCACCTGGCGAAATAACCGAGACGCGACATGACTCCGCGGAAGCTACACCTTCCAAGTTATTTCCCTCTAAGTTACGTCGCAGACAAACGCAATAAATGCAAATATTTAATTGACACGGGTGCAGCAGTTAGCGTCTTACCCAAGTCTTGCGCTAACACGACTTCCGACGTTGACTGTCTTCCCCTAGTTGCAGCTAACAATACTACTATTAATACCTACGGTACTAGCAAACGCGTCGTCGACGTCGGCCTTAAACGTGACTATACGTGGACATTTATAGTAGCAGACGTTAAGCAGCCCATTATAGGGGCGGATTTTCTCATACGTTATAGTTTACTGGTGGACTTGAGAAGTCGGTGTCTAAGAGACACGAGAACCGGTTTAGTTATACCAGCTTCACTATCGTCAATTAAACCATTGTCACTCAATAGAGAGGACACCGTCCATAATGACTACACAAAACTATTAGGTCAGTTCCCGGAACTGACTCGCCCTACGACGAAGGGGGAGACTGTCAAACACGGTCTTACACACAAAATAGTGACCAAAGGACACCCTGTGTTCGCGTGCCCACGACGATTAGCCCCTGACAAACTAGTCACTGCGAAACGCGAGTTCGATGATATGATAAAGTTAGGAGTTATCGAACCCAGCGACAGTTAATGGTCCTCAGCGCTTTATATGGTCCCCAAGAAAAATGGCGACTGGAGACCATGTGGAGATTATAGAAGCTTGAACGCTCAGACCGTACCAGACCGTACCAGCGTTTAGCTGGTATGAAAATTTTCGCTAAAATTGATTTAGTAAGAGCGTATTATCAGATACCAGTTGAACCGTCCAATGTGCATAAGACAGCGGTTACCACACCTTTCTGTCTTTTCAATTTTACCAGGACACCGTTTGGTCTACGAAATTCCGGTCAAACTTTTCAACGTTTCATCGATCACGTTGCACGCGGATTAGATTTCGTGTTCGTATATTTAGATGATTTATTAGTCACCAGCCCCGATCATAGTACCCATAAGAAACATTTGAAAATTATTTTTGCCTGTCTAGCCGAATACGGTATTATAATCGGTCCTGAGAAATGTCAGTTCGGTAGGCCCTACTACCGAGTTAAGTTTTAAGGCCCCCACATTTGTTCAGAAGGGATTTCGCCGTTGCCCAGCGCAGTTGACGCCATAGTTAACTTCGCTAAACCCGAAAAGCAACGAGCGTTACGAAGATACTTAGGAATGGTAAATTATTACCATCGATTTATATCACAATGCGCGGCTAAGTTGACGCCATTAAATACTTTACTGACTGCAGCCAATGACGGTCATACGAGACTGTCACCGAAGTCTAATTTTGATTTAAAGTGGAATGAAAGTGCAGAATCGGCATTTTCAGAGTCTAGGCAAATACTAGCAAATGCAACCCTCCAATAGGCTACATTCAGAAGCTTCGGCCCAGTTGAATATCACGTGTGACGCTAGTGATTTCGCCGTAGGTGGCGTTTTGCAGCAGTATCTAGACAATGTCTGGCAGCCACTCTCATTTTTTAGTAAAAAATTGAGTCCTGCGAAGACACGCTACAGCGCGTTTGACCACGAGCTTTTGGCAGTGTATGCCACTATCAGACATTTTAGGCACAATTTAGAAGGCCGTAACTTTTTCGTAAAAACCGACCACAAACCTTTACCTTATGTAATGTCATCAGTTACCAAACGCCCATCACTGCGACAAACAAGACAGTTGGCTTTTATAGCCGAGTTTACCACGGACATTAAGATACGTGAAAGGCGAGACAAATTTCGTCGCTGACGCGCTGTCATGACCGTCAGTGTCAGTAATAGACAGTACATCAGCAATCAATTACAAAGAATTAAGTGCAGATCAAGCCTTGGATGCGGAATTCACGAGATTGCGACATTCAACGTCGTCTACTATGAACTTTCAACTACTCAAGTCATTTAATAACCATTTGATTTGGTGCGACGTGTCAACAGGACACAATCAGCCGTATATTACAGAAAAATTTCGAAAAAATGTTTTCTCAAATTTACATGGATTAGGTCATCCATCGCATAGGGCTACAAAACCCCTGATAAATACAAGATTTGTATGGCATGGAATGAATATAGATATCGCTAAATGATGCCGTTCCTGCAAAGGATGTCAGGGCCCATTTTCGAAATTTCTGACTTGGTAAGGCATTTTTTAGTAGAATTTGGCATGCAGTTGTTCTTACACAATTTGGGAACGCTGATTCCAAATCTGCCCCATGCCAAGCTATATTTTGTGTTTTTCCTACACAAAATTCAAAAACAAAATTGCCGCCAAAATTAGTGAAAATGTCACAACTTTACATCACGGATTGGCTTACAATGAACATAAAAACATCATTTCGGTGTATTAAAACCCACCTGAGCAACATACTTGAAGTCCCCTGAATTTCACCTTGTGCGTTTGCCACTAGAGGACAAAATCCAAAATGGCCGCCAATGAAAGGCAATGTGCCATAACTTTGCTTCCAAATAACGTAGAGATGTGTTTTTGGTGTCTACATATAGGTTTCTCACACCCGGGAAACCAATCTATTATTAATATTATTAACAATCTATTATCAATATTTCACAAAGTTATGGGGGAAAAACAAATGTTGCGCCAGGAAAACGACACATCGTAGTCCAGTGTAATAATAATGATTTATTTAATAAAGTCATTATTTCACATTTAGAAAAACGAGGGAAACAAACGCAATATCCGGCATGTTGTAAAAATGTTTAGACTATTGACATTTTTTTTTAACTCATAGCAGTCTAAGGCCGAGCCCAGCTCGGACCTGGCATTTATGACGCTGCAGTCTAGGTCCGATCCCAGATCGGACCTGGCAATAATGCTTAGCCATTCACCATTCACTTGCGCAACTATGAACCAAGTGTGGGGAACCTAGAACATAAAGAGTTGACTTATCTGCATCACAACTGTTTCCGAAATAAAAATCGAACTCCAGGCTCAGATGAATACGAGGCTTTTGATAGTTCCCAGATGAGTTGGGAATGTCAAACTTGGTGCATCTCAATATTTGAAATCCAATAGGCATCTCAGGGAATTTAGGCAGATTGCTAAATCCCATGTTAATAACTTCTTCACCCTATTAATTTGTTTATAAAGACCTATTGAATGCTTCTCCGAACCATTTGTGATGTATTTTAATATATTTTGTGTGAATTGATATAATAGTGTACTCCTGAATCTCCGTGAATCTCAAAAATACCATTTTTAAACAAAATTTCAAAAAAATTGACTACCTAATTAGCATATTCAATATTGTATGTGTGTTCCTATGGTGTATGGGAAATACATATGACATAATTCTAAATTTATATTAAAAGTAGGAGAATATGTCTCAAAATCACAAAAATGGCCATACCACAGAGACGTCCAATGTCAAAATGGCCAGACTGCTATGAGTTAATGATTGTTGATCACTGTCAGGCACTAGATAACCTGTCGCTCACCATATATCAATTCTAGGCCTATTAGCATGTGGCCTATGTGATATCCACCTGCATCGTGTTTTTACAGTACCGTATAAGGAAGAAAACAATAATTTAAATGTGCGTTGGCCACGGGTGGCACCCTCCTGCCCAAGCCATGTACTAGGGTTAAACAAAACATAAAGTTAATCCATCAAGGTGGTCTGCATAGCCTTGGCAATAATGACACACAGACATGTTCTGTTCCTATTGAGACAAGAAGTCGTTTAAATATAACAATTTATGATTTTAGTAACTAGGTATATTGTGCTGGTTAAAACGTGCACATCACATAAAAATTATGTTTCTCAATCGGATTGACAATTTACATAATCATGTCATGATAATAGTATCATTTTAATATTTATATTTTTGATTAGAATAGATACCGTACAAAAGCCTGGTAATGTAGTCTGGTGCGATATGTCAGAGATATGCCTAAAATTAAAAATTCTTGCCAAAATTGATTTTATTGTTTTATTGACTTTATTAGGGGTCAAATAAGCCAGAAATATTGGGGTTCAATTTTTCCCGCCCCTCAACCTCGTTTTATGACACATTCAAAATGGCCGCCATCGAAATCACATATTTGGCTATAACTTGGGCCCTAGCATAGCTAGAGTCACGATTTTGATGTCTATACCCATGTTTTTGGGTATGAGGAATCCAATAGTGCCCATACAAAATGTGTATGTCTTGTAGATATTTCGATAATAAAAATAAAGCACATTTTTTATGCGTTATCGGTCATTTTTTGTCGCAAATATGAAAAAACATACAACATCAAGTAAAAAAATGGTTATAGTACTTGCTGTATAATTGGCGGCCGTCTTGGATTTTTCCCTGAAACTACATGTAATATAAAAGCTAGAGGTTATTACTGTATTGTACTAGATTTATTGGTATTAAAAACTTTTATTTCGCCACCAAAAACAACTTTCTATAACTTATAGAAAAACGTTATGGTACTTTCTATATTATTGGCGGCCATCTTGGATTGTTTGCGTGATAGTTGACCAGGTCTTAGAACATGAAATTCCTCAAAACAAAAATGTTATTTTGAACACGAAAGTCAAGTTTGTGTGTCCGCTGTGCACCCAGACATGATGTATAATCATGATAATTGAGACTTTATCTGCTATTTTGGCGGCCATCTTGTTTTGCAATTTTGAAAGGGAAAAACTGAAAACAGAGCTTGGCATGGGGCAGATTTGGAATCAGCATATCCGAATTGTGTGAAAACAACTGCATGACAAATTCTACTAAGAAATGCCTTACAAACTTTAAGAATGCCTCTTTTTAAAAAATGGGCCCTGACTATTTAGATATTTACTGACTTGCGTCGATCGTTTCACACGTTGGCCGGAAGCCATTCCTATTGTGGATAGTCGAACCAAAACAGTCGCCGATGCCTTCTTCAGCGGGTGGATAGCACATTTCGGGACTCCCGCCACTATCACCACAGATAGTTCGAATCAAAATTATGGGATGGTTTATGTAACCAATTCGGGATAGTAAGAAATCGCACATCGCGCTACTACCCCCAGTCGAACTGCATGGTCGAACTTTTCCACCGTCAGTTAAAGGCAGCCATTATGGCACACGAGTCACCGAATCCATGGACAATAACACTACCCTCCATTTTACTTGGCGTTCGTTCCGCCGTTAAAGAGTTATTGGGCAGGTCGACTGCCGAAATGATTTATAGTACGACATAGGACCACCAGGAGGATTTACACAAAAGTATACCGTCGACGCACATACAAACTTGAACAATTACTCAGATAAGCTACGCGTAACCATGTCGCGTCTCCGTTTGTGCCCACCGCGCGACACACACCAGAAAAACATTTTCCAGTATAAGGAAATTGACACAAGTCTAGAATTTTTACGTTTTGTTTTCAAGTCAGTCCAGCCCATGTTCTGAATAAGAGATGTCACACTGGCTGTTTGTCTAAAATTTTGGGTGACAAATCTTACTGCTGATCTTTGATTTTTTTTTAAATTATCAATATATTTTTATCTAAAGTGGACCCAAAATTTTGGGTGACAAATCTTACTGCTGACCTTTGAATTTTTTTTAAATTATCAATATATTTTTATCTAAAGTGGTCCCAAACTGCTGAAGAGTATTCTAAGGATGATCTGACCAGGGAGAAATAGGCAGTCTCCCTTAATTTAGGGAGACATGCCTTCAGGTTCCTCCGAAGGAAGCCCAGAGTGGAATTTGCTTTACTTGTAATTTTGTTAATGTGGGCCTCCCATTCCAGGGTCTCGCTAAGGCAAACACCAAGATATGGTGTTGATGAGACGTCCGTTAGTGTTTCGCCTTCAAGGGTGTACTCGAGATTTTATCGGGCGATACAGGAGGCAGTCATCTGCACAGAGATGAACAGGTGAGAACCCCTTGGAAGGGAGGTCAGTAATATAGGTAAAAAAGAGTAGGGGTCCGAGAACAGTACCCTGGGGCACAACGGACCTCACGCAAGCTGATTCTGAAGAGCTGCCATCGAATACTACTTTTTAGGCTCTATTGGTCTATTGGTCAAGTTTGTGCAAGAGGCGTTGGTGGGGCACAACGTCAAAGGCCTTACTAAAATCTGAGACAACAACATCTGTTAGTATCTTGTTTAGAAAATTTTGAATAAATTCATCAGTTGTAATCAAAAGCTCGCTTTCGCATGAGTGTTTTGATCGAAAGCCATGCTGTACGTGTGGTAAAATTGTGTTTTTCGAAAAATGGGACATAATTTGTTTACAAATGATGTGTTCAAGCAATTTGGCACAACCACATGTTAGGGATACCGGCCTGTAGTTTTCGGGAGAGTGACGATCCCCTTTTTTGAAGACTGGGGCAACATTAGCCTCTATCCAGTCATCTGGTAATTTGCCCGTCTGTAGAGATTGGTTGAAAATGATTTTAAGAAAGGGAGATATTTCGTTGGCAGCATTCTTCAGAATCAAGTTCGGGAGCTCGTCCGATCCGGATGCCTTTCCGCCATTTAAACCCTCGAGTAATTTAGTTACACCTTGAACAGTAATTTCGAATATAGGCATTTCAGTATTCGGTGGTCCTGGTAATTTAGGTATATTTGCGGTGTCTTCTGAGGTGAAAACTGAGCAAAATTGGTTGTTTAGTATTTCGGCTAGCTTAATTACGTCTGCTATCTGAATGCAGCTGGCCGTTTTAAATCCAGGGAGAGACACCATTTCCATCCTGACGTTTAGATTTAAAATAACGCCAGAGTGGTTTTGGATTTTTTTGTTCTAAAGATTCAGAAAGTGTGTTTTTCAAAAAAGACCCCCTGGCAGACCTGATGGCACGCTGGGTCTGCCGTTTACATAATTTACATTTTGCCCAAAGGTCAGCTAATTTATTCGTACGCTTGGCTTTGCTATATAAAGATGTTTTTTTCCGCATAGATGCGAGGAGTGATTTGCATAGCCACGGTAGATTTTCCCGAGGGGAAGTCATTTTTGTTGGTTTAAATTTGTCCAGGCATTGATTTAGGATGGATTTGAGTTTCAACCAATTTTCATTCACGTACAGAACGGCTGGGACTGTTTTCTGAAAAGGATGTCCAGCAGCTCTTAAATTGTTGCCTGATAGCTTCCTGATTAGCCTTTTTGAACTGACGCACTGGGCGGGGTTTTGTACGGCAGTAGGGTGGGTCAATATCCAGTTCGGTCACAACAGCACAGTGATCCGAGATTCCAGGTGTAGGCCTACACTATGAGAAGATTTTATCATCCGGGTTTATTTGTGATCAGGAGGTCCAAAATATTTTCTTCTCCAGTTCTCTATTTTCTTCTCTGAATTTGGGCCAAGGCATGTGTATCTAGGCTTGACAAAAGCAGCTCGCATAGTGATTTGTTTGCTGCTTTAAGATTTACTACCCCATTTTTCCAGTCAATACCAGCCAGGTTGAAATCACCTCCCAGCACAATGGTCTGATTTGAATTTTTTGGCATCAGGTGTAAAGATTTCACAAGTTCTTCTGAAGTACTAATTTTGGAGTCAGGAGGTCTATAAAAACACCCGAGGGTTAAGGATTTTGATGCCGATATCTGAACTTTAGCCCATAAAATTTCACAGTTGGTTTCTAAATTGGGAATCGAGGAGTAGACCTACGTCATAGATAGATAGATAGCTTTATTCAGTGAAAAATAGTACAGGGAAACATCACCATATAATAAATACAGGGTGCCACCATACTTGCCAGCAGGGATAAAAACACTGAAAGAAGTATAGTGACAAAATCTTATTTCCACAGTGGTCCCTGTTGGCAAGATGGCCGCGGCAAGAGTGAGGATGGAAATAATTCCAACCTAAGTGAATATTAAAGGCGTCACATAGGCCTATCACATTAAAAGGATTATGCCCAATAAAAACATGAATAAGCATAATATCATAATATAAATTAGAGGAAAATAAATTATAGACAATAAATTATAGACTATATAACCAGTGATAAATTACAATAATATAAGTAATAAATTTATCCCTACCTCAGGCAGCCCAGCCACGGGACTAGTCCAAGACTGAGCTGACTAAGGCAGACCTGGACGCAGCTACCAACCATTAGAAAAAAATTAGCTGGCTAAATAAAGAAGTTTTCTTCTTTAATTTTTAACCAATGACATAAAGTGTTTTTTTATTAATGATCGAAAATTTAAAGGGTTTTCAGTTGCTGAATGGGGATTGGCAGCTGGTTCCAGAACTTAGCAGAAATATATATATGAGAACGATTTGTCTCCCGAACTGTTTACCCTAGGCAGGACCAAAGAGAGAACACTATTTCTGGTGTCATAGGAGTGTCGTTCCTGGACCATGGAAATGCCTTCCTTAAGTACAGAGGAGCATTCCCATGGACCAGTCTATGCATGTTAGTTGAAACAATTTGTTGTACTCTGAATCTAACCGGGAGCCAATTTATCCGATTAAATTCAGAGTCCCCTATATGGCTACGTGGGGTAAGATTTAGAACAAACCTAATGGTTTTATTCCTGAAGGATTTGTAATTTGTGCTTTAGGTTCTTTTGCAAACCATGGTACCATGAAGAGCATGCATAGTCCATGTGACATTGAATTAATGCTGACGAAAGTAGTCTTTTTGATGCTAAATTTAGACATTTGGCTTGTCTTCTCAAAAATTTCAAACGGGAATTTCCTTTTTTTTAATATTTTCCAAAATCAATTTATCGCTTACTGTTTGTTCTAGATCTACCCCCAGGTAACGAACAGACATTTTCTTGCATGATCCAAATTAAATAGATTCTGTTTTGCCCAGATAAAAAGAAAGTTTATTATCAACCAAGTAACTAGTCAAAGCACAGAGCTCCTTTCCAAGCATTTCCTGGATGACCTTGACGTCTTTCCCGGAAACTAATAAAGCAGAGTCATCCGCATATAAAATGAGTTTACATTTTACTGCGGATTCCATGTCATTAACATATTAGGAAAAGCAATCGACCCAGGATGGAGTCCTGTGGTACACCACAGGGTACCATCCTGGGTTTAGAAAAGGTACCATTTATATCTAGTTTTTGGGTTCGATTCGTTAAATACGAGTCGAACCAGGAAACTGAAACATTATTAAGACCTGAAGCTTGAAGTTTATCTGATAATAAAGAATGGTTTACAGTGTCAAAGGCCTTCTGTAGATCTATCATGACCATGCCGATGTAAAGGCCATTATACATGCCATGTCGAATATAGTCTGTTAAATAAGTCAAACATGTATCGGTTGAAAAAGAAGTACGGAAACCTGAAATTTATAAAATAAGTCATTTCATCTGGAACAACACCTGTTTTTAATGATAGATTGTCAATAATGTATGAAATAGGATAGGCAATACCTTCGGCACCGTCACGAATAAATCTTGCAGGTAGGTCATCAAGACCAGTAGGCCTACGTAGCCTTTCTAGGTTATAAACCTTTAAGCTTTTTACACACTTCGGTTTCACTGAGCAAAGAGAAAGAGAAAGTATTTTGAACAACTCCTTTTCTGTTTATAATATTGATGAATAATATTGCTGTTGAAAATGTTGACTGCCGTCGGCAGTTTAGACACCAGTTTATGAGCCACTGTGGTAAAAAACGCATTACAAGTATCAGCTACCTTTAATTTGTCAAAAGTTATTGAGCCATCAACATCTAAGCCAATATAGAGGTTGAACCAGATTTCAGTTTGGATGAAGTTTCAAGTGATTTCAATGTTTTCCAAATGTCTGATGAGGATTTTTTATGATCTTCAATTTTGTTATTATAAAAATGTCTTTTAGCTTTTTAAATAGAGTATTGCACTTTATTACGCAATTTGGAGAAATGTTTAAAATCATCAGCAATTTTACTTTTTCGAAAATTATGCCTAAAGCTTGATGTCTCTGATTAATTAAGTCCAAAATATGTCCGTCCATCCAAGGTTCTGATCTCTGTTTCAAACGTACCTGCTTGATAGGGGCCACTCTGTTGAGAACCTTAATAAAAATGTTTTCTGACAGCAATAAAGACTCCTCCTCCGTGGGCTTTCGAATTTCGATCTTTACGCAAAACTTGGTAATCAGGAGGAAGAGGAATTGCTATGGTCTTCAATTTTGTTGTTATAAAATCTTTTGTATGATGAGAAGGGCTGCCCAGAACACCCGCACCCGCCAATATAGGCCTACCCACCTTTCCCCTTATTGATAATAATTATGTTCAGCATGGTCTGAAGATTTCACAAGTTCTTCTGAAGTACTAATTTTGGAGTCATGCAGGAGGTCTATAAAAAAACACGAGGGTTAAGGATTTTGATGCCAATATCTGAACTTTAGCCCATGAAATTTCACAGTTGGTTTCTAAATCAGGGATCGCGGAGTAGGGGAGACGGGGGCACGTTGAACCACTTTTTGTATTTATACCTGTAAAATGTGATTAGCATGGTACATGCAAAAAACAAGTGTGACTTGTAATGCCCGGTCATATTGACCTAAATATCAAATATTTATAGCCTAGTTGAATACAAAACATTTATATGAATTTCGTCTCTAAAGTTTTTGCATATGGTGGTTCAAGGGGGTGCATCAATCCATCAAAATAAATATTTGAAATAAATATTTTTTCAAAACAAATTCTATAATTTGCTCACTCCACCCCTTGCCTCTTATAGTTTGCTATATGTAATCAAGGTGTGAAATACCTTACAATGTATGAAAATGGCTCAGCGGAGATTGATGATGTGTCTTTAATTATTCCAGCATAGAAACAATGCAAAATGTGATATAAGCTAATATATTAGCTGTTTTCAAGATGCAATATAATATTCTCTTGTCATTACTTCCCACCCTGTTTTTTTTTTAAATATTTTGTGTAAACATGAATTAAATAACCTTTTAAATTAATGTTAGAATTACAAATTATTATTCATATAATGCCCTATAGGCCTACCGGAAGTAATTAGAACATGGTTAATGTACCCCGGAAAACATGGTTCAATGTACCCTGAAGGGAAAAAACATAAATCAGAAATTTTCAACAGATATCTGCAACTGTTTATAAGCAAAATGTGCTGTCAAGGCATCTCATATAGATACATTTTAGTTATACTATAATGATATTAGAAAATATATTCAAATTTGGACAAATTTGAAAAAATAACTAAATTAGCGGAACGCTACTTTTACAGCCTTAAAACTCTTTATTTGCATATTTCCAAGCATGACATTCGAAAAATTGTGAAAGCTTCTAACATCATAGATAGTACCTAAATGTTCATAACTACTTGCAGTTGGTAAAAAAAATCCAATTATGACGTCATATATATAATTAACCCTTTCCATGCGGCTCCCGGACCCCAGCCAGGATCCGAAAACAATTCTTATTTGTGGCTCCCGGACCCCGGCCAGAATTTTGTACAGTTACAGTTTATCACTTGTAATTCCCGTACTTACAAGGTCATGTGTATGAATTGCCGCCAAATTGTGTAGGGGAACATTCAGATGTCATTTTGTTACCCATGTATGTAGAATGTAACCCTGCTTTGCTAGTGGGGGGGGGGAGTATTACCCCTTAGACGCTGTAATACCGTCACAACCTGTTTCACCGCCGTTTAATTCCTACGGATGGGGTACGTGTAGTGCCTAATTATTCTAATTTTACAAACATGACCCATGTCTAGTCGCAAATTATAACATGATCTGGGATTGTTCTTAAATTAGGTATCACTTCAAGGTCATGCCAATGTAACCTCAAGGTCAATTCAAGGTCAAATTGGCAAAAAAATAATAAAAATTATGATTTTTGTCATTTGTAAGCCCATTTAAAATGACCTTGAAATTGTTTGAACTTGGTGTGTATTGTCGAGGTAACCTTGTAAACAAGTAAAGAGCAGCTCTTGATCATGTCACCCTTCATGTCCAGTGATATATTATAGTCAGGGATAAATCATTTTTACTCGAGAAAAAAATATTTTGTTTTTTTTCAGAGTTGACCTTGGAAAGTTCATGGAAGGTTACTACCACCTCCCTTCGACCCCAGAATGTCAATAACCTACCCTGACATGTATGGGGAGAGTGCTCAGCTGAAATTAAACGGTAGGCCTATATATAGGGGTAAAACCAAAAATTGGGGTAACTTTGCAGCATTAAAAATGGCAGTGAGGTGACCATCAAAGAGGAGGAAAACTACTTTATAGGTTTGGTGCACTGATCCCAATAGAGCATGAAAAAGCCACTGGCTGCGCTAGAAATTTTTTTTTTGCTTCAAAAAATCATTTTAAAAAAGTTGCAGCATTCCACTTACTACTCCGTTACCAAATCCAAACCATTTAAAAAATTATGTTACTTTGTTTAGCTTGACATCACACTTTTAAACGTGATATCCTTATTGAAGCATAATACTAAACAATCGTACATCAAAACTGCTAAAAATTTAAAAAAAATTGATGGGATGAACAAAAATCTTTATTTCAACTCCGTTACCAAGCCAAAAAATACTCAACTCCGTTACCAAATGTTTGGCTCGACATAAATATAAACTGTATATTTTCTTATCATAACATCGATCACAAATGGGTGCTCTATTAATATGGGGACAACGAGCCATGTTTTAAAAGACTATATCATCAATCATTATGACTGTAAAACCCATAAAATTTGACAATTTACCACTCCGTTCCCTTTTCTTGGTAACGGAGTAGAGAGGAACGGAGTAGTAAAATTAAAAGTATTCTAGGGATTAATGAAAAGATCTGGGCAATAATTCAAAAATATATCATACGGGTGGAAATAGTCCCCATAGCAACTGTTGTAGGCATACAATCATAAAACCCAACTCGTTTATATACCCA
Organism: Flabesymbios commensalis; assembly: GCA_964017125.1. Lineage (NCBI taxonomy): Eukaryota > Metazoa > Annelida > Polychaeta > Terebellida > Flabelligeridae > Flabesymbios > Flabesymbios commensalis. The sequence continues at coordinate 38,003,590 of OZ024908.1, read as the reverse complement.
CAAGGCTAGGAACGGAGTAGTAAAAACAAAAGTATATTTTCTAACTTTTTGGTAATACCTGTTTCGAATAACTTTTCACTCAACACTATTTATTCTTTCAAGGTGAAAAACTCGTATAAGGCCCTTTAGTGTGTCAAACTACACTTGATATAATTTTAGTTCATGATTATTCACTTGATGGGGCATGCTACAATAATGGTAACGGAGTAGAGTGCAAATGTGGGGACATGTATCTTCATCAAAATTATTTATATCGATATCAATTTTAAGTCGAATTTTGATTATTGATTAGTTAAAGTGAACAATGTCTAGCCATGAAATGTAATTGTTAGAATTATATTGTGATTTTGTATCCTACAGTGAAGTTTAAAATAGTGGAATTTTCTCTGGGGACATGCCATTTTCCACGTTTCCATGACATAGAGCTCTTATAAAACCAGGGGAGGGGGGGTCTATATATATTTTTTTTTACAAATAATCTAAACATTATTAAGTAGTAATGCCTAAACGTGAAGTTGCACTATTTATTTTTAATATTATTATATTTAAATCAAATGCGGACCTTTTAAGTCCTGGGGACACTAATTTTATGTAAATTTACCCCAATTTTTGGTTTTACCCATATATACTAATGTCCAACGTTTAGATCTTCAGTAGAATCCAATAAACAGTACAAAAAGTGATAAATTGTTTAAATAAGCGTGTGATTTTACCTTGGTAAGACCTTGAAATGACCTTGGTCTGACATTGAGGTACTATGCCAGAATAGTCTAACCCCAGTCCATACCAACATCGATATCCATTTTAATATCTTGAAAGCCTATCCAAATAATGTAAATATGGCCTTAAATTAGTCATTAAAAAAAAAAAAATTAAGGGGTGGTTCAACGTGAGCCCAGTTCAACCTGCTCCGGTCTCCCCTACGTCATCTCAATATGCTTTTTGACAGCAATAAAGAATCCTCTTCCGCGGGCTTTCGAGTTTCGATCTTTACGCAAAACTTGGTATTCAGGAGGATGAGGAATTGTTATGGTCTTCGATTTTGTTGTTATAAAAAATCTTTTGTATGACGAGAAGGGCTGCCAAAATAACGCGCGCGTCATATACCCACCTTTCCCCTATTTGATAATAATTATGTTCTGGTAGATCTTGACATTATCTGTTGCGGCGTAAGTTATTTCAAGCATTTACATTTTACGCGGAAACGAGGCTGACCTAGTTTTTGGCTTGCAGGAGGAAGAGTGCGTGTATTCCCATCCCCGTCAATTGCTGTGAAATTATATGGTACATTTGCATATTTTTAATGTAATTGTGATTTCAAATGTATGCCGAAAGTATTACTTTCGCGTTTAAAAATAAATAAACATTAGGAGAATTAAACGTTGGCTGGTGTGCATATTTTTACTTGTCTGGCGTTGGTTTCGTTGTTCTCGGCGCACCGCCATTTTGTTATTCTTGCGCTGTCCGCTTGTTCCCCGTCGACGCGTTCTTGGCGCTGCCGCTGGTAAGTACCGGTAAGTGCCTCAGACGCGTTCGTGCTGCTTCTTCTGATAAGCATTTTTTCGGTGACTGTCTGAATTAAAAAAAAAAGTAAAGTAGAAGACTAGATCTTGAGTCTTCTTGACAATTAGTCTGATTTTAATTTAACTTTTAAAATTGTATTATTAAAACTCGGGAGACTCTGGCCTGGGTCTGGTCTGTGAGACTTAGTCTTAGACTTAGAAGTTAGCTCCACATCATAATGTGAAGCCGCCGCTCGTAGGCTATCGCCCGACTCGGGAGCCCCACCTGGGGCTATAGGAGACTCTGCTATATTATCAGGGGTAGTCGAGGGTATTTTCGCGCACCTCGTCTGTTTTTTTGAATTTTGCCCTGGTTCTTAAACTTGAAGAGTTTTGTAAATTTTAATCTAGCACACCAGCCAACGTTTAATTCTCCTAATGTTTACAGATATACAGAGTCAGAGGAGTGAGCTGTATTTTAAAGAAGAAGAAATTTTTATCTTTTTTTGATTTTCGGTCGTTGACAGGTGTTTCAATGCAGCATATCTAAAAATCGCTGTTCGCGGCAAACTTTTGACTTTTGCGCCTCCCATTGACTCCCATTAATAACTTCTCGTATGAATGCCACTCCGTTATTTCAAGTCCCAGAAAATGCCAATTTTTTTGGCTTCTAAAACTCAAAATCAGTAAAATTACATTTTTTTAATGTTTTTTTTGCAGATGGTTGTAGTCTATCAGGTTGAAATAAAATCAGACATGTGCCGGAAGGAATCCTAAATCCATTTGGAAACAAATGATGTAAAAAATATATGCAACATGGGTCTCCACTCTGTCTCACAATGCGGTGCTCGAAAATACCCTCAACTGCGCGAAAACTCCCGCAGAAACATAGGAGATTAAAATACTCCATACTCTATTCCCAATTGACCCGGAAGTATATTTTTTCAAACCGAAAGTGACTTGGACATACCAATCATAATGCGACCCACAATATTCATACGCGTTCATTCTGTACACGCTGTGGACCGTATTCGGTATGTGCGCGAAAACTACCACCACCACCCTAGGCCTAAGTTATTAGGCCAATTTAGGGTGGCCAACGAAATTTTCAAAGTTGTCTGATAAGTCGCAAATAAGTTCAAAGAGAGGCGTCTTAATCTTATTATGCCCTGATAGCAATGCTTTTTATTTTGTCTTCATTGGTTATATAGTTGAGTTACCGTCAATTTTATAGTCTAGTGTAAAATGGGGACCCCATTTTACTGGAATTACACTATAAAATTTATGGTAGCGATGTTTTATGATAGCAGTCAGGACCATATACATTCATCATATAGGCCAGACGCCCTGCTGATTTTTATCAATCAATTTTTTTATATTTTACTCAGATATCTTTACATGATCACTATTTTATTATTATTTATTGTTCATTTAAGAAATTTGGCACATGCAGTTACACTATTTGGAGGTATAATTTGAAAAAAATGAGGCCTTTTTTTAAATTGTAAGCTGGGTGGGCGCTATAGTGGAAATAAAATCAGCTACAATCTCTGGCTGTGGCTAAAGGGACATAATTTCACGTCTCTGATCTGTTTTTTTGCCGAAAAAAGGTTCAAATAAGTTTAGCCACAAGGGAAATCTTTTAGTTTTTGGCGAAGTGGCGAGTGCTAGCGCTCACCCAGGTATGATCCTGTAGAATAAGATTAGGATGACTAAAAGGTCAGCATCTCAAATTTGATAAGACCCTGAAATGTGTGTTTTTGGCTGTTTTGTCTAAGACTCCCCTGGCATTCCACATCATGTCATATTACTAATTTCTTTGCATGTTTACTAAACAACATCTCTAAATCTAAAATTTGGAAAAACAAAATATTTATTAAGTTATAAGCTTTTGTTTTTTTGAAACGAAGAAGATATTTGGAATAAAACCACAATTGCCATCATTTTGGTATTTCAAATGGGACAATAGACAACATATTGGCAAGTTGACGGTGAAATACATGAAAAAAGGCATGTAAAAAAACAGAAAAGGGCTAAAAACACTAAATTCACCTTTATCAGACTCCACTTTCTAAAATTTAAGCCAATTTATACCCTTAAATGATCATGTGATTTCATGTGCCAAATTTCTTAAATGGGCAAAAAATAATAATAAGATAGTGTAAAATTCAGCAGGGCTGCTATATGATGATTGTATCTATTTTGTGAAACTCAATGACTTGACCAGGACTTTGTTTTCACCAAGCTGGGTAATACAATGGAGTATGGGGGAGGTGTCTTATATAACCTAGTTTTCACCGAGTAAAGTCACCCTCCCCCCCCCCCAATTTTACGGATGATTAGGCCCCTACTAAAAAACTATCCAACCAATCAAGACAAGACAAAATAAAAAGCATTGCCATCACGGGCACAAGACGCATCCTTTGAGCTTATTTGTGACTTGATCAGACAACCTTGAACATTTCTTTGGCTGCCCTAAACACAGTGTGAATAACTAACTAATTATAACACTCGCCCATTCAGGCGAGTGCATCTGAAGTGCTACTCGCCCAGTAAAATTTGAACTCGCCCGAAACAAGGGGCATTTTAAAGCTGATTCTTAAAACTGTCCCAGCGTTTAAGAGTCAGCTGGTCTACCAGCCTCTTTCCCCCCTGCAGCCTGATACTTCACATTGGAGGTGCTGCTGGAGTACAAAGCTCTAATTCAACTAGACTTAAATCTAAGACGTTTAATCAATGGAAAATTGACAAAAAAATAATGACTTGTAAATGAATGTGGCCAGTTTTCTCTAAAAGGGTATCGAGGAAACAACCTCAACATGAAATAAATTCATGATGATTTGCCTTAGAGTGATACCTGCGGTGTGGAGGTGCCATATTGTAGGGAATTTTGTCCTTCTTGATGTAATATATATATATATATATATATATTTATATATATATATATATTTATATATATATATATATTTATATATATATATATATATATATATACTACTTATAAACAAGGTTGCACATTAAGCCAAAAAAGGCACTTGCCCACAGGGCTAGTAGCCTACAAAATTTACTAGCCCTTACCAGATTTTTCAATCAAACTGTCCATACGTGATAAAGCAAAGTTTTTAGCTCTATTATTATTTGAACTTAATGATGGAGTAGACCCTAAATATATTTAAAAAAAAACACAGGTAAAAGGTGATTTAGATTGGCCTATCACTCATAACATAAATTTTTATATCCAAAGTCAATTAAAAATGATTAACCAGGATCGCATGATTTTCGCCGATTCCCCCGTCAATTTTAAACCGATTTCCTTGAAATTCTGGAAAGGCCATTTTCTATTCAAATCCTAATAGCGCTAGAAGATTCGCAAAAATTACATTTAATATTTCAAAAGTTAGACCATTTGCCATGCAATAAAATTCTATAATGGGGTTATAGAGGGACGTCGTGATTTCAATTTAGTAAATGTCAAATGATCTAACTTTTGAAATCCGCTAGATATAATTTTATGATTCGAATATAAAATGGCAAAATTGCAAGGAAATCTGTTTAGAATTGACAGAGAAATTGCCGAAAATATGCTGTCCTGGTTGAGCATTTTTAATGTGACTTTGGGTATGATCATGTATTTGTGTAAGGCCTACTGTACATCATTTTGCCATTTATGTATATACCCAGTAAACATGAGTCACTGAACATGCGCTGTAAGTTTTTTTGGTGCGAGCACGTTAAAAACACAGAAAAATTCGTTTATTTTCGTTTAGACATGACAGACAAATGCATGCATGTACTTGTAGGCCTACTGTCATGTAAACAGATTGTAGTAAATCTGTTCACTCCACTGTATCGGCCAGTCCGCTGGTGGAGGCTTAAAACGTCCCCCATCCACGCCATCATGTGTATATTTTTTAGGTTATCAGCACAAAATTTAAATTTCTTAAAATTATTGTTTTATCACGTACTTATCACACGTCGAGCATTGCGTCATGAATTTTGGCTACATATTAACTTTTTTAAAATAATTTAAATCTGCAAACATAGCAAATAATATTCTACAACATTGCAATTCAAAACATGACCAAGGGGAAGGATTTCACATGTGGGAAGAGCTAGCCTGCTGAACAGGGCGGCAATACACTTAATTCATGCTTCACACATACACATGATCAAGTGACCTCGCTGGATATAAACCAATGAGAACGCTTGTTGCTTTGCAAGGTCACTGCTTCGGCCAATCACGGCACATCTAACTAAATCACAACACTCGTGGCCATGACACCATTGCAGTCCAGAGATTCGAGTAAATATAGTAAAATTTGTTTTTTTTATTGTCAGAAAACATTGAAGTCATGGTAGGATAACGTAGTAGCCAGCCGGGCGAGCGTGGGGCAGATCGTGTAGCCCTTAGAGAATCTAACTCGCGGGTGAGCGTTAATGTGCAACCCTGATAAATAAAATGCAAAGTCCCTACCCAATCAAAAATTTTAACTTTCAATAAAAACATCAGTATCTACAAATGTCTTAGTAGGAATTCAAATGAGTTATTGCGTGGGGATACATTTTAGCTAGTTTAGGTAGACAATTTTAACTTGAATGCTTAAAGAACCACAGGTTCTTTTTTAAAATTGAATGCCTTTTATGATTGTGAATGTTATTTCTAGGTTAGATGTTAATTATGCATGCCTGAAATTTATTATTTTTTGTCTTTATCATTCAGGTATTACAAGATGCGCTTGACACTGGAACAAGACCGATTGGTCCGCATGTTGAAAGAGTCCATTACATTAATGTGCAAAAGTGCCCTATCATATGACTCTGAACTTAGTATAGAAGGACTATTAGGAATTACTTTAGATCGACAGAATGTTGTTCTGGTCAATATCAACCAATCCTTTCAGTCAGAAATAGCAGATACCTCACAGCAACACAAATCTAGTTCTCGTGGAACACAAGGGAAAGAAGCTCATGGTGATGCCAGCACAGATGAAGACTCCAGACATTCCACAGATGGAAGGAGACGAAGAAAACGAAGGCGATCGAGAGAGAGTTTAGCAGGTAATTCGGTTTATCTTGCATTTAGCCAGCAGTGCTTGTAGGGCCTAAAAAAATTAATTGTTGGCTTCCGATTGCTGACCGACCCTTGCTGATGTTCGCCACTCATTAAATTTTATTCCTGTAAAAAATATAAAATATTGCAGACCGTCCGCTGCTGCCAATCATGCACTCTGTGTTTGCAAGGAAATTGAGGAAAAAGTAATGTAAAAAAAAATGAAATAATTTTTCTACCTACCCTGAGAAAATTTTTTAGAAAAAAATTAGGAATAATAAAGAATATTGCTACCTACCCTGCTCTTTTTTCACAACCAATCGGAAGCCAACAATTATTTTTTTCGTGGCCGGCCGAACTCGCCCGTTTTTTTTCTTACTCGCATTGGCGAGCGGGCGAGTGCCAATCACGCACTCTGTGTTTGCAAGGAAATTGAGGAAAAAGTAATGTAAAAAAAATGAAATAATTTTTCTACCTACCCTGAGAAAATTTTTTAGAAAAAAATTAGGAATAATAAAGAATATTGCTACCTACCCTGCTCTTTTTTCACAACCAATCGGAAGCCAACAATTATTTTTTTAGGCCTAGGCTACCAGAGAATTTGGTGAACAAACAGTTTTATTCAGTTTCAAAAAGTTTTATTCAGTTTTTAAAAACAGTTATTTGTGTTATTATTAGAGACTCTTTAATAGATGGACACTGATGAATATTTGATTTAAATTTTAAATCAGTTGTGTCTCAGGGGCTTTACAAACCCTATTGCCTGATGCCCAGGACATCATAGAAATGGCCCAGGGCTACTGTCTGTGATTCTGTACCAATTCCAACGGGCAATTATCAGAAGCCAGGCTAAATTAAAATTTTAAAAATTAAAATGTGTGACTGTAGTTAAGTATTTAATGTTTCGATGATTAATATATTATTGTCTTAAAACTGTCTAAAAAGGTACAAAACTAAATTCTTGGACAAAATCAATATATCCATGAAATCATTTTTGGACTACCTCCCATCTTTGATGGGCAACCACATAGCAACACAAGACAAGTACTGGGCTACTAGTCCGAGTTTGATGCAACCACATGGGTCTGTCAGAGTTAGACAGCATATCAAAATCTGTGTTTTTGTATGCTGGTAGTCAGTGTTCGCCGAGATCAACAATTTCATGAAAATGTGAGGGTAACCCTGTTCAGATGATAAATTCACCTATAAAGACCAGTGTTTAATTCCCCACATTCAGACATTATTCCAATGGTGTGTAAAAATGTCATAATAAAACAAAACAAAAATCATTGATCAAACAAAGATGCCTGGATTCATTGTGTAATCGATCGTCCGAGTTTTTGGGGCACAACTTCACGAATGGCAATGGTTTTAATTTTTGCGAGGAAGAAAAATTACAAATTTAAGAATATCGCGAAAATTATAATTATTATAGCGCTACCTATCATCGAAAGCGATAATCCCCCAATTCTAGACTTCGCAAAAAATTTGAAAATCTAAAAACGCGAAAATTATCAGATCTACAGTATATGAAGTCAAGAAGTAATTTATTGTATGTCGCAAACATAAATTTTGCTGAAGAAAGAGCAAAAAATGTTGTCTTTTAATGCTCACTGTCTAAATAACACAGGGGTGGGAAATTTCTTTCTGCAAGCGGATTTCCGTCTTTTAAAAAAAATTCAGAGTAGGCAATTCTAATAGGTGATATTCTTTTCAGTCTTGGGTTTCACTCTTGAAATAATTTTCCACTCCCACCGCTGTATAACATAAACACGACACATAAATGATAATCTAGCAACTGTTGATGATCCCGTGTCTACGAAGCTGGCCCAACATTACAATAACTTAGCATTGGATAGCATTAACTTAAAGGTGATTTTATTTTGGTTTCTTAATATGACCATATGATGTAAACATGTCCATAGACTAGAACTGCAATTTTTTTTTAATTTTTCTGCTGCGCATTCACCAGTTAGACTAGATACAGACACGGAATTACCGTATTTCTAATTTTTGACATGGTTGTCAATAATTAGAAATCAGGAATTTCGTCTCTATATCTAGCCTAACTGGTGAATGCGCAGCACAAAAAAATAAAAAAAATTGCAGTTCTAGTCTATGGACATGTTTACATCATATGGTCATATTAAGAAGCCAAAATAAAATCACCGATTTTTTGATGATTTTAGAGTGGGCCAGTCCCTTTAAGCCTTACACTGCTGTATAAAATTTGCAGCATGTGTGGTTTCCCTCTAAGTAATATCTGGCACATTTTTTCTTCAAAAAAACATTTGATGAACAACTGATTTTAACCCTTATCACACTGATGTCGACTACAGTTGACTATGGTTTTGTTTTCTCATGTTTTATTTGTCTTGTATAACCAGGTTTTAAAAATCTGTGGTAATCATACACATTTCAACCTAGATTTTGCAAATTAAACTAATTTTTAGTCACTTGAAGTTGTGGATCGCAGCAGCACGACACAACTTAGTGGCTGAAAATTTTAATTTCTTGGCCCAGTGCTCTAAGGGTTAAAAACCATATTACAAAATCAGTCAGTGAGCTGTCTTTAAAGCGCAAATACAAAAGACACCACAAAACGAAAGTGAAAAAAAAAATTCAAAAGAGATTTTTTTTTTTTTAAGAATTAACTCTGTGACTATAGTCACCCACAGCAGGCTGCGCTTGGTTTATTTTGGGTGACTATAGTCGCCTATAGCAGTGTAAGGGTTAAGGGTAGCACCATGAGTTACTAGCCAAACATTTTTTTGTATTTACAGAGGCATCTCATCATCAGCGTTCCATTCAACAAAGCTCCGACACTGGTCAACGTTTATCCGAAGAAGTTGTTGATCTTGAACCACAACCAAAAATTGAAAAAGTTGAATACCCTTGTGAACAGACTTCTAGTACAGGAATAGACAATCAGGACAGGTTAGATGATTGGGATTCAAGACATCAAGGCATAGATCCTGCTTCTAATTCGAACTCTAGTCATGTTATTGCAATATCAGAGACAGATGATGTGGTTGTTAAAAAAGAAATTGATGCAGGCGATAGCGATGATGAGTTATCATTCTTAGGTGGTTATGCACCTGAATATCCACCGCATCCTGGAGGTATGGCCGACCCTTCACAGCAACATCAACAAGCACTATACGGTTCGCAAGGAGATGATAGTGCAATCGCCGGTCCATCTGGTGCATCCCAGGTAACTACCCAACACGGTCCAAATGTAAGATTATGTAGGCCCCTACTGTATCTTTGCACACCCTTACACTGCTCGCAGGTTTGCATAGCATTTACAGCATGTAAAGCTGCCCACTGAGTAATTTTCGACACATTTTTTTCATCATACTCCATGATTGTGATCAACAACTAATTTCTAGTTATATATTAAAAATCTATTAAAAAAAAATAGTATCAGTAGGGCTCAACTCTAACTGTTGCCCATTTGGCATTTGCTAGGGGCCAGCGATTTTGGGTAGGGGGGGGGGGGTACAAATTTACTGACAGTGCCCCCCTGGACAAGTGGTAAAAAATTGAGTGACTGAATGACATTGTTACTCATTATATGGTACTGGTATAGTTTTCAAATATTATTATTTTCCAATCAAACTGGAATAATTTTGAGGGAGGGGTGGGGGCAAATCAGATACGATGTCTAGCCCTAATCAGTAAGTTAATACTGTTACTACTTTGCCACTCCCTGGCTACTTTGCCAGCCCTTCGGAAAATTGATAAAATCCTTTGGTTTTTTCCTACATACCTATAATAAGTAAAAACTATTATCATGGGTAACACTATTGTATGAAACATTTAAAAATCTATTCACATAATTTTTGTCATTTTAAGGCGTAAATTTATTCATCACCCTGATTTTAGAGGGTCGAATCTGTCATTTTATAAAGTGGCAGATATGACACTCTAATACCAAGGTGACGTATGTGAAAATTTGAAATGTTTTGAATAAATTATTTCTCCTTGATGAAGTTTTAGGTTCTTCTATCAATTACTAATAACTCCAGCAGATTTTACTAGTTTTATTTATTTTTTTCTCTTATCTAGAATCCAGACTTCTCACCTCTTGCCAGCTCAACACAAATGGAAGGTTCACCAAGGTAGGTTGCTTTTTTAATTATTACTAATCATCATTCCACAACATACCTTCCAATAGTTTCCTTTTAGAGATAAGGTCTAATCGCATATTTCCACCCCTGTATTTTTCCCAAATTAAATCAGTTGATTTTCTAAATTTGTAACTGTACACATGCTACAATCTAGGGGTTTATGTGTATTTCATGGCATCTGGACAGGGGTATAATTAAACTTCAAGGGCATGTTAATTCACTTGATTGGCAAGTTAAGGAAACCTTTATTCCTGAGTAAAATCTGACAGAATTTGTCATTGTACTTAAAAAAGCTTGTAAATTTGCCAGTTCACCTGAATGGCTAATAACAGAGTAACGTTTACCATTCCTACGTATTTTTGGACTGGACTGAAGGGATGAGACTATTTGAGGCCTGCTTGAATATTTGCATTGAATAACTATATGCAAATTTATTATTTTTCAATCTGGTATGACATCAACAACATTCAACATTGTATTGAATGTTTGGTAATATTAAAATGTAGGGTTGAGAATGTGTAAAATTAGTGTATTTAATAATAATACAAGGTTTCTGAGCCGCACGCTCATTGCTGCAAATGATCACATTTTTGACAAACCACCAAATTTTGATGCAGTTTGTCTTCTAGTGGATCAATGCACCTTCTCTATATGGTTGTTAATGACAACAAAAAAATAGTGCACCTGTCGTATTTGTTAGTATCTTTCAAATTTCTCCTTTTTTTTAATCTACTGTCCGGGTATACAATTCATGGAAGTATCTTGTGGAGTGATGGTCATGTAAGCAAAAATATTATGCGATACTTTTTACAATTCTATGGACATAATGTGTGATTGCTCTGTAAGTTTATCCCAGCAGAAAATTACTAGCAAATTTGTTTGCTAAACATTACCGTAGTAGATTAATCTTGCTATAATTTAGTAATCGTTTAGTGGCCTAGATACATGTAGTTCTAAATATCCTGTTTAGAAAGAAAGATAAGTTTGCTTCCTTTCAAATATTAAATCCACATTTTTAAAACAAAAGCCTTGACTGAAATTTAATTTACTTTGTTTAGTAATTACCGAACTTATACAATGTCAAAATATCCCCTGCTGCCTTGTTTGATAAGCTGACATCTTATAAAATAATCAGGTCAGCCTACTTAATTAAATATGTTGTGAGGCAACATACTTCTTAACTGGGCTAGTACATTCTCAAGGCCCTCTGCCTTGTGGGCAGTGAGACACGCTGTAAAATGTATTTAGTCAAGTAATTATATTTTATGTTTCCTGTTAGGGATTCATTAAAATCCATCTCAAGACAGAAAAAATCTGTGGAAAAAATTCATCACAAATCATAAACTCCACATTTTTCAGCACAGGAAAAATGCCCATTTAAAAGTAATCTTTCCCAATGTTCTATTGATACCTTTTTAGTAACTAGTTGATTTGTATTTTACGATAATTTCCACCCTGCACAGTTGCAGTGGTGATGCACATTGAATTTAACATCCCCTTCATGTTTAAATTTACAATCATGTTTGTTCATAGAATAATATAAATTGATATTGCACAATATTTCTGCTTTCATTTTATACATTTAATACCGTTGAATAACTTAATGTTTCGCCGATAATAGTGTGCCACATGTTTTTATTTTATTGTTCGAACATATTGCACTACCGTGTTTTAAACAACATCTTTTACTAGTTTTCTTTATTTCCAATTTCACTGTGTCATTGTTATCACTGATTAACTAGTCACAATATTTTTGGGGATAAAATTTTATTTGAATCTAGATTGTTTGATGGGAATACCTTTCATTTAGCTTCTTACTGAACAATATGTGAAACAAAAAATGAAAATATGTGGCTTGAATTACATTAATAAATTGTACAGTACATTATAATAATGCGTTTGACATTGTATTTCCAACAAACTTTTGAGCTATGTGTCATGTATGTTGGTACTCTCCTCAATTGGATTATGTGAATGAAAAAATCCAAAGTAAGGAAATAAATGCACTTATTGAATATTCAGTGATTTCTCTGTGATTTGGGGCCATGGACACTCCAACATCACAAATTTTTTGTAATATAATTTTTTTTTTTGCACAATTGCCGCTGGAGACAAAAAAGACATATCTTCCAAAGCCATCACTGTTATTTCTATAGATTAATCACTGTTCGCAAATATGGTTTCAAACTTTGGTGGTTATTTCTTTCACAAAATCCAAATGATAGCTGTTAGTTGATTGATTGTTTCTCCACTTGTTTAGGAAATGACAGAAACATGATTATCTCGGAAACTATTTTTTTATATTTTTCGGTTGAACAAATTATTATAATTGTTTTCACTTATAAAATACAAGTTTGGATCATTGTGGAACCTAAATACCACATCCATCGTCATCTTGGGTAGATAAAAAATACGCAAGTGCTTGGTTGTGAGAAGCAAATTATCTATCAGATACCCGCTGTCATGAGTACATATAGGTCTTAATAATGTCTTTTCTAAAACCAGAAAATTTTAAAGGAGATGGCTTGTCTGCTTCTAAATATTATATATTTCATAGATTACCACATTGTGACATGATCATGTAGTAAATTAAATCATGCAAACTCAATAGAATAAAAACTGCAGGCATGCTTACTCCAGTTTTAGTTCTATGGGCCATAGTGACCTGTCTCCTTTAAATGATATTGCAATGCGAAAGCAACCTTTACATTCTTGTTACGTTACCTAAATTGTATGAATAAATTTAGAGCCTTTCTGCGTACCATGTGTAGAAATATGCAAGGTGCTTCATGTTAATGATTTCCTGTCTCTTAGGCGTACATGTATGTAGATCTATCGGGGTACATTAGCTTTTGCCTATTAAATCATTGTATTTTGTTCAGGAAGTTTTTCAAAACCTGACCTAGTTATAAATTTGCTCAGTATGAAGAAAGTCAACTGAGAAGGCTTGAATAATATTTTGCCAAGCTTTATAGATACAATGATTTTTGTACATGTACATGTATACATACTGATGTTGTTCGGTTTGTTACTAGATTTCTAAAAAAAATTAAGTTACATGAGGTTCATTCTCTTCGTATTTTCTGGGGGGGGGGTCTTTTGTGTTTGGGGAGCGAAGTTTATATAGTTGTATTAAAAAATTCTCCGCACCCATCGTGTGTACCGTATTCTTATTGTCAAGTGACCACATACTTATTGTATTAATGTAAAAAAATTACACCAGTTTTAGTATAATATCGCTTGAAAAAACATTTCATTTCAAAACCATAACGCAGTGAACATTATCAAAAAGGTTTTGGAATAGTTATGGATTACAGTACATTTCCACACACAATTTTCAAACTGATAAACCTGCACTTAGAATAAGGCACTCCACATTCCGAACTATTCTTAAAAGCAAATCCTTTCGTTGAGTTTTGCGAGTGAACCTTGTTGTTTATGTCACTTGAAGCTGTGGACCTGTGCAACAACTTTCAATTTACGGTAGGTGATGAAATATAATGTTAAAGCTTGAGCTGTGAATCAAACTTTTTGTTGGCATTTCAAAAGTAATAAAAATCTAGAAAAATGAAAGTTGCTTCTTGGTATCCTATGACAAATTACTCCTTATATTAAGGCTCTTATGGCATGGGTTAGCGTGGAATACATTCCCTTTATGCCACAGAAAAGATTGGTTCCAGTGATTTTATGAACATGTACATTAGTATATGTCATAACATTGCAATTTGTTTATTAATACCAGTGAATTTATCCCTGAAGGAATAATGTGCATACATGAATGTGCATTGTTCCTGTGAATGTTTCGAGATAGATTGTGCAAGAAAATGAAGAAGACATACAATATTTTCGATTTCTCCAACAGAACGTTTTCCGTCATAATGATATCCTATTATTCTACTCTAGGTAGTACATTCATTAGCCAGTGTCGTATGTTATTCAAGCTTAGAAGTGTGATTGATTAATTAATCGCCGGGATATTCCGTACTGTGTTACATTATTTTAAAATTTAATTGTAGCAAACGCTGATTTGTTTCATGAACCACACTACACATCGATCATAGATGAGATACTTCCCGAGTTCCCGGTACATAATTAAGGAACGTTTTACATTGATGATTTTAATGAAGAGGGCAGCTGATTGGCCTGAGCATGTTCACCTTTTTAGCATTCCCACATCTGGACATTCATTTGATACATATCAGGGACTGGAGAGAACTTTGTGAATTTTTTAATTAGCCCACAGGACTGGTGATGACAAAACTAGTCCTGTATAATATATCCATTTAAAAATAATGGAAGCCAGCAATTGTGACACTCACAATTTTTATTTTTTAACAGAAAACATTTGTTATTTAACTTTGCACTAGTCCGATATAACTGAATGCATTCACTCATTTAAGCCAGAGAGCAACTGAAACAGTGGCAAATGGCTCTCTGAAAAGTCAGACAGATACTCTTACAGTGAGCAGTCAGATAACTGAAGGGAAATGTTTACAGGACATGACGGACCAACAGCCATGAATGTTTACTGGTCCGTGGGGATCTTTGCTAGTGATCGGACTAGCAGACCAGTGGGAAGTTCTGTCCCTGCATATTATATATACCTTCACAAAATGAATCTGAATGCACATGATATAATTGAACGGTGTACACTAGGCTAAAACAGCATTCATTTACATGGATGTGAATACCGTATATGATAAAAGTAGACCTTAAAAGCTGCATTCCGAGACAACTGCTCAATATTTTATAACACAAACTATTAAATGCCGAAATATTAAACCTACCCTTTCATTGATGTGTCAATATGACTCTGAATTCAAGGGGGTCATTTATTTAATTACTCTTTGGTATTTTATCATGCAGATGCAAAATACCTTAACCCTTATCCTGCTAAGTTAATTTATTAAAATTTTCACCCACTTGAAGTTGTGTCTCGCTACCGTGACCAACAACTTCAAGTGACTGAAATTTCAGCACAAATATTTGTAAATATTGATGTTTAGACACATTTAATTCTCAATAACACTTACAAGGATTTGGTCCGCTTATAAAACTGATTAAAAACAACAATAGTTGTGATCAGCAGGATAAGGGTTAATACTGATCTATCTCACTTTACATGTAAGTGTAATTTAATAGATGTTACCTCAATTTAGCTTCTCCGATTGAGCACGTAGTACTTATCAAATATATATTTATTCTTCATTTTAATCTGTCATCTCAACATGATCGTTGACATGAGTATCACTATTGATACTGAATATCAAGTGTTCAAAATCAAGCATTGTTATATTATTTCCGGTGGCCCAAACTTTTCGATTGGTTTCTCGCTTTCATCAGATTACTAGTGATCGATCAGATTCAAATTACATCATAGTCATGATATATCTATGCATTTTTATTGGGTAGCAGAATCCTCATCAAAATGAACTATGGGTACAGTTGTGTTGGGAGAGTCAATTTTGTATCAACAAATATCTGCCCTAACAATTGTGATGATGTAATAAATATGAGTACATTATATCTCGTAAATAAGATAATGCATGGTTCAAGTACATTATGTTTTTCGAAGTGAATAAGTCAGACCTTATGTGGGATATTTCAGAATTTGGCCCACGACAGTCTATGGAACAGGAAGAGATCCTGCTGCAGAAGCAAACCTCAACCAGTTTATGTGTAATCATTGCAGAAAGAAATACCGCTCATCAGACAGCTTGACAAGACACCTGCGAAGTCATGCTCCTCCGGAATTTGTCTGTCATCTTTGTACCCATGGTTTTCGCCGACGTTATCTACTCAGCAACCACTTACAACTTATACATGGAATTTCTACCCAGCCAAACGGTTCTCTGAATGGGAGTGATTTATAAAATGCTATGTGAATGACTATGATCTGAGAGGATCGCAGTTTATTGTAGTGGAGAATTGTTGAGAATTGTAGTGGACACAAGGAGAATTAAACAAGATATAAAAATACGGTTGTCAGAACTGTGTGTAAAAAATCTGGAGCATTTATTTTTCTTTGGAAATACTCCTGACGTGAGCAATAAATTATATGCACGTAATTATTGTGCAATAAGATGGAAGTAATAGTGGTGTGACGAGTTATACTTGATACCTTCCTTAGGAAATCAGATCACAAACATTGCGAGTCAGAACATGCCATCAACACTCAACATCAGATTATGCGACATCTGATTATGCTGCGTCAGACTATGCCACATCAAACTTCAGATTATTTCAAAATAATTGTTGATGTTTAATAGTTTAACGTCTTTTTGCACTCACTTTTATGAATACAATGAATTTTGTAGTACCACTACTGTACTGTAAGATGTATTGATTTAGTGGTTTAGGAATTGTCAATGAAATGTAATAAATGATTACGGTACCGGTACTTAACTATTATTTTTCTTGACTCTTTTATGTCCATCAGCTGACATATTCAGTTACATTTCTGACATTATTCAGATCCACTTCTTTAAATCCAATACCATACCTTGCAGTGAGATTTGCTAATCGAGTACTTTTAACTTGTACATAAGGTGATCAGATTTGTCAACCAATCCCCTTGATAAAACTGAATTAATCTTCCAAATAACTTTCTTAGAGAGATAAAGAATTAAAAAAAATATCCTTTTCTGTTGGCAGGGCTTCAAATCAGTGTCCCTCATGTGGCAAGTCCTACAAGCAAAAGAGTCATTTAATCCGTCATATCAAACTTCACCATCAGGGATGTACTGACTATGCCTGTGAGATGTGTGGCAAACTTTTTTCTGATGGATTCCACCTGAAAAAGCATGCAATCACTCATAACCCAATAATCTGTAGTATGTGTGGAGGGTCGTTTAAATCGTCAGATAGTTATAGGACGCATTGTTTGAAAAACCACCCTTTGCTTATCTCAAACATTGATGCGTTGTAAATGTTATTGTTTAGACTGAAGCTATATTCCCATATCAATGTCTACTGCATGTGTGATGGGTTTATTTCTTTAATCGAATTGAACAATAATGGATTTTTTCAAGCCGCCATGTATACATGTAATGGTTACACGACAGATCACATTCAAAAGCAGTATTTTTTCACAATGCTTACTGATTAATTGATTTGTTTTTACTTTATACAAACCATGCATCTCACACATTCCTCTATTTTGTTGTTGTGTTCAAGAATTCAGCTTTAGACTATATCCTTCATTGTTTAAAATTAATAGATCGTTTTATGCTCTGATTCATTTCATAACCCACATTGGAAATAGAAAACAAAAGCTTGGGACATAAATCTATGTTAGCACACATTCAATTATCCGAGAAAATTTTGTTCAGTATCACGTAGTAAAAAGCTATGTAATTTTGACCCTTTGCTATTCAAATTTGAAATTGACTAGCGAAATATTTATACATGAATAATAAGGATAAAGTGGAAGTCAGAGCTTGGCAAAAAAATTTTCCCTGATTATATGTTGACAGGGGTGTCCATCATTGCTCCCAGTGTGGTAAATTTTACAAGCAAAAAGGGCATTTAGTTCGTCACGTCAGAGTACAGCATCAAGGATTTGCAGACTATGCCTGTGACAGTTGTGGCAAGCTCCATTATGACCGCCATCACCTCAAACAGCATGTTTGCAGCAAAAACATCATTATTTGCAATACTTGTGGACAATCTATGAGTGCAGTACACTATAAGAAACACTGTTTGCATATGCATCCTCCTGTAAGCTCATCTGGTCATATCTAGCTCGTTCCCAACATACTACTATTTGACATTGGTATTCAAAGGGACTAGCCCACCACCTAGTTTTAGTCATGGTTGTCAAAAAGTATTATCTGGTCTGGTGCATTAATAGTTGGTTAATTTTATTTTGTTATTGTTAATATATTATCACAAGTATTTCAACAAGTAAAATATAAAATTGAATGACTATTAAAGCACCTGGCAATGTTTGAAATTTGGCTAAAATTCGGTGGTGTGTTAGTCCCTTTTAAATGGTAATAAATCTGAACATAATTAAAAAATATTTATTTTGAACTGGGACAACATAACTTTAAAAAATCATCACGGCAAAATAATTGTTTTCGAAACTGAATATGATTGCCAGCTAATTTATGATATTTTGTATATGGTATCCCTTTGATGCAATAAAAAGACTCGTGAGGTATTATTTGGCGTTTTCAAATGATTGAGATATGTTATACATGTAGCAAGTATTCAGTTGTGGTTTTGTAGCTAGTGAAAATATTTGATTGCTATAATTTGCATCGAAATGTCAAATATTCTTCCAATTTTATGCAATTTATATAATACCGGTACCTTAATTTCAAAAAGTGGAATTCGGTTTATTACATGTAGTATTATTTTCAAATGAAAATTTGCGCAGGGTTGACATAAGCTCAGATTTACAGATGTACAAGTATTCCTACCATCTGGTGGGAAACTCAGTTGTGTTATATTATCAACCAATTTATGTTGTTATACACTCAAGTCATGATCCTTTTGTTTAGGTCAGTTCTTAATGCGTTTTATGCTCTATTGTGCTCATTACCGGTATAAAAATATTTGTGTACAATAACTGTATGTTATAAAGTTATTGAACACATGGACTTTTCTATGCACGTTGTGCAAGGGTCACTTAAGTGAGAAAATCTAAGTACTGAAACCCCACATTATCGTGCGGAATCATTAATGGGTTATCCGTAGAACCTTTTATGGATTTTTTAAAAGAACTGTAATTAGCAAGCAGTTCCTTCTCAAAGGATTATTTGCTTTCACAGATGGATGCTACTCATATGGAACTTGATCGACAGAAAATCAGTTACTTCAGATTCACAATGATTAAATAATTAATAAGGGACGATAGTCGCCAATATGTTATCTGAAAGTTCATGCCGGTAACAACATGAACTGAAACCTGTTTATCTGTGTTTTCAGTGTGACATGGTATCACTGTCAGGTGGAGGGATGTCTGTACAAGACCAAACTGCGGGGTAATTTTCAACGTCATGCGGGAGTGCATTTGCACATTACATATGATTGTATGGAGTGTGATGCTAAATATGCCAGTAAATATGATTTGAATCAACATATGAAATTTAAACATCTCGGAGGAGAAAAACTTTCATGTGAATTTTGTGGTAAAGAATATAACTCCAGATCTGGAATGTCTGCACATCGTCGAAATGTTCATCTAGATCAACCTGTGTCCAAGCCACAGTCATTAAAAACAGTTGCTGGGAATGATCTCGTTTATGATCAATCATTACAGAAAAATACAAACTGTTCATATGAAAGTAAACTTTAGGAAATGTTTTAGGGCTTTGGTGACATTTACTTCAATGTGTCAGACTTGTCGTGTTATGATGCAGTCATTCAAGTGATGAAGGTATCTGTACATGTATGGTCGTTAGTCATTTGAATATATTGGCAATTTCAGAACTTTATGGTTATCAGAATGTCTCTTTGTTTTTCCAATAGAATTAGCAAATAAAAAACAAAAACTGAATGCAAGTGTTTCATTAAACCTATTTTTAATTTGTCTGCATTTTTCTCATTTCCTAAGTGTGAAGCTTTTGCCTTGTGATCTTTCTGCAGACGAAAGTTCCAGTGTGGTGAATGTGGGAAAACTTACGTTCAGCAGTGTACTTTAAACCGCCACATAAGAAGTCACCACAAAGGTCCACCCCAGCTTGTCTGTGAACATTGTAATGAAAGATTCTATGAGCGCTACAGACTTCAGGAACATCTCTACAAACACAACCCTATTTCATGCCCCACATGCTCTAAGTTGTTCTACACATTACTAGGATATCAGCGCCACATAGTTCGATGCCCTTTTGACCTTGGGATTCTTCATATAGAAAATCATAACTTAGATCATTGATTGTGAAATCATGTAGCAATTTTCTACCCACGTTTCACAAGTACAATGTATACAATGTATTTCAATGGAGATCAAATTTAAAAACTTAACACACCTACTACATTTTTTTGCAATTGAATCTCATTAGCTGGATAATATTTTTATCATTACAATAGTGTTACACAATAGATTAATTATCTATATCCATAGTCAGTCATTATTTGTGTCTTTGTGTGCATAACAGCTTTGTTGTATCGGTTGTGTTACATTTGTGAGGATTGTGGAAATGGTTCATTTCAGATTCAGATGTTTGCCTAAATTATTGGAATAGATGTTCCAATAAGCTTATTTGTTACAAATAATTGGAAAACACAGATAGATAGATATATATATATATATAAATTATAATGAATATAAAGGAATGTAAATCTAGTCATTTAACTCTTTATATATAGGGATGTGTCGGAATTTGTACATTCTCTCAGCAGCGCAGAATCAGAAAAGTACAGTTCAATACGCTCAGCACTGTCACGTCTGGTCTTGTATGATCTCAGTGACAGGATTATGGATATTACACTGGACTTGCTATTGTGCAAGTCAACATTGTATTGATCGAGGGAGCACAGCGTAGTTGACGACAAATGCTGTTTTGTTGTTTTTATCCATCTCATATTTAGGCTTCCTCGCCAGAAGGGTGACGTTATCTGTCAAGATGGTATGGTACATTCATATCGTTATATACTTGTTGGGGATGCTATGATATTGATGTTCATTAAAATAGCATCTGTGTGAAGAATAGCTTTGGTATTTTCCGCAGGAAACCATACAGATGCCAGGACTGTGGAAGAAGTTACGCGCAACACGGATCTCTAAGTCGTCACATGAAGCACCACAGAAGTTTTCCACAGCATACATGTGACAAATGCAATAAATCTTTCTATGAAAGATACAAGCTACAAGAACACGAGCTTATTCACAATCCAATTATCTGTCCTTCTTGCTCAAAGTCCTTTATCTCATCTTATGGATACCAGCTACATTCAGCGAAATGTCCCACTACTGTCACTGATTTAAAATTTACCAGCTGATGATAAAACCCATTCTTGCTTGTAACTGTCAACATCCACAGTATGAATTTTTAAATCTTAGAACACTTGTTGGGATGCAACCCTGTTAATCCGGTCTGAAATATATAGGCCATTACATTTTAAATCTTCAGCTAATCATTAATTTGTGATTGTCGTGTCCACTGGACATCGACAAATAGGAAGTGGAATTTTATAGTCGGTAATCCCATAGAAATCAGAGAATATCCTTTATTTAAGTTTTTGTCAGATATTGGACTTGTTTAAGCCTCTTAAAAATATGAAAAGTAAATGCTGAGTTATAATTTTGTCATCTTCCTTTGACAATTTTTTGTGGTGTGTATTTTCTGGGCAACTGAAAATGTGCTTGCTGTGTTACCTGTTGCTTTTCTTAGGGATCTGGATTTTATGGTTATTTTAAAGGATGGAATACTGTTCTCTCGGTTTCTAATAGCTTTCCAAAGATCTTGCAGCTTTCTCCTATAAAAGCCACCATCAAATCTTACTCAGCTGTCAGTGCTCTTTTGGATTGTGTGTTAATATGATCAGAACACATAAACTAAATTTGGTGTTATTTTTTTTATTTGATCAACTTGTGCTTCATAATATGTTTTCTCTGTCAGTCTTCGTAAATTATGTTGAGCAATTCATTACAAACAACAACGATCTGCCTGTACCTTTGTTGTAAAAAATTAGCTGTGTGGTCTATTCTGTAGGAAACCATACAGATGCGAAGAGTGTGGCAGAAGTTATGTTTCACAAAAAGGACTAAATCGCCACATGAAGAAACACAGAAGTGCCCCACAACATCAATGTGAAAAATGCAACAAATCATTCTATGAGCGATACCACCTACAGCAACATATGCAGCATCATGAGCCCATAGTGTGTCCGTCCTGTTCAAAGATTTTTTTTTCCTCACTTGGATATCAATTACATTCAGCTAAATGTCCCACTGACATGGGGGTTTTGCCAACAGAAAATTATTGATCGTTTTTTCATAAGCTCTTGTTAATCTGACAACCACTTATTTATATTAAACTAAATTTAAGACATGTACTTTTGTTATGTCTCACTGATTTGAAGAAAATTTTCATGAGACACTAAACAATGCACGTTATTGCCCCTAGATTCATGTTATAGTGGCTTTATAGAATGATGTACTCTGCAGTCTGGACCGAGGGTATTGTAAGACGCAAATATAGCTACATATGTTATGGAATTATACCTTGATAATATTATATCGGTGCACATTGTCTACTACTGAGAGATTTTCAACAATAACACAAGATGAAGATACCTGTGTATGATATTATTCCGAGATTAGCATACAAGTGTGGCTTAAAAAGTTTAATAACATACAAAATATATTCTGTCAATGGAAAATACAATAAAAAATAATTTATTTAGTTGATGTAGCTGATTGCTCGGAAACTTGGTCAATGTGTTCAACGTAGGAACCCCCGGAATGAATTTAAAAATAGCACAGATCAGATATCTAAAATGGCTCAGGACATAACAAATTTTGCTTGTGAGCACTGTTGACTGTGTTTTTTATTCATTTATTTCCGACGCCTTGCAAATGTGCCAACCATGGAAACTTGCCAGACAAGTTCGAAAATTGCACGAATCAGATCATTTGAAATAACCGCAGCTGAGACGTAAATTGCTGCTAATTGTAACCAGGGATGCAGATTCAAACTGGGCTAGTGAAACTTATATGTGAATTTTCATCCCTGGTACCTGTGATTACCTTTAAGTCACCGGTTTTTTTTGCAGTTTTTCATAAATGAACAAGCTCTTCGGCCCTGAGGGCTTTTCCCATCTCAGACGGTCTATTTTCTATAATAGCCATTATACCTCGGATACAATGACCCATAATATGAATGTCATACTTAAAATGTGCTCGCTGTGTTATCTGTTGCTTTTCTTAGGTAACTATGAAATTGAATAGTTTTTTATGGATTTTAAAGGATGGAATACTTTTCTCTCGATTGCTAATGGTTTTCCTTGCATCATTATCCTTTGGCACTGTGTAGGCTTATAGTTGCAGTCACCATCAAATCTTCTTTTAGATGTGTGTTAATCTAATCAGAACACAACTTAATTCAGTAGTATTTTTTTTTCAGTTTGATCCGTTTAAATACTTAACTTTATAATATGGTAATGCATATGCATTACAAAAACAACGAATATACTAGTTTTTCTGCCTGTACATTTGTTGTAAAGATTTAGCTGTGTGGTCTATTCTGTAGGAAACCATACAGATGCGAAGAGTGCGGCAGAAGTTATGCATCTCAAACAACACTAAATCGCCACCTGAAGAAACACAGAAGTGCCCCACAACATCAATGTGAAAAATGCAACAAATCATTCTATGAGCGATACCACCTACAGCAACATATGCAACATCATGAGCCCATAGTTTGTCCGTCCTGTTCAAAGATTTTTTTTTCCCTACTCGGATATCAATTACATTCAGCTAAATGTCCAACTGACATTGGGGTTTTGCCAAACCAGAATTAATGATCATTTTTCGACAATTTTTTGATAATTTGAGAAGCATCTCATTATGGTTTTTTTATGTCCCACTGATTTGAAAAAAAAAATTGATGAAACTGTAAACAATACACATTATGTTTATTGAATGATGTTGTAGTGGCTATATAAGAAGCGAATCTAGCTACATATGCTATAGAAATATAACTTATGCTACTTGTTACTGTTAGTAAATTCAGTGCGCAGTGTCTACTACTGAGAGATTTAATACAGATATATCAAATGAAGATGTGATATTAGTCTGAGATTACAAATTTGTTCGTCTTAAAAAGGTTTAATAACATAACGAATATATCTTGTCAGTGCTGTAAAGTGCAATAATTTCTTTAATAGACATGTTTCAATACCAATATATCAGTGAAAATATTTAGATACTGAATTGAACGTTAAATCAGTCCCTTTACATAACCTTTATTATTAACCGAAATGAATAGATGGTATAACTTCAACAAAGGGTGTTCATGTTTTCATCTCCCTGATGAAAAATACAACATGTAGCTTATTGTGATGAAAAATAAAACTAATCCGATTATATATTTCTCTTGTTTGGTTGGCAATCTGTGTAACTGATTATTTTCTACTGTGAATAAATTGCATTTTAATCTAAATATAAAATCTTGTTATTTTGTAATGGAAACAATTGGTTATACTATCAGATTCTATGTATCGTTACTCTGTAGCATCTACTTTGCTGTTACGTAGCCTTCTATCGTCATCTATTTTTGAGCCCTGCGCCAATTTGGCTGAAAGCAATTTTGTCCTCGTGACATCGCTCTGCGTTACCTTGTTTGTACACACGATTGCCTCGAATAATAGAATTATTTTTTTGAGCTGAAGACTATTCTCATTTGTAATGGCCTATTTTTTATAACAGCCATTATACCTCGGGTGACGATGATCCGTATGAACAAAAAGGCTACTAGAAATTGAACTAAATAAATATACCGGTAGTTAGTTTTAGATGGGTCATTGTGACCGAGGTATTACTTGTAACTTGTTTAGAAATGTCATTCTGACGAAAAAGCTTTGTGATCTGTTCCGCAGGAAGCCTTTCATGTGTGAGGACTGTGGCAGAAGCTACCCTCAACGATCGTCCCTAAATCGTCATATGAAGATTCATAGAAGTGCGCCGCAGTTTACATGTGACAAATGTGACAGATGCTTCTATGAACGATACAAATTGCAGGAGCACCAGCATGTACACAATCCTACTATATGCCCTTCTTGCTCTAAATCATTTGTCTCCTCACTTGGATATCAGTTGCATTCAGCTAGATGCCTAACTAACACATGTGCTTTGCCAACAGAAAACTATATAAGTAGTGTCACCAAATGAATTTCCACCAAGTTATTAAAATGTAGGAAATGCCAGGTCAGTTTTTATTATCCCCCGCCCGTAGGGGAAGGGTAATTTTAGTCGGCCAGGATTCTGTCCGGCGTATGGCGTCACGTTTTCTTAAGTTGTGGGCGCAAAAACTCAAAAACTACTGGTCAAATCTTTTGGAAACTTTAACATGACATTCCTAGCAACATAGGGATGTGCAAGTGATTTTTTAGAGATGCTACCAAAATTCAAAATGGCCGCCAGAGGTCAACTCTAAATTTTTTTGTGGGTGCAAAAACTCTAAAACTTAAAGTCAGAAATTATTCAAATTTTACTATCACATTCCCCAGAATATATGGAGATCTGCAGGTGACTTTTTCAAGGTTTTTCTGAAATTTCGCAGATCAACTTTAATTTTTTTGGGGATTCATAAAAAAACTCAAAAAATTTGTTTGGTCAATTTTTTTTTAAATTTAAACATCACATTCCCAGCAAAATGGGGAGTTGCAAGTGATTTTTTTATAGATGATACCAAAATTCAAAATGGCCGCCAGAGGTCAACTCCCAATTTTTTGTGGGCGCAAAAACTCAAAGGCAGAAATTATTCAAATTTTACTATCACATTTCCCACGATATGGAGATGTGCAAGTGATTTTATTATTGAAATTAAAAATGGCCGCCATGAATAAACGTCATATTTTCTTGTGGGTGCAAAAAAATTTAAAAATAGAAATCAATAATAATTCACATTGTACAATCACATTACCCACCATCTAGAAAGGTGCATGAGATTTTACTGAAATTTAAAGTGGCCACCACAAATAAACTTTTTAAATATTTGTGACCGCAGAAAGTCTAACCTAATTTATGGCGGGGATGATATAGGATTTCAGCCCTCCTTGTCATGATTTTCATTAATTTTTTTCATACTTTTCTGCTACAGACATTGCTTCAATGTAAAAAAATGTTTTATTTTGATGAATGTTATTGATGATTTGTTTACATCCCCCTGCATTCTACAGCATATCAACAACAAATTGATATATATGAACGATAATAATCGTCATCATACACTCTTAGACTTGGCACATGAACTATTGGAGAAACGTATAAAATTAATGAATTACCTGAATTCTTATCAGTTTATTGTATAATTTTGCCATTACAAACTGGTAGTCACTGATGTGTTGCTATCTTTTTATCGTGTTGATGAGTAGTATTCTGCTCCTTATTAAACTCGGAAGTGTGAAGAATTGGCTTTGTGATATTTTATGCAGGAAACCATACAGATGTGAAGACTGTAGTAGAAGTTATGTTCAGCGAAGATCTTTACAACGACATATGAAACTTCACAAAAGCTCACCAGCACGAGTGTGAAAAATGTCTCAAATTTTTCTATGAGAGATATCATCTGCAGCAACATCTTAAACAACACGAGCTGATCAACAATCCAATAGTTTGCCAATATTGCTCTAAGACATTTGTTTCGTTTCTTGGATTTCGTCTGCACAAAGCAAAATGCAGTGACGAAGGCATTTTGAAAACAAATTAACTTCAAATATGTAGTTATAGTGGTAAATCATTGCTTGACGTCACTTTGCGGCACAAATTGTCTTTGCTCACTCTCATCTTCTAATAAGAAATACCTTCAATGGATATCAGTGATGATCCTTCACATAGTCTTTATTCATGTCTTTATTTGCTTTTGGGATAAACTTTGAGGCACATATCTGATCAAACAGACATTTAAATTCTTCAATCGGTAATACAATAAAAACGTTGTAGTCAATTGATGAGATAAATGATGTACAGATGGTGATGTGAGGGTGGGGGTGAAAAGGCATGGTAGGTTATTGGGAGTGTTTTCCTTCGCTCGCCCGATAAGGGGTTCTAGGCATGTCTGGGGAGACTTGGGTTTCGCTATGCAATTTAATGCTGAAACACCATGGCATTTCGCACAGCTCCGCTATCCTCGGATCGGATAGTCCCCAGGGTAACAATAGGAAGGGTAACTACATTCATCCTCTGTGAGAGACCTAATGTCAAACACGCTATTGCCGTTTATTTAAGGCTACCACGGCTTACACCAGCGCCTGCTCTGATGCGTGTGCTGCATTGGCTTCGCTGTTAAGCGGAGGAACCAGGGTACGCCACTGGCAATCCGCCAGAAAATTATGGAATACGAGGAGGTTACAGTTTCCCTTGGATGAATGCTGTAGACAGTGCTTCCGTACAATGCCGTACAGCATTCAAAAGACGGAACAGATCCCTTATGACCCTCCTCCGATTGGGGCGAAAAGTACTACCACCACGTACTAATCATCCCAGTATCCCTTAAGTTCCTCAACTTGTGGATAATTTTTTTTTAACCTCTAGTGAATTTATCCACAATTATAGAAAAAAAAGAAAGATTATCGATAAAGATATAGGTAAAGAAGTTTAGAACCTAGTCAAGCCTAGTCAAACCTTAGTCGATCTGTTTTCAAACTTTTTTTACACATAGGTCATTTGCGATTTCAAATAAGATGTGGTTTTCAAATAAAATTATTCTGCTTGGTTGCAGAAAAAACAAATACTCCAGAGGCTATTACTTCTAATTTGCAACACATGAGTCAAATATACACGTTTGATCTTTTCAAGAAAGGCAAATTATTATTTTTTAAATGTAATACTGGTATTTTTTGTGTTAACAACGATTTATGTACGAGGCTAAATACAATAATTTTGGAGTAAAAATGTGTGCACTTATTACCAGTCATGATCACTCATCTTCTAATTAAATTACCTTCCATGGATATCATTGATGACCCTTTTCATATAGTCTTTATTCATGTTTTAACTTGCTTTTGGGATAAATTTTGAGGCACATATCTGATCAAACTGACATTTAGATTCTTCAATCGGTAAATAGTTAGTGGCTGGCTCGTTTCATGTATTGTTGTTGCTAAGCGAATTATCTTGTAGTACTACTATTTGGATTATGGATGGTTGTATCTGTTCCAAAATTCCAAATACATTGACAGAAGTATAGTTGGTTTGAACACATACTGACCTACGTATGTCACTATTTACTGAAAGCCGGTTGGTTACACTTTGTAACATGCTTCTTATTTGGTTTGACAGGACCTCTTTGTACCCTGGGGAGATTTCTTTGCTTCCTGGTGCTTTTCGTGTGGTGGATGATGGCACTGAAAAGATAGGTGGTCCAACAAGATACTCTGATGCTGCTATTGGAAATGACTTGACACCTCTCATTCAAAATGTCGTTGATGTGACTGCTCTGCAGAATTCCAGTTCAAATCCTCTTGTGAGACAAGTTTGGGGTAAACACGTTTGTCCATTGTGTGGTAGAGTTTACACAAGAAAGGACAATCTTAACCGTCACATTGCTTTTCAACATGAAGGAAGGGGCAAATCATGCACTATCTGTGGAGAGGTTCTAAGAGATGCTTCTCAACTAAAAGAACATTTTAGATCACGTCACTCACTCAATACAGATAATTCTTCTACGGATATAACACAGAAATAAAATCACGAGAAGCAGTTAGATCAATGAATATTATCGTAACCCTTGACTAGCTTTATGTCAACTAATAAAGCTCGATACAACTATTGTGTTCAATTCAAAAGTGATTATGCTCTTTGCATGAAATAAACAATAAACTCGTCGTTATGTGTTCCTCTTAATTCTAAATGAGTTGTTGTTTACCGAGCTATAAGTAACCCTCGCTATAAGCTGAACTACCATAGTGAACATGAATTAAATATTTTTCATTTGAATTACCAAAACATCTACAATTTTGGTTTGTATATAATGTGTAGCCGTTAAAGCGTGACTTTAAACCACATTTCTACTATTATTACTTTGATGTATATTTTATTTTTTTTAAGCAAGAGAAAGCATGGTCCAATTGATCGACACTGTCCATGATCGCAACTCATACCACAATCGCTCCTCATACCACATTACGTTTATTATTTATCGCCACTGCGGTTATAATTGGTGGAAAGTCTTCAAAATTTAAGCGTCCGTACTAGATATCAATCATTAATATTTGAGTGGACGTGATACAGTAGAATTAATAGAGCCTATAGTTCTTGATGTTTCAGTAACATAATATCTAACGAGTATAGGTTTCTTTTAATTTTTTTTTTCTTTTCTTCTGTCAAATTACTGAATTTTAATCAAACGTGGCTGATTTTTGCTCTTTGCTCTCTATTGGATAAAGAGAACACTTAAAAGCATTTCAACTGCACTACCTTTTACTGTGCTACTAATGAAAATGTGTACCTTCAGGATTACGGATGGATTGGATGAACCAAGAGACCATGAACTGGAGATTGAGAAGTGGAGAATTAAAAAATATGATCACTACACTGATAGTTCTGGAAAACTGAAATTTGTAGCCTGCCAAAAAGATGGCTGCTCCTATAAGACAAGTAACAAAAGCAATTTCAGGCGGCATCAGAAGACATTGCACACTAACAATGCAGAAAAATTTGTCTGTACGCAGTGTGATGATAAAATATATTCTTCCAAGTACACCCTCAAACAGCACATTAGAGCTGTACATGAAGGTTTTTTGCTTACATGTGAACGATGTGATCAGAAATTTACCACACGATCCGGACTATCTGAGCATAAAAGAGCAGTCCACGACTCACATTACAGACATGAATGTGAACTCTGTGGAAAAGGTTTTCTCAGTAAATGTCATTATCTCAGTCATATAAACAGTCATTATGGCAATAAGATGTTTGTCTGTCAGAGCTGTGGTAAACAGTTCGCCCATAACAGTGGTCTAAAGGAACATGTGCGGAAGGCACATGGAGAAAATGAAACAGGATTTGTTGATGAAAATTCTATAAAACCATTTATAAAATAGCAACATATTGCGAAATGCAGGATTCCCCATGCAAAACCGGTGCGGAAGCGAAAAAATTTAAACCAGTTTGAAACTTTTCGCGTCAGCCTTCACGTTGGTGTGTTTTGACAATGATAAAATAGTGTACAGTACTTGATCATTTTGGCATTGGTGTTGTCGCTCACGTTCGCGTTGGGTGTGTTTTGCACTTGATAATTTAATTTATTGATAGAAAGATTTGAGTAAATTACAAAAACTGTGATCAAGGGTTTATTATTTAGGTTATCATTTATTCTCATTCATATTTAAAAACCTAATTAGAAAATAGTTCGTCATATAAAAAATAGTGCATATTGCTTCTTCACATTTTTTGAGTGGCCTTCAAGCTATTGTGGGCATGACTGGCGGTCACTTGGGTTTTCTAAGATTAAGGAAAGTGAATGGCAGCAAAAACGGCATACAAGATATGTTAAATGAAATAATTTGAAACGCATAACGAGGAAAATGGTTTCAGCTGTTTAGTAAAAACTAATGCAACAATAGTCTTTGATTCTTATTGCTAAATGTGTCATCCTAGCTACGTCCATTTTGTATTCGATGCAACATGGGTACAGCTTGTTCTGTTGATTCTAATATCTGTTAATCTTATGTTATCACAGAAGGAATTACCAAGCAAATTTATCGCAAACGTTTGTTCATAACGAATTAGTAGTTCAATTGATTCGTTGGACTTTATACTGGATCATGGTAGGGCATATCTACTGATAATTGTGTTTTTGTAATTCCTTAGTGTTTCGTCGAGTTTCCACCCATATTCAAAATAACAGGATTATTTTGTATTTTCATCGCAATCCCTCTATTCTAATTCTGACAATGTGTATCTTCAGGACAAGGGGATGGAAGTTTCAGTCAATGGACCACAATGGGCCAAGGATGGATGGTATGCAACACCAGATCAGTCACTATAGTAACTATACTGATTTTTCCTCGCCACCTGAATTTGTCTGCACATTTTCTGGATGCTCCTACAAAACTCGAATTAAGAGCAACTTCACACGTCATCAGAAAACGATCCATGCTGAAAACGTGGAGAGATTTGCATGCCCAGTGTGTGGTGATCAGAAACAATACTCTTCTAAGTACACACTCAAATTACACATGAGATCAATGCATAAGGATAGTCTGCTTACTTGTGATCGGTGTTACAGACAGTTTATTACACCAACATTGCTAGCAGAGCATATGCGACTTGTTCACAATGTTCCCGAGGATACTTAGTTTTTGGAAAAACACATTGGTACATTGGTGATATAGAAATCATATTCATTTAAAAGAGTTAAACTAGTTCGGACCACAACGTGCATTTGCATACCATCTTTGGACTTCTTTGTCCGAGGAGATCTCCCTTTTTTTGCGTAATTGTTGTTTAATCGTTGTATACATGCCTTAACTGCTTATTTAGCAGCTACAATATGTTCACTTCTTTGTTTTTGTATGGTGCTGCTGTTGTGAATCTCCTGTACATACAAAGAAAAAGATTTGAGATTTATAAGGCAATTCAGTTAATAATTGCCGATTCATTTACATATTTAAATCTTCTCTGTTTGTATCTTATCATGCACTGAACGGCACTAGTGAGGTCAGAGAGATGTAGTCAGGTTAGGTTTAATAAAATGATAGTCTTGTCTTTGAACTCGTTTTATCATGCTGATTATATTTCAGCTTATATGTTGCGTCTTGTGTGGCAAGAGAAATAACCGGTTTATTGTTGTATGTTGTAGTTTATCAAAGAATCCAGGTCAAATAGTTTTTCATCCGGAAGATCAACGTTTCGCTACGCAACTCAGCTTAAATCGGCAACAGGCGGTCTGTAGCTTTGCAGACGCAGATAATAAGGGGCTTCGCTGGTCAGAAAACCCTTCAAATCCACTACAATGTGCCTACTGTGGACGTAATTTTCATCGTAAAAGTCAAATGAGTCGCCACATCAGTGATGTTCACCAGAAAATAACTTATGATTGTGTGCATTGTTCTAAGTTTTATCACAGCCAAGGAGCACTGTACAAGCACGTCAAAAAATGGCACTCATAGAATTAGACTGTCACGTTCAATAGTTCGTTTACCCTATTTAGAACACTTAACGTTTAATAAGCAATTTTAGAAGGCAACATGTTTTTGAGAATGAGCTGTTTAAACTACTATGACCGTCATACATTGGAATAATTACTGGAGCCGCCGAAACAATATTAAGTCATGAGATAAGTCTTAATCATGGAAAAGTGTTGACAGTTATTATATGTACTAGCTAATCCCACGGTTATAATTTTGTTTTAAGAATACTGGTAGTTAAATTTTGTAACTCGCATGTACTCGCATGTGGCAAATATGTCCGCATGTTACATTTTGGGGGAAAAGAGGGGGGGGGGGGTGGTGGGGTCGGGTCCGCAACTATTCATCCTGCACGTATGTCGATATATTAACTAACATGTAAATCATTTTGAACAAGCAAACAACAAAATAATTTTTTTTCAAAACTATTTGAGAGAAGAGAGAAATGCGAAGGGTATCATATGTCTAATAATTTAAGTGGTTACAGGTATGTCTAATAATTTCAGACTCTGTCCTGTTCTCTGAACTGGTAATTTAAAAAATAATGCCCACATCAGGTCAATGAATCTGAAGTAAAAGAAAGATTTGATTTCTTGTTAGAATGATTTGCCGAGGACCTTCTTCAACTTGTGAACACGATTACTTTTAACTGAACTCGTCTATTACAGATAATGCTTTTTGGTATGCCAGTAGTAGTAATTATTACTTTTTCTGTGTTGTAGTTTATCAGAAAAACGGGGTCAGATTAATTTACATCAGGATAATTCAACACTGTCTCAGTATGGAGATTTACGTAATCAACGGTGCCGGTCATCTGCTGATTCCACTTTGTCACAAAAACGATTTCCATGTAGCTATTGTGGACGTGCTTTTCAACATAAAGCTAGAGTGGCTCAACATGTTCGTGACGTTCATGAAAAAGTTCTCCATTTTTGCGTGCAGTGCACAAAAGTCTATCACAGTGCAGGCTCTTTGTACAAACATGTACAAAAATGTCATCCCCAACAAGCATAGGTATAATGGAATACTCACGATTTAAATATCTCTAGGGCTGTGAGCCAATATGTGCAATACAGCCAAACCTGCCACTTTGAGACAAATTAATTCTTACATTATTATAGTTGATTTAATCAATAAACAAATGTATTAACCCTTTAAGCCCTCACGATGCATTAAAGCATTATTTTACATCCCTGAAAACAGACCTAATTTTCGTACAACTAAGGGTTTTAGAAGGAAAATTTCCATAAAACTGTTTTACCAATACGTGGTAATTTTCTTTAATTTTAAAACCACATCAAATCATCTTCATCCACTACAAGTCGAGAATTGCGATAGCAATTCGCGGCTTGTAAATTCAGGTCTGAAAGGGTTTATAGTGTAGAAAAGTTCGATATAATATATCGATCTATTCGGATACATATAGCAGACAGCAATACATTCCCCGAGATTTCTCAGCTGCCCTACGTGTTACTGGTGATTTACAGGGATGTTTGTGAAACACAAAATGAAATGGATAGAGCGGAGTTTCCTCGAAATCTAACATCATGGTGTTGTTGTGTGTTGTAGTTCAGCAAGAAATAAAGGGCACATTTTGATTCCACATATTTTCCAGCCACTACACAGGAGTTTGATTCCTCAACATTCCAACACCCACATGAAAATCGAGCAAAAGCCCACTGTGAAGCCATTCCAGTGCAGTTTTTGTGGACGAGCCTTTCCTCGTAAAGGTCACGTTAGACAGCATGTCCGTGATGTACACGAGAAAGTGCCATATCCGTGTCCTCATTGTGATAAAATATATCGCAGCAACAGCTCATTGCACAAACATGTCAAAATGTTACATTCATTTGTTCATCACAATGATGTTCAGCAGCGTGACCTGGAGAATTTGAGTGATCAACTACCGAGTGACGGGGCACACCTTAGAAACGTACTGACCGTTGACCACACACCGTATAGCGATACTATTATACACCGTGAACAGACACAGTTTAGCAATACGTCACATAGTGACTAAACAATAGAATAATCATTAATATTTCTGAGAAAGCATCCTTATATTAATGGGCAGCAGTGCGAGAGATTACAGCACTGCCCGCACATTTGTGAACCGACATGATTGAGTAACTCGCGTCGGTGTATCGTAAGGGAGGGACATCGGCACAACAGTTAGCAGAATCCCGTGATATGAAAACCGCTGGCATTGGTGGTTGGATGTTTGGTTGAACTTTACATTCACTGATTGTGACCTTTTTTCGAAGTGCACTTCTTGTGTGCCTCTTTTTTGGACTAAAAGTGAAATTGGAAGTGACGGTGCCCTTACGTGACCTCCGGTAGCTACATCCGAAGAAAGTACATACGTTACCAGCTGGTTACTCAATGTTAGTTTAATGTTTCACCACCCTCTGCGACGCTGGCTCAACATCAAATCAACATTGTGTTAGCGTATTGTGTTTGCTGGGATATAAATCTAATGTTGGTAGTTGGATGTCTGTGAGCAGCTTACAATGGCCCGCTTATTAACGTACCTTTAACCGCCAAGTTATCTATTTTAATTTTTCATCCACTTGAAGTTGTCTCGCTGCCGCGACCCACAACATCAAGTGGGTGAAAATTACTCATATTTATTTAATTATAAACCAAACATTTGCAAATTTCGACGTTTAACCCTTATAGCGCGGGGATCGACTTTAGTCGTCAGAATCTGCCGTCTAAAGTCAATCCCCGCACTGTAAGAGTAAAAAATTATAATGGCCGTAGACCCATCACATAGGTATTCAAATGAATCAGAAAGAACTAACGAAGACATTTGTGATGATTTCAAATTGCAATAAACCCTTTGGCCTCCATGATTTATAAAAAAATAATTCAGCGCTTCAAAGGTGAAACACACATTCTATTCACAATGACACTGAGTGATTTGATAGGCTAATACAATCGTTTCAACAAGTCAAAAACAAATTGTGTTATATAATACACCATACAGTAAGGTCTATTAATTCTTGTGTTTACTGGGTACACTGCTCGTAACATTGGCCATATTATGGTGGCTCAATGCCGGCCATCGTCTCTGACGCTGTCCCAGCATTGAGCCTCCACCGTTTCAATGTCGCGTGTTTACGGGGTAGTTACGAAACAGTGTTCAACAGCAGTCCACTTGGCGTCATAACGATCAAAATCTAAGTTCTCTAACGAATTTAGAAATATATTATGTAATTATTATTTCTCAAGATCTAAAACAGACTTATTAATTGACAAAGTTTTAAACTAGTCTTTTTTGCGTTCTGCTCACGAATTGTACTTGTGAATTTCTATCTCACAGCAGCTTTGTTCAGAGTAACCAAACGTATTTCATTTTCTACGCCGTTTTGTGTTCTTTTAATTCATATTTCATTTTTATGATCGATTATGCAGCGACGGACATCGTTTAAAATCAACTTTGATCATGACTAAACAAACTGCTGTTTTGTTACTTGTGTCCTTTTATTTTAAGTTGAATAAATAATTGTAAGCTTTGTGGACTTTCTTGACAAAATATTTCGAAAGCAATGAGTGTGGGGTGTTTTATGAGGAGTTAATGAGGAGATTTTATGTGTTGATGTATCCCATCCAACACGAGACTTTGATGCAATGTTCTTTTAATGTTGGTCCACTGTATGTGACGCTGTCTCAACATTAGACCAACACTAGCAATGTCTCGGGCTTGCTGTGATATCTGGATTACCAGTTTCTCCTGATTGCTTTTCAGCTTGCCTCCGTACAGCAGCAGGGCAGCACCCAACACGGGAGTCCCTGGTGGCTGGGGTAGATATATAGCTGATCACAACACAAGAATCGGTATGAAATTGGAAGACAAGCGACACAAAAGTCGTCAGAGGATGCGAGAATTACGCAGCAAGCAGACGGCCCAAGAGAAAACGTTGGAAAAAATGAAAAATAGAGAGCGAATGCGACGTTACAGACACGATAGACGAAGTCATATCTCTACTGTGACCTCAATACATGCAAACGTCAATTTTGGCGGCCGACAATTCAGGGGGATACCACCAGTATCAAGAGAAACATTGTTTAATCCACATCGTGATTCCTTCATTGATGTGGAACAGGTGTCGTCGGCCAATGTGCCCTTATTACAGCCCGTACAGAGTCGCCCAAGTGTTTATTTTCCAGTTACTCATCCAATAAACGCTACTCTGCCTACCTTGCCCTCAGCGCACCCGCCTCCTGTGAGTGATACACAGGGTGTTCATGGCATTAATTCTGTCATTAGTGAATTCAATATACCTGCACATGCTTCATTTGTTTCTGATTCATCCACACATGCGAATTAGACTTTTAATTCCACAACAATCTGTTTTGTCAAACATTTACAGCATTGTTTTCCAGTGAATGCAGCCGTGATTCCAGTTTTTTGCAGTCACACAGAACTTAAGTAATTAGGAAGTTAATATAAATTTGCATTAAGAAAAGCTGTTTCTCTTGATCAGACATTTTCAAAAGGCCCTGTTGCATGAGAATTATTAGCCAATTTAAATTGAGCACCGATCATAATATGATCACAGTATATTAACAATTTCAAACTGATTATACCTACTATATCATCAATCATCGGTTTATTCAACACACTCCAAAAAAATATTTTTTGAATAGTAATATAATTCTTGGATACATTGGAAAAATCCTAATTCTTTAATAATTCGTGAGTTAATCTCCCAACTACATCTACACTCTGTCAGATTATGTTTGTTAGATACCGCTGTATCGACACCATAAAATATTTTCATTGCTCGATTTATAGTTTATTAAACTCGACTATTCTTATTTGGTTCTGAGCTTTGGTTCCGAGTATTTTTCTCGTGTTAACGGAGCCCAACACACAAAACATTTGTATAACATTTATACAATGTTGGACCGACGTCGAAGACGTTGGGCCGACGTTGTATTAATGTTATACAAATGTTTTGTGTTTACTGGGAGTGCTCATGTGGCACTTTTATTGCTCGATTGGCGGTTGTATATGCCTACCTGTTGTAATTATGATATTGTGTTGGCATACAGCCAGCTATTCTTGACAAAACGTCTGTCTGTCAGTGGTCCTCTGTAATATAATCAGATAATGTGTGTGAAACATACCCCGCCTACACGAGGCGTTAAACCTAGATAGGCGCAATGCTGGTCCAGCGTCAAAGACGCTGGGCCAACATTGAGCCGACATAGGTTCAACGGCTTGTTCGTTGGATTTAGTACTGTGTGCAGTGGCATGTCTGCTTTATATGTGCGTGCCTATTATACCATTCCACTTGTCATATTTTTTTTACATGAACTTGCTCTACTGCTCGGTCTCGTCATATTGATCCAGATTTGATATTGGTTCAGCAAGATCACTGATCATATTAGGAATATATACATGACTACTAACAGCAAACTTTTGCACAAGGTTTCTTGGGTGTGCCTGAAATAGCTTAGTATTGGTCTATTTTGCTTGGTGCCCAATACATTCTTATCATTGGACTATATTGTTTGGTGTGGCATTGATTGCTTGTCATTGGACTATATTACTTGGTGTGTGGTGTATTGTTTCTCATTGAAGTAGGGCATGTTTTCTGTCACTCACGACGCACTACTCCGCAGAAACATTCGCCATCTTTACTATGGCGAACCCCTGCAGATGCACT
Source organism: Flabesymbios commensalis (assembly GCA_964017125.1). Lineage (NCBI taxonomy): Eukaryota > Metazoa > Annelida > Polychaeta > Terebellida > Flabelligeridae > Flabesymbios > Flabesymbios commensalis. The sequence goes on along the minus strand of OZ024908.1, from coordinate 37,965,423 downwards.
GGCGCATTGATGACCATATTCCAACGTACCATGAGCTTCTGAAAGCCAGTCAATTGAGCGATGTACGCAAACAGATTTTATACGGCAGGAAGAAGTTCAGCAATAACGTGGAGCTGCCCACCAACCCAGCTTGTCGTCGCCTGCCCCAAAAGGATGTCCAAGATATAACTCAGCGGCTACACCAGCCTATTGTCAGGACCAACAGACACCAGGTTCATGAGCCAGACAGGATACAACCGGTTTTTCAGAAACATTCGAATGATGATGTGGATAGGATAGTATGTCGATTGTATTATTCTTCTTCACTGAGCCGCTCCTCCAGTAGAGAAACTGATAGCTCACAACACCAGTCAAAACCACGTATAACGTCTGACGGTCGTCATACGGAACGCTCTTCAAAGAGGTCCACATCCACTCCTCGCTTTAACGATAAACTTACAAGGAGACGTTAGTCAATATTAACCCTTTATCTGCTACCTTATCTAATTTAAGTTTGCACCCACTTGGAAATTCAGGTGGGTGAAATTTACCCATGGTAGTTTAATTAAAAAGATCTGGATGTTTTAATCACTGACTCATTTTGGGACATTTCAATGATTTAACCTACCAATAAAAACGACTTTAGCGCTTAAAGAGTTAAATGGAATCGTGTAATAAAAAACATGAGTATTTGTTCCAGTAGAATGTGCACCCCTTCAGTCACATTGCATCGTTGCTCACCTATAAATTCACTGGAGAACTTGGAAGTGTAAATGTTTCATTCGAGCGAAAATTTGAAGAGATTTGTACAGTAAACCGGAATGATTGGAATAAATGGATATCTATGCTACATATTATATATATGTATAGGACAGTGAAATATAGCGAATTTTATAGGTTAATGCACATATGTACTTAATTGTTTTATGTGGAGCCAGGACAGATTATTCTCCACGGCAACCATGTGATATTTGCTATGACATTATTTAGTAGGCCATATACATGTATGTTTCCACACATCTGCGGATTAAAGTGTTGGTTGTATATTTTTTAGTTTGTTCTTTGTCAAAAGTATAGTATCATACCGTATACCCCCTGAAAGGTATGCAATAGTAACGTGACGTGGTGAAAAACGTAGAATGTAGGCAACGTCAATGCCATTGGTTCATACATCATCGTTGACGTAATTTGGGTAGGCTTTGGCCTGGATTATGACACATGATAATGCTAAGGATATATTCGCATCGGTTAGTTCCTCTGAGGATTTTGTGGCTATAGCAATTTCATTCATTCATTCATTCATTCATTCATTCATTCATTCATTCATTCATTCATTCATTCATTCATTCATTCATTCATTCATTATACAGAAGATACAACCTCATCTAAATGAATAAGTGCATCGTGACGTAAGTGATGGATCGCGAGTATATAATCACAACTACGACATTTTATTGATCCACTTCGCTTGGTTTATGTTGTAGTTTGTCCGAAATTATGAGCGGTATCAGCCAGGATGTGGCCCGTTCCCAGCCGCAAGAACCATGTCCACAGTGTGGTAAATGGGTGTATGTAGACGCCATGAGCAGACACCAGGCATTGCACGACCAGCAGCTTCATCAGTGTACTCACTGTGATAGAATATTCAGCCGGAGAAACAACATGTTGGAACATTGCCGTGATGTACATCAGAGTGTGCCTCAGCCATGTCCGCATTGTGATAAGATATATCGCAGTCGACGTTCTCTGAGAAGACATCTACTAACACAGCACCAGAATCAACCTTGATGAGCTACTATCGATCCGTTTTTAGCAAACAAGTACATTATATCTTAGAACACCTTAGAACTCCCGTAAAATTAAACCGCACATTATGGTCAATTACACTACAATTATTAAAAAAGTAGTGATCTGAGAATGGAATCATAGACAGATAGGCCTACACTTTCATCGGATTGACTGTGTAACACTTGCACAGTGAAAATAAAATAATCTGATATCACCTGTTTCTGGATATGTTTTTTTATTGATCAGCAGATTTACGTCATTTTCATATTCTACGCTGCTTTTTAAGAGCCATTTAGTAAAGTATTTTCACTTGGTTTTGTTGTAGTTTGTCACAGTTTCAAGGTGGTATTAGCTTCAATATGGATGATACCCAGTGGAAAAAATACCCTTGTCTTCAATGTGGCAAGCTGATTAATGCACGCTCAATGAGCAGACATAAGAAAACTCACGAGAAGCAATGGCACCCGTGTCCTCACTGTGATCGTAATTTTACCAGAAGAGACATCATGACGAAGCATTTACGCGAAGTTCACGAAAGACTTCCCCATCCGTGCCCCCGTTGTAACAGTACATATTTAAGCAAAGGTTCCTTAAGAAGACACTTGCTTACACAGCACCAACAGCGCTTATAAAAAGTGTATTTTCAGTTACTTCTGCATTTTTCATAATGAAAAGTGGTTAACACATTCGGTATAGAGGAAGGATGGCAGGGATGGAGAAAATAAATATTTCTTTGTTTGTTTTGGTAATCAATAAATCATAACGTAATATATCCCAAGGTATGTGCTATTACTCCCCCTTCCAGGTCTAGGTTTTTTATTACCTATTGGGTTTTTTTAATTTAAAATTCTGTGATATAAGTATAAATTTGGAGGAGAAAATAAACGAGGATAAATAAGCAAGCACTATTTTGGAATGATTCACCCTTTCATCGCTAAGCACGACTGCAATCGTTTTTAATCAGTTTTATGAACTGATTAAATCACTGTTGTTGGGAATGAAATAAGTGTTTAAACATCACGATTTGCAAATGTGTGGTTTCAAATCAAACAAAGATGAATAATTTTCACTCACTTGAAGTTGTGTGTCGCAGTATCGAGGCACAACTTTCAAGCGTGTGAATATTTAAATAAAATAACATTTAACAGGTAAAGGGTTAAATATTCATCGACTTCTGTGTAGAAACGAAGTTTATTTTATGCCTTTGGCCGGTCGACCTATTTTTTACCCCTTTTCGCTTGATTTTTGTTGTAGTTCATCCAGATTTCCTATGGATAGCTTCCATATGGCTGGAACACAACAAGATAAATATCCATGTCTGCAATGTGGCAAGTTGATCAATACGCAATCAATGAGTAGACACAAGAAAACCCACGAGAAACAGTGGCATCCATGTACTCTCTGTAGTCGAAATTTCAGCAGGAAAGACGTCATGATGAAACACTACCGCGAAGTGCATGAGAAGTTGCCTCATCCTTGCTCTTATTGTAATAATATTTTTTGTAGCCGGAGTTCTTTACGGAGACACATGGCAACGCAGCACCCACATGCCCTTCTTTAGGGAAGTAGCATATTTTAAAAAAAAGTTTAAAACACTGGTTGTCGATATGTTTTTGGAAATTTATTAGCTCCCGCCGTCACCGTAGGTGAGCGAAGGGAGCTATGGATTCTACCTCCGTTTTTTTTTGGCCTCTTCTTTTGCCTATAACTTTGTGAGAAAATAAGCTAGGATAACAATTTTTGGTATGTGGGTTACTTCCAGGTGGCTAATGGACGGGTTAAAATATTTTTAATCTGAATTCAATACGCAAGGTTGCAGAGGAGAAAATGATGATGTGACGGCGTTGGGCCGTTGGGCCGTTGGGCCGTTGGGCCGTTGGGCCGTCCGTAAACAATTCGTTTCCGGAGCATATCTCTGAAAGTACTTGTCCGATTGTCTTCAAATTTTACACACAACACCCCTAGGTGGTCTTGTTGTGCCTTTTGGGGTATTTGAACTTTGACCTACTTCTGGTTCAGAACTATGACCTATTTAGACGTTTTGACGCGCACTTCGTTTCCGGAGCAGATCTCCAAAAGTACTGGGCCGATGACAGTCATATTGCACATACATGTTCTCTAAGGTCCCTAGTTGTGCCTTTTCAGGTTTTTGGACCTTGACCTTGAAGTTGACCCAGCACTTTGACCTAATTTATAACATCGGTAAATCCGACTGAAAGATTTTGCGGAATATCATGAAAACCGCTCAAGATAGCTACACCATTACTATAAAACAAATTGTGAGGTTTCAGGAGAGGATGCATCTTGAAAAATTTCAAGTCGATAAAATTAAAAATGGCCGCCTATCGGCCATTATTCACCTTGACAGGCCTGATATTGCGGAATATCATGAAAACCGCTCAAGATAGCTACACCATTAATATCAAATAAATTGTAAGGTTTCAGGAGAGGATGCATCCTGAAAAATTTGAAGTTGATAAAATTCAAAATGGCCGCCTATCAGCCATTATTCACCTCGACAGGCCTGATATTGTGGAATATCATGAAAACCGCTCAAGATATCTAAACCATTACTATAAAACAAATTGTATGGCTTCAGGAGAGGATGTATTTTGAAAAAAATCATTTTGTCAAAGTTCAAAATGGCCGCCAATCGGCCATTATTCACTTTCACATGGCCGTTATTTGGTAAACCGTGCTAGATGGCTAGACCATTACTATAAAACAAAATGTGTGATTTCAGGAGAGGATGCATCTTGAAAAAATTTGACTCGATAAAATTCAAAATGGCCGCTTATCGTTCATTATTCACTTTCACATGGCCGTTATTTGGTAAACCGTGCTAGATGGCTACACCATTACTATAAAACAAAATGTGTGATTTCAGGAGAGGATGCATCTTGAAAAAAATCGACTCTATAAAATTCAAAATGGCCGCTTATCGGCCATTATTCACTTTCACATGGCCGTTATTTGGTAAACCGTGCTAGATGGCTAGACCATTACTATAAAACAAAATGTGTGATTTCAGGAGAGGATGCATCTTGAAAAAATTAGACTCTATAAAATTCAAAATGGCCGCTTATCGGCCATTATTCACTTTCACATGGCCGTTATTTGATCAACCGTGCTAGATGGCTAGACCATTACTGTAAAACGAAATGTGAGATTTCAGATGAGGATGCATCTTGAAAAAAATTGACTTGATCAAATTTAAAATGGCCGCCTTTTCGGCCATTATTCATTTTCACATGGCTGATATTTGGTAAACCGTGCTAGATGGCTAGTCCATTACCTGATTACTATAAAACAAAGTGTGAGTTTTCGGGGGAGGATGCACCCTGAAAATTTTTAATTTACGAATTCAAAATGGCTGACAATCAGCATTATTTACCTCGATAGGCCTGATATCAGGTAAACCGTGCTAGATAGCTCGACCATTACTATAAAACAAAATGTGACGTTTAGAGAGAGGATGCCTTTAAAAAACTTTTGACTCAATCGAATTCAAAATGGCCGCCTATCGGCCACTATTTACTTTCACATTGCTGATATTTGGTAAACCGTGTTAGATAGCTGGGCGATTACTATAAAACAAAATGTGAGATTACAAGAGAGGTTGCATCTTGAAAAAAATTGACTCGATCAAATTCAAAATGGCCGCCTATCGGCCATTATTTACTTTCACATAGCCGGTTTTTAGTAACCGTACTAGATGGCTAGACCATTACTATAAAACAAAATGTGAGATTTCAGGAGAGGATGCATCTTGAAAAATTTTGACTTGATCAAATTCAAAATGGCCTCCTATCGGCCATTATTCACTTTCACATTGGCGATATTTGGTAAACCGTGCTAGATGGCTAGACCATTACTATAGTATGAAATGTGACATTTCAGCTGAGGATGCATCTTGAAAAATTCCGACTCGATCAAATTCAAAATGGCCCCCTATCGGCCATTATTTACTTTCACATGCCCAATATTTTGCAAACTGTGTTAGATGTTAGTCTATTACTATGAAACAAAATATGAGGTTTCGGGGGAGGATGTACCCTAAGTTTTTAACTAGTTTATATCGAATTCAAAATGACCGTAAATCAGCTATTAGTTACCTCGATTGGCCTGATATCGGGTAAACCATGCCAGATAGGTAGACCATTACTGGGATACTGATTAGGATCATTAATTTTAATGGAGGTTTGCAATCTCTGACAAAAATTGTCTAGTTCTTATCTTACTCTTAGACTGAGCTTCTTAGACCTAGTTGTCTTGCGTCTTGATTTTTGACCTAGCCTAGTACTACATTAAAAACCCTACACAAAATTGCTTAAATCAAATTCTAATTCGTCGCGGGAGCTCCTGGACTTATGTAGTCTTGTTTCATTAATAGTGCTCATGGTAAGCAAACTTGGAACGTCAATAGTGCTAAAATAATAGTCTGTGTTATTCAGTGATTTGTAGTGAAGCAAGATTTATACATCACATTCGTGGATTCGCTTTTTACATACAAACTAGCATTTAGATGTTTTGAAAAGAACGATGATATTATGATAAAACATTGCAGGTCGCTTACAAGGATATGTCTGAATGGAGTGAGCTTTACACGGGAATTTCGAGCAAGATTACAAGGCCAGTTGTTGATCATTCCTCAATTTATGTTGTAGTTGGTCGCGGATTCTGGGAGATTCCCACATCAGTAGCGCTTGTTTCCAGCAGCCCAAATTCCCGTGTCCTGACTGTGGCAAATTGTTCAGCTCGAATTCGATGAGCAGACACAGAAAAACGCATAAACAAAACATGCAACTGCACCAGTGTAGTCAATGTGATAGAACCTTCTTCCGGAAAGATGTGATGAAGCAACATTTTCGTGACGTGCACCAGAAAATACCCTATCCTTGTCCGCATTGTGAATCTATATATCACAGCTCAGGCTCTCTACACAGACATATTAGAACACACCATCGACACACACCGTGCTAGATATTCTTAACTGTGATGGAGATGGTTGTGTGGAAATGTATGGTTATTAGGATGATTGGACAGATCATCTTCCCCACAGTGAAGGCTTGACTCAGCCTCGTGGAGTCAAGCTTTGCTATGGGGAAGATGGGACAGAGATGATTTCAGTAAAATCGATTAAAAGTGATATTTTTGTGATTTTTTATCGAAGCAAACGATCCATCTTTTACTTGGCACTGGGGTATCTAGATTTGGGTTCTTGTATTTATTATTCAAGTTATATAATGCCAAGCGAACACTACGTTAACCAATGCTGTTTAATGTTGGCTCTCGTCTACGACGCTAAACAAACAATAAACCAACATTGGTTCAACGTATTGTTTTTGTTGGGTGTCACATTATAACATAGAGATTATTTTGATACTGTGACGACTACGCACTTGTTATCGATTTTATTACATTGTAATAAATACTTTTAATAATGCGATTTAAGTGTTCTGTTTTATCACAAAAATCTACAGTTTGGCAATTGCCACCAGGGACTGATCGTGCGCTGGTTGTGTGTTGTAGTTGGTCTACAGTTGCGGATCCACTCATTATTGAAAGCCTCAAATATCCTGGCAATATCGACACCAGTATGATTAACCAGAAGCTTGTTCGGTCTGTTGACTTGAAATCGACCCAGTGTAGATTTTGTGGACGTGTTTTCCAGCAGAAGAGTCACACTGCTCAACACATCCGTGATGTTCACCAGAAGGCGCCACACCCCTGTCCCCATTGTGGTACTGTGTATCACAGCTCGGCTTCTGTTAACAGACATATCAAAACACACCATCCACAGCATAGCGTCTGAAACTAGTCTGTTTAAGGTGAACAGCATTCGTCTCTTATCAGCAAGAATTATGCTATGAATTTGTTTTGTTTCAACTTTCTGAAATTTTGGGATATGATTAACAATGCATTGGCCATCTCTCCAGCTATATTATATGCTCAGCTGTTGGGTCAATCACAACCCATCGAAAAACGGTCCGCAACCATTATTTTAAAAAAGATAACTAGGTGGTGGGGATGATTTGAACAGAAAATTGTTCTCAGAATATGAGGGTCGTTTATATCTCGAAGGTTTTTCAGTCCACTCCGAGACCTGTTTTTATTGCTAATTATTCACGAGGTAATCCCCTTAGTACTCTCCGGGCTTACGACCTACAGATACAGTAACTCGGCTATCATGTTTGATAATCAGCTATATAGGTATAATTAGTTTATATATATATAAATCTAAAGCTGGTTGTTGAACAAAATCAATTAGTTAAAAATCATTAGTTAAAATAGCTTGATTTAATAAGCAGATAAACTTTGTATCCATCATTTCTCAATTGGCTATCAAATAATAATACTGTTTAAATACTGTAAATCTGGTAATGTTCGCGAGGTTTTAATTTTGGCGAGGACGAAGTAATGAATCTCGTGAAGATTATGATAAAGAGTGCTGCATATCATCGAAAACGAAAATCTTTAGACGCGAAAATTACCAAACCTACAGTAATGCAAAATCTGAATTGTGCTACGAAGCATATGTAACTAGGATATTTTTTTTGCGGATTAGAATTAGTGTATTGGTAACCTAATTAATGAATTGGTTTTGGAACATTACATTATGTATACATTTGTTATATGAATATATGTGTGTATGTATGCCACATATTGTAATATATCGTTCATGTTTGTCCTGTTATATATACGGAATTCAGTATTCTGTTAGGAGATTGATGCACTATTAATTTCAAATTGATTACCGTCGCGTATTTTAATCCTAACACTCAATAGCTAAAGCTGTTATGACTTGAAAATTCTTATTTAATACTAGTACACATAGCCTAGGTGATAAGTGAACAGTAACTGAGTTAAGATGGGCTGTTGTGTGTTGTAGTTCAGCTGTGACTATCGGCCATATACCATTAGCTGGGGATTATATACAAACAACAATGCACCAAGGCCACTTCAGAGGACAGAACACAAAAGACTTGACGACATGTTGGTCCAGACAACAGCTCAATAATACTAGCGACACACGCAATTGCCAGTGTACTTTTTGTGGTCGTGCCTTTCGCCGAAACAGCCATTTGAAGCAGCATATTCGTAGCATTCACCAAAAAGTTCCTTATCCGTGTTCTTAGTGTGGCAATGTATACAGCTGTCCAGGGTCATTACACAAACACAACAAAAATGCTCACCCAGGGCCGTAATGACGCTAATTGCGAGCCGTTAAGAATGCAGAGAATGGGAGTGGTAATTGTTAGTAATAAATTTAAATACCATTTATCTGTTTATGGCGTTGTCTAGTTAACAGGTTAACGTGGAAGCTAGATATATGTGGATTTCGGGAGAGTTTGAAGACTTTAGTCGTTTGTAATTGGTTTTATTTGCTGATCAAATCACTGTTAATGGGTATGAAATTAGTATTTTGCCAATATTTGATCTCAAATTAAACAAATGAGTAATTTCCACCCACTCGAAGTTGTGGGTTACGGTTCAGGTTGTGAGACACAACTTTAAGTGGGTGAAAATTTAAATAAGATAATTTAATGGGGAAAAGGTTTTAAATCTATTTAACCCATATAAGGTATGTCAATACACGGGCATGTAATGTAATATATTACTAATCTTACACTTTTAATTTGAAACTATGGACTGTATAATATATATTATTTTTAAAATTTGATACATAATAAAAGTATAAGATATTATTGATATTATTGTAATATATAGCGATTTTAAAGGTTTAGAGATAGATCATTAAGATCATCCTGTGTTTTAAGCCCAGCCCTTGTAGCTCGGCGTAATGTTAGTTCTTTGTTGGGCCAGGCACTATTTTTCCAATGTGAGGTCAGTGTCCCATGTTGACTATTATACGTCATCCATTATGGGTTTAACTCGAAATGAGTTGGATTTTATAGACCAGTATCTTGTTTTTTCTTCCACCCAATTAACGTTTCAGCGTCTCTACTTTTATATTTTTTTTTCTATGTAATTACATCTCAAATAATGAAAGTATTTACCCAGAGCTAATTATCTGTGCTATACTGCTATGTGTGATTGATAGCTGTTATCGTCGCTTGCACTCGATAGCAAGATCATAACATGCGAATTACTTTAATCTGCCTAGTTTTGAGATAAAGTGTCTTGAGCATGACTGGCTAAATGGAAACAGTCGGAAGATTATAGGTCTACATACGTTAGGGAAAACTATAGCAAAAATGAATTTTAATCTAAGATTGTGTAGCCCAACTGTAAACCTGAACTGAGAGGAATAAATGACTGGAATAAAAAAATAATCAGCTTACGGTAATATCACAATATCATTTATATTTATATACAATACAAATATATATGTGTATGTACAAAAAAAATATACAAAATGTATGTCATATTTTGCAAATCTATGACTGTCAACCTGAACAGCACACTTTACAGCGTTTATAACAGGAAGAAATTCCTAAGAAGGTCCTAAGGCTCCTATTGGTCTCCAAATTCCTAAGTTGGCCTTATTGTGTGTTGCAGTTCTTTGGCGCCACTAGTCCTTCCACCATTACCTGGAAGCTCATCACAACCAATGGAGCTCCAAGAACAAAACAGAGGGATGATCGGTGTAATGCCTTGGGGCAATGAAATGTTCGCTGATGGGAACAAAACACACAGTTATCATTGTAGTTATTGTGGACGAGGTTTTCACAGGAAAGACCATATGCAGCAGCATGTTCGTAGTATACACCACAGAGTGCCGTACCCATGTACAAAGTGTCAAAATGTTTATAGTTCCCCTGGCGCATTGTATACTCACAATAAAAAGCGACACACTTAATTATCGTCATAGTGAGTACCCAAAAATGTGTGTATAAAGTAGTATTCCCCACATTGAAATTAACTGCTACCAAGGTAGATGTAATCAGGGTAGTTCGGAGTAATACATTCCTGCTGGCTTAGAGGACCAGCTGCCAACTTTAAAAAGGCTGGTACTATTATTCTGTAGTATATTTAATGCCTTGCAGCTTTTATTACCATTTTGTCCCGTCACTAGCCTTCAATACACAAACATAACCATTATGAATACAAACATATTCCTTATTACTCCCCATACCCTGACATCGCCATTAGCATCGTTTATATAAATATATCCTTTGCGTTTTTCGATCATTGGAAATAGAAAAATCTATATTGACAGATAGGATCTCTAACATGGCATGATTTGGCCTGCACCATACATGAAAGTAAACAATTGTTGTACATGTATGAATATATCCGTGTTTTGATTTTAATAAACACGATCCATTCTATATTATTGTTAAAGCTTGCTTGGTGTATACCTATTCACATACCGACGACTGCCAGACAGATGTGAAGTCCTATTCTAGCATTGTTCTTGCGGAATTAAGAACACTTATCGAAAACCCTGCTGCTTCATTTAGTTTTGTCATTTTTATTTTTTCAAGAATAAATCCCAAGTGATATTCCTTTTTTTATTTCCTCTCCCTCTGAATGTTTTTATTATTTTGTATTTTTTTCCAGTTTTGATCCAGTTACTGATTTAAATTAACATACTGGCCTGGTTATATGTTGTAGTTGTTCATCTGTGATTGCTGGCCATATGCCAATTCCTGGGACCTCTATTTCAACACACCAATACTACTGTCATGGAGGGATGATTGTCAATAATAGTAATTCAGTGGATCAGGATGTCAAACAACATGTTTGCCCATATTGTGGACACAGGTTTCATCTGAAAGTCCACATGAAGCAGCATGTCCGTAGTGTGCATGAGAAGGTGTCTTATCCTTGTGATAAATGCGATAAGAAATACAGTTGCCCAGGGTCGTTGTATAAACATACGAAAAAAAATCACTGTTCATAGATAAACCCATATAATTAAATTGTATTGAATATATTATATAATACGATTACTATTCTGTCAAAAGGCAGCAACTGATTACATTTCAAATAAGCAGTTACTGCCTTTTTGCGTTAGAGAGCAGTAAACTGTAATCACTGATTAGTTTTTGGTAGTCAAGATGAAGAAAATAATGCGAAACATGGATACATCTGTGGAGATCTTTACAAAATAACCTTCCTCACTATTTTTTATGTTTAAATAATTGTATGTGCCATTGTTTACGTCTTATATTTTTGTGTTGAAAGAGAGTTCTATAAGAAAAATGATATCTCACATATGAAGTGCCTTTTGCCTCTCATTCTTGTTATTATTTTATATCTGCTTTCTTCACATGAAAACGTTGTTGAGTAACATTAACATGGCCTGGTGGTATGTTGTAGCGCTCTGTTGCATGTCGGCCTCGTTGCATCCCGGGAGAGTTTTGCGAGTGGATATTGGAGTAAACCTCGACATAATTATACCATGTCCCGATATGCAAAGTTACAACTGTATTTTTGCAGCCGTATTAAACTTTTACGAGAAGTACAACCTGAAGCAACATGTCGGCAGTGTACATCAAAGGGGGCGCTATCCTTGTAGCAAGTGTGATAAATCATATGGTGTGCTCTTTGTACATTCACAGGAAGAAATCACACAAGCAAAAATATATTCCGAAGAGAAGCAAGATCAATGATAGCATTCTTAGAATTGTGAAATCTAGAGAGAAACGTTTATTTCTACATTAATAGTTGAGAAAGATAGGTTGATGGTTGATACCAGTCAAACAGTCTTGTTTGAAACAAATCAGTTTTCATGCAAATAATACAAACCAAGTGTTTGTTATCCCATGAATGCAACATAATTTCTGACAATTATTATATCAATCTATCAAGTGTCATTTAAGATTGCTTAAAATTTCCACTTACAGCAACTAAAAGTGAATATGTGAATATGCGACAGTGTCCTATACATCTTGATAATAATATCGATTTAAAATTCGCATTTTTAGCTCACCGTAGGTGAGACGGAGGGAGCTATGGATTCCGCCTCCGTTTTTTTGCCTCTTCTTTTGCCTATAACTTTGTAAGAAAATAAGCTAGGATAACAATTTTTGGTATGTGGGCTACTTCCAGGTGGATAATGGACAGGTTAAAATATTTTTAATCTGAATTCAATACGCAAGGTCGCAGAAGAGAAAATGATGATGTTACGGCGTTGGGCCGTCCGTAAACAATTCGTTTCCGGAGCATATCTCTGAAAGTACTTGTCGCATTGTCTTCAAATTTTACACACAACACCCCTAGAGGGTCTAGTTGTGCCTTTTGGGGTATTTGAACTTTGACCTACTTCTGGTTCAGAACTATGACCTATTTAGACGTTTTGACGCGCACTTCGTTTCCGGAGCAGATCTCGAAAAGTATTGGGCCGATGACAGTCATATTGCACATACATGTTCTCTAAGGTCCCTAGTTGTGCCTTTTCAGGTTTTTGGACCTTGACCTTGAAGTTGACCCAGCACTTTGACCTAATTTATAACATCGGTTAATCCGACTGAAAGATTTTGCGGAATATCATGAAAACCGCTCAAGATAGCTACACCATTACTATAAAACAAATTGTGAGGTTTCAGGAGAGGATGCATCTTGAAAAAAATCAACTCGTCCAAGTTCAAAATGGCCGCCAATCTGCCATCATTCACTTTCACATGGCCGTTATTTGGTAAACCGTGCTAGATGGCTAGACCATTACTATAAAACAAAATGTGTGATTTCAGGAGAGGATGCATCTTGAAAAAATACGACTCGATAAAATACAAAATGGCCGCTTATCAGCCATTATTCACTTCCACATGGCCGATATTTGGTCAACCGTGCTAGATGGCTAGACCATTACTATAAAACAAAATGTGTGATTTCAGGAGAGGATGCATCTTGAAAAAATACGACTCGATAAAATACAAAATGGCCGCTTATCAGCCATTATTCACTTCCACATGGCCGATATTTGGTCAACCGTGCTAGATGGCTAGACCATTACTGTAAAACGAAATGTGAGATTTCAGCTGAGGATGCATCTTGAAAAATTCTGACTCTATCAAATTCAAAATGGCCCCCTATCGGCCATTATTTACTTTCACATGCCCAATATTTTGCAAACTGTTAGATGTTAGTCCGTTACTATAAAACAAAATTTGATGTTTCGGGGGAGGATGCACCGCAAGTTTTTAACTAGTTTATATCGAATTCAAAATGACCGTAAATCAGCTATTAGTTACCTCGATTGGCCTGATATCGGGTAAACCGTGCCAGATAGGTAGACCACTACTGGGATACTGATTATGATCATTAATTTCAATGGAGGTTTGCAATCTCTGACAGACTGTCTAGTTCTTATCTTACTCTTAGACTGGGCTTCTTAGACCTAGTTGTCTTGCGTCTTGATTTTTGACCTAGCCTAGGACTACATTAATAACCCTACACAAAATTGCTTAAATCTAATTCGGAGTGGGAGCTCCTGGACTTATGTAGTCTTGTAGTTAATTAAAGTCGCCTGGTTGTGTGTTGTAGCTCATCGATGAACATGAACCAAATTTCATCGGCTGGCGGTTGTATCCAAACACCATATTTCCTGAGTCAAGACCGAGAAATGCTATACAAGTCTTGGGATGGACAGCAATTGATTAAACCTTATGCAAATTATCCATGTAGCTATTGTGGACGAATCTTCGATAGGAAGCATAGTGTTAAGCAGCATATTCTCAGCATACACGAAGGGGTGCGCTACACTTGCCAATATTGTGAAAAATCATATGGTGGTCCTGGCTCTTTGTACAATCACGTTAAGAAATCACACCCGCAAACAAATTCTTCTGAAGAGAAGCAAGATCAATCATAGCATTCTGAAAATTGTGAAATATCGAGAGAAAAGTTTCTTTCTTCATTAATAGTTGAGAAAGATAGCTTGATGGTTGATCATGGTCAAATTGTCGTGTTTGAAACAAATAAGTTTTCATACACATAATACAAATCAAGTGTTTGTTAGGAAGCCGTGGATGCAACATAATTTCTGACTAGTTTTAGTATATAAATCTGTCAAGTGTCATTTGAGATAGGTATGGTGATTCTTTGCTTAAAATTCCCACTTACAGCAACTAATCCACGGTGCTGAGCACATGTTGGAGCAAGGGGTTTTGTGTCTTTCTTCGAGTGTGTTAAGGTTTACAGTTGTCCGGACGCACTGTGAAACCATATTGAAAAGGTCTTGCATAATATGTCGGACAGATCTTTTTGTGACAAGAATAAGTGATTAGTGACTTCATATCGATCATACTTTGCCACATAGTCAGAAACCTGATGCTTTTCATTGAAATTAAATACTGTTTCAATCATGAATGGTCTTATTTTCCAACATGGATTAGTGAATGTGTGAATATATACGACATTGTCATACATATTGATAATAATATAAATTTAAAATTAACATCCTTATTTTAGTTAATCAAAGTGGCCTGGTTGTGTGTTGTAGCTCGATGATGAATATGAACCAAATTTCATCACCTGGCGGTTGTATCCAAACACCACATTTCCTGAGTCAAGACAGAGGAATGCTAAATAATTCTTGGACTGGACAGCAATCGATTATTTTTTCGCCAAATTATCCATGCAGCTTTTGTGGTCGAATCTTCGATAGGAAGCATAATCTTAAACAGCATATTCTTAGCATACACGAAAGGGTGCGCTACACCTGCCGATATTGTGATAAATCATATGGTGGTCCTGGCTCTTTGTACAATCACGTTAAGAAATCACACCCGCAAGCAAATTCTACTGAAGAGAAACAAGATCAATCATAGCATTCTGAGAATTGTGAAATATCGAGAGAAACATTTCTTTCTACATTAATAGTTGAGAAAGAAAGTTTGATGGTTTATCACGGTCGAATCGTCGTGTTTGAAACACTTAAGTTTTCATACACATAATACCAATCAAATGTTTGTTAGGAAGCCGTGGATGCAACATAATTTCTGACTAGTTTTAGTATATAAATCTGTCAAGTGTCATTTGAGATAGGTATGGTGATTCTTTGCTTAAAATTCCCACTTAGAGCAACTAATCCACGGTGCTGAGCACATGTTGGAGCAAGCGGTTTTGTGTCTTTCTTCAAGTGTGTAAAGGTTTACAGTTGTCCGGACGCGCTGTGAAACCATATTGAAAAGGTCTTGCATAATATGTCGGACAGATCTTTTTGTGACAAGAATAAGTGATTAGTGACTTCATATGGATCATACTTTGCCACATAGTCAGAAACGTTATGCTTCTCATTGAAAAAAAAACTACTGTCTCAATGGTCTAATTTTCCAACATGGATTAGTGAATGTGTGAATATGTACGACAGTGTCATACATAAAGATAATAATATAAATTTAAAATTAACATCCTTATTTTAGTTAATCAAAGTGGCCTGGTTGTGTGTTGTAGCTCGATGATGAATATGAACCAAATTTCATCACCTGGCGGTTGTATCCAAACACCACATTTCCTGAGTCAAGACAGAGGAATGCTAAATAATTCTTGGACTGGACAGCAATCGATTATTTTTTCGCCAAATTATCCATGCAGCTTTTGTGGTCGAATCTTCGATAGGAAGCATAACCTTAAACAGCATATTCTTAGCATACACGAAAGGGTGCGCTACACTTGCCGATATTGTGATAAATCATACAGTGGGCCTGGCACTTTGTACAAGCACGTTAAGAAAACTCATCCACAAATATTTACATTGGAAGAGAATCACGCTCAATCTTAGCTAGCATATTTTCAACTCATAATTTTAATATTCCCATTAAAAGATTTTGACTATAAAACAATGATCGATGTAGTATTGATACTATAATCGATCATTGTTTTATAGTGCAAATATTATACTGAAAATAATAAATATTTAAAATGATGAAGTAAACAGATCCACTTATTTTATTTTATTGTAAAAGCAATCCTGCAAAAAAAATTTATTTTGTTATTATTTTTTGCGCGTCTTAGTTTCGAAATTCTACTTACAGCAACATATTGTTAGTGTCCATGATAGGTTCCATATCCTTGTTTAAGGAGTGATTAATTCGGCAGTTGTCCAGGCAGGTTATACAAACATATTAAAAAAATCCATTCTAAGTATTCATTTGCAGAGCCATATTATTCAGTATCTTCTAAAAGAAATTGTTAAGCTTGTTTTGTTATTCGAACCAGATACTGCCCAACTCATTATTATATTAGACATTCTTGTTTGAAAGTAGAGAGTTGGATGAGACGTGATATCTTTTCATTACTATTAATTTACTTCTAAAATCGATATTTCGATTAATCACGATGGCCTGGTTGTGTGTTGTAGTTCATCGATGACTATGAATCAAATTTCATCGCCTGGTGGTTATATCCAAGCACTCCCGAGTCAAGGCCGAGGGAACTCTTGGAGTGGACAGCAATTGATTAATCCAATAAATTATCCATGTAGCTATTGCGGTCGAATCTTCGATTGGAAACATAACCTTAAACAACATATTCTTAGCATACATGAAAGGGTGCGCTATCCTTGTCGGTATTGTAATAAATCATATACTGGTCCTGGCAATTTGTACAAGCACGTTAAGAAAACTCATTCACAAACAGTTACATCAGAAGAGAAGCTCGCTCAATCTTAGCTAGCATATTTCTCCATTCATTATTTTAATATTACCATTATAAGATTTTTTACTATACAGCAAGGTTGACCATTGCTTTATAATGCAAATATTATAATAAAAATAGTAAAAAGGTGAATAAACAGATCGACTCATTTTCATTTCACTGTGAAAGCAATCCTGCAAATGTATCTTCTAATTATTGTTGACAACATATTTGTAGTGTCCATGAAAATTTGCCATATCCTTGTTTAACATTTGGTTATTTCGGCAGTTATCCAGACTCGTTACACAACCATGTTAAAAAGACCCACCTATCATAAATATTTGTTTGTAGAAACATATTAGTCAGTATCTTCTCAAAGAAGAGGGTTTTTTTTGTCATTTAAATTGATCCAAATACTGCCAAATTGTTTCTATTTTAGACAATCTTGTTTGAAAGTAGAGAGTTGCATAATAAGTGATATTTTTTCATTTTATTATAAATTCACTTCTAAAATCCATATTTCAATTAATCTCGATGGCCTGGTTGTGTGTTGTAGTTCTTCAATGACTATGAACCAAATTTCATCGCCTGGTGGTTATATTCAAACACTCCCAACTCAATGCCGAGGGATGCTTTCTGACGTTTGGAATAGACAACAAATCTTTAGTCATACAAATCATTCCTGTAGCTATTGTGGGCGAACCTTCGATAGGAAGCATAACCTTAAACAGCATATTCTTAGCGTGCATGAACGGGTGCGCTATCCTTGTCGGTATTGTGATAAATCATATACTGGACCTAGCAATTTGTACAAGCACGTTAAGAAAAACAAACAGTTACATAGGAAGAGAAGCAGGCTCAATCCTAGCTAGCATTTTTTTCCATTCTTTATTTTAATATACTCATTTTAAGATTTTGACTATAAAGCAACGGTCGACCATTTCTTTATAGTGCAAATAATTATAATGAAAATAGTGAATAAACAGATCCACTCATCAATCATGCAAATTTATTTTGTAATTATTGTTGACAACATATCCGTAGTGTCCATGAAAATTTGCCATATCCTTGTTTAACATTTGGTTATTTTGGCAGTTATCCAGGCTCGTTACACAACCATGTTAAAAAGACCCGCCCATCATAAATATTCATTTGCAGGGACATATTATTTGTTTTTTTCTTGTCATTTGAACCAGATACGGCCCAATTTGTTTCTATTTTAGACAGTCTTGTTTGAAAGTAGATAGTTGCATAAGAAGTGATATCTTTTCATTATCCTAAATTCACTTCTAAACTCCATATGTCAATTAATCACGATGGCCTGGTTGTGTGTTTTAGTTCATCGATGACTATGAACCAAATCTCATCGCCTGGTGGTTATATTCAAACACTCCCGAGTCAAGGCCGAGGCATGCTTTCTGACGTTTGGAATAGACAACAAATATTTAGTCATACAAATCATTCTTGTAGCTATTGTGGGCGAACCTTCGATAGGAAGCATAACCTTAAACAGCATATTCTTAGCGTGCATAAAAGGGTGCGCTATCCTTGTCAGTATTGTGATAAATCGTATAGTGAGCCTGGCAATTTGTACAAGCATGTTAAGAAAACTCATCCACAAACAGTCACATTGGAAGAGAAGCACGCTCAATCTTAGCTAGCATATTTTTTAACTCATTAGTTTAATCTTTCCATTATAAGATTTTGACGAAACAGATGTACTCATTTCCATTTCATTGTGAAAGCAATCCTGCAAATTTATCTTGTAATTCTTGTTGACAACATATTCGTAGTGTCCATGAAAAGGTTACATATCCTTTTTTACAGAGTGATTAATTCGGCAGTTGTCCAGGCTCGTTACATAACCGTATTAAAAAGACCCACCCATCAGTAGTAATAATTTGCACAGACATATTATCCAGTATATGCCTGCTTAAAGAAGATTTTATGTTTTTCGTCGTTTGAACCAAATACAGCCCAATTTGTTACTATTTTAGACATTCTTGTTTGAAAGTAGAGAACTGATTAAGACGTGATATCTTTTCATTACTATAAATTTACTTCTAAAATCCATATTTCAATTAATCTGGATAGCCTGGTTGTGTGTTGTAGTTCATCGATGACTATGAATCAAATTTCATCACCTGGCGGTTATATCCAAACGCTGCCAAGTCAAAGCCGAGGGATGATTTCCAACTCTTGGACTGGACAGCAATTGATTAATCCAATAAATCATTCCTGTAGCTATTGTGGGCGAATCTTCGAGTGGAAACATAACCTTAAACAGCATATTCTTAGCATGCATGAAAAAGTGCGTTATCCTTGTCAATATTGTGATAAGTCATATAGTGGGCCTGGCACTTTGTACAAGCACGTTGAGAAAACTCATTCACAAGCAGTTACATCCGAAGAGAAACACGCTCAATGCTAGCTAGTATATTTTGCCGCTAGTCATTTTAATATTTCCATTATAAGATTTTGACTATAAAGCAATGGTCGATATTGATACTACCATCGACGATTTTTTTATAGTGCAAATCTTATAATGAAAATATTTGTTATTATTTTTAGACAGCCTTGTTCAAAAGTAGAAAGGTGGATTTTTAAATATTATTTTTAGACAAAGAGTTAGATAAGATTTCATTACTATAAATTTACTTCTAAAATCCATAGTTCCATTAATCAAGATGGCCTGGTTGTGTGTTGTAGTTCATCGATGACTATGAACCAAATTTCATCGCCTGGTGGTTATATTCAAACACTCCCGAGTCAAGGCCGAGGGATGCTTTCTGACGCTTGGAATAGACAACAAATCTTTAGTGGTACAAATCATTCCTGTAGCTATTGTGGGCGAACCTTCGATAGGAAGCATAACCTTAAACAGCATATTCTTAGCGTGCATGAAAGGGTGCGCTATCCTTGTCGATATTGTGATAAATCGTATAGTGAGCCTGGCACTTTGTTCAAACACATTAAAAAAACTCATCCACAAACACTTGTATCTGAAGACAAGCACACTCAATCGTAGCAGCCGTTTGAGCTAGCATATTTTGCTAATAATTAAAAAAAAAAATTCTTTAGAATTGCATGATAAAACAATGGTTGGTGATAGTTTCTACTTATTTCCATTTCATTGTGAAAGCCTCAAGTTATATTAGAAATCATTGTAAATGTAACTGCATGTGACCTTAGTTAAGCAAGATGGCTTGGTTGTGTGTTGTAGCTCATCAGTGAGTTTGAGTCAAATCTTCTCTCCCGTAACACTTCAGCTCCCCTGTCGAGATACAAACCAGGTGTTTGTTAGAAAACCATGGACGCAGCAACATCACCAAACGCCTATCAATCCTGCAAATTTCTCTTGTAACTATTGTGGGCGCATCTTTGACCGGAAATTCAACTTACAACAACATATACGTAGTGTCCATGAAAAAGTTCCATATCCTTGTTTAAAGTGTGATAAGGTCTACAGTTGTCCAGGCTCGTTACACCACCATATGAAAAGGGCTCACCCATCATAAGTATTCATAGACAGAGCCATAATGATATTATACCTTCAAAAAGAAGATTATTTGAACGAGACACGCCCCATTTGTTTATATTATTTTTAGACATAGAGAGTTGGATAAGATCTTTTAATCACTATAAATTTCTTTTTAAAACCCGTATTTCAATAAATATTAATTAATCACGATGGCCTGGTTATGTGTTGTAGTTCATCGATGACTATGAACCAAATTTCATCGCCTGGTGGTTATATTCAAACACTCCCGAGTCGAGGCCGAGGGATGCTTTCTGACGTTTGGAATAGACAACAAATCTTTGGTCATACAAATCATTCCTGTAGCTATTGTGGGCGAACCTTCGATAGGAAGCATAACCTCAAACAGCATATTCGTAGTGTGCATGAAAAAATACCCTACCCCTGCTCCAAATGTTCCAAGGTCTATAGTGCTCCAAGCGCGTTACATTATCACACAAAAAGGGCGCATCCAGCATTGTTTTCAGCGTCCGTTGAGGTGTCCCCCACCACAGATGTATCTCCCCCTCCAGCTACCCCTCAATAAAAGCATGGACAATACTTATACTAGAAGTGAAGTGCAACTGTAACATGGAACATGACAGTACATGCCCGGCAAACACGATACGTTAAACCAATGCTGATTTAATGTTGGGCCGACGTCGGAGACGTCGAGCCAACATTAAATCAGCATTTGTTTAACGTATCGTGTTTGCCGGGCAGTTATGTCGTGCAAAGCAAACAGACAGTAACTGTCACTTTTAGGGTAAGAAGTTACTCCTTTTGGCTTTGCAGATGTCCCCATGTCTAAAGCAGAATTTCGACCTAAATGTATTTACATTCCTTGCATGAACCAAATCTTCATTGCAAATATGTAATCGCCCCTTGCTGGTTTAATGTTGCGGTTTAACATTGAACCAGCTGTTTTTGATGGTTCCACATGTCATGTTTGCAGGGTATGTAATGTTATAGTCCATTGATTTTCACAATTAATGGAAAGTGGCTCGGATGTTTATAATTTTGTGGGAGAGAGCGGAACACATCATCTAACATTGTAACTGTAACGAATTACCCACCTGTAGTCAACTTGCCGACAATAGATTAGTCAGTAATGATAGTGGTTTGTTCGCGTTTCTGCAACTCTTGGCATTTAATTATATGAAATACTCAAGTATTAACGGTGATACTAGCTGTCCAGTAATTATACTTCAGTTCATTTATCACAATTAAAAACGCCATATTTTTCCATCCCAGTCGCATGTGGAGATTTATTTTGTATATTAGAATTTACTAAGACAATGTATTTTGTTATCATTCAGATTAGACTACCACTGCTCTGAAGTGTTCCTTTGTAAACAGATGATTCATTCAGTTTAATAATGTTGCTTTTGTAGATATGAAAAATAAATAGTTTGACATTTTCTTCTGTCTTAATTGTGTTTCTTATTTCCAGTGCGTACAACCATTCGAAGAATTTTATATGGAGAAAATAGTATCGGGTTTATGATTTTAAAAATGTGATATTCTAATATTAGCTAAAGATAATTGGTGATGCACATGTGTACAGCATTTAGCCCTTACAGTGCGGGGATAGCCTTTAGTCGTCAAAATCTGACGTCTGTAGACGTCAGATTCTGACCACTAAAGTCGATCCCCGCACTGTATGAGTAGACCCCTAACATACGTATTCAAATGAATCGGAAAGAGCTAACTAAGACATTTATGATGATTTCAAGGTGGAAAAAACCCCTTTGGTTGCGATGTTTTTTTTTTACAAATTAATTCAGCGTTTTAAGGGTTAATATTTGATTATCGAACCCCTGGCATTTTAACCCTTGAAGCAATAAAGCAATATAATTTGTTTTTATCCTACTTGAAGACCCACAATTTCAAGCTGGTAAAAATGAGTAAAGTATGTACGATACGAATCAAAACATATACTGACGTAATGCTTATTATCCCACCTTTTAATTTAAAAAGTGGGCTATTGGCAAGATAACTTGACAAGTTTTTCATGTATCCAGCTCAAGTGTTTGTTCTGCATGTTGCTAATATTAAATAACCAATTTTCGGACAAGTTCAATAATGGCTGAAAAAATGGCCAACTTATTGCGATTTTTCACATTTTACGTCGCTAATTTTACCTTGTGAGTGGGATACCTTTAAAAGATGTTCATGTATGCTGCTCAAATTTGTTCTGCCTGTTGCTAATAACCAGTTCTCGGATATGTTCAATAATGGCGGCGTGTTATTGTCTAGTGTATTCTTCAAAGAAAAAAAATAAAAGGTGATAATAGCTACATGTATAGCGTGATTATCGTTTGAAGGGTTATTTTTTCTGGTGCCGAGTTCCTGTGTTTATATGAAGGGTGGATGAATCATTCGTTGATGATGCACTTCTATACATTTAAGACAAATGTTTGACTGTGACTATTAATGACCATCAGTATATGATTAGCAAGTGTACAGATTTAATAGAACGCATTTGGTTACTAGAATAATAATTTTACATTACTTTATCAATTGTTTATATTCAGTCTAGGTAGGTGCGATTTGATCTATTCTGATGTGGTAGACTAGTAAATGAAGTAGGCTATCAAGCACAATGTATCGAATACTACTATATATTTGAAAGCGGTCTCCCAGCAAAGAAGTCATTGAAGCAATGCTGGTTTAATGTTTGCCCACCGTCTACAACGCTGGTCCAGTATTAAATCAACGTTAGCTCAACTTTGTCTGCCTGTGTCTGACTTGGCCCCAACGTTGCCGAAGACATGTTCAAAGCAGCTCCAAATCTTCCTCTTGGTCAGTATCCCCCACCACCAGACGTTGAACCAATGTTGATCTAATGTTAGCCCATCGTCTACAACGCTGGCCCGATGTTAAACCAACATTAGTTCACGTGTTGTGTCTGTCAGTTTTGCTGACCAATTCTCTCTGGTGTCGTACCCATCTGCCACTTCTTAGTTCCCATATGTATCTCGATGCCCAACTGGATCCAGAACTAGTTTGGCATTTGTGTCGCCTGATCAAGCTAATTTATTGTCATTAGTATCACCCATTGGTATATGTTATCCACATGACATACATTCAAGATTGAGTGAGCTAAATATGCTTTTAAACTGGAACAAGTACGCAAATACGTTCGTTTTGATGATCAGGATCAGTACCGATATAGGCCTACCATTTTCTATTATTAGACATGATAAATAATACAGGTTATCTGTGCATCTCACCTATTACTGTCCGGATATTAGCATGTGGTTTTACTGGGGGTTTTTCGATAATGATGGGAGACTTGATTTTTTCAGGCTTTTCGGTTTTTCTGTGCTCGGTAAATAGAGATTATTCAGAATAATACCGCATTTCCAGTAAAAAAATATGTGACTTTTAACAATGGGGTGGTTTATAGTTGAGTATTGTGTTAAGGCCTACAACCAAAAAATACTGTATTGGCCTGGTTGTGTGTTGTAGTTCATCATCGATTCGGAAAGGAATTTCTTCCCATATGGATCCCGGTGGAACTCTACCATATTATACGTGTCCAGATTGCGGAAAGATATGCAATAGTTCAACTTCGTACATTCGACATCGAAACACTCATGACAACACGCCTAGGCACAATGTCTGTAGTTTTTGTGGACGTAGTTTTCACCACAAATGGCATATGACACAACATATACGTGACGTACATCAGAAGACGCCTTATCATTGTCCACACTGTAATAAGATATACCACAGCACAGGATCCCTGCATAATCACACTAAAAAATGTTCAGTTCAAAAAACTCAAAATTATTAATCTCCCCCCCCCCCCATTCCCCGTAGTTAAGTTTACTCTTCCACTGAATAAATTCAATATTTTTCCCCTTGAAAGCAAAAGCATCTGCCATTCACTGAAATATTTATAACTGTGATGGTTAACCGTTGAGTGGTTTTTACTTGAGTATTGTGTAAAGGCCTACAACCAAAAGATACTGTAATGGCCTGGTTGTGTGTTGTAGTTCATCTTCCATTCAGAAAGGAATATCCTCCCATATGGATTCCGGTGGAACAGCTCTACTCTACAAGTGTCCAGATTGCGGAAGGATATGCAATAGTTCAACTTCGTACATTAGACATCGAAACACTCATGACAACAAGCCTAGGCACCACATGTGTAGCTATTGTGGACGTAGCTTTCATCGTAGAGGACATATGACACAACATATACGTGACGTACATCAGAAGACGCCTTATCATTGTCCACACTGTAATAAGATATACCACAGTACAGGATCCCTTCATAATCATATCAAAAAATGTTCCGTCTCACTTCAAAACGCTGAATAATGTTGCCGTAGGTATTTTTTCGATTGTCTGTGACATACATATACGTATCTGCTTACTTGTAAAATAATCCCTCGACTTTGTGTTGGTTACTAGTCTTTCACTCGATGAATGCAATTATGTTAAAGTGCTACTGATCTGACAGAAGGGTAATTTTGAGGTGCGACCTCGATAGACACACGGACCAAAATAATTTTAGACAAAATTGTGTTTTATACAATTGAATCCCTTTTGTTCGTCTATTGTTGAATAATGAGTAACGCCACCATCAGTTAAATTCAAAATTTCTGAATAGGAAAAAAGACGTAAAACTAATGTGCATTGCTTCACATTATGAAATGTATGCTTTCAGTTATATAAATTAATAGATAAACAGGTAGAGTACCGTACACACATTCGTTTGTGCATAAGGATACATTGTGGCAAAGAATACGTTTTAATGTACGTCAACTATCATACCACAGCATATAAATGACCTGGTTGTGTGTGTTGTAGCTTTCCGACAGAATGGAATTTTGACTTTCCAGTTGGGTTTTCTCTGGAAGTGCCGTTCAAATGCAAAGAATGCGGGCACATGTCTCCCGATTTCACATCTCACAATAGACACAGGACCACACATAGGCCGCGAACGCACCAGTGCCCGGAGTGTGTGCGGGCATTTCACCGGTCAGATCACCTGAAGCAGCACATACGTGACATCCATCGGCGGGAACCATTCCCCTGTCATTATTGTCAAGTCGTTCTCAATAATCGAGGCGCGCTAAACAAGCACATTAAGTCGATGCACCCTCACAACCAGAGAACAAACGTGCAATCTTTCTCTGCTTCCACCGATTCAAGTTTGCGCTGATAACACTAGAAATGTTATCTGCCAGGCAAAGCCAATTTAAGGCTTGCTGAACGTGTAGTTAGTCAAAGTTTATTATTTTGATAATGACCCCCTCTCACAATTTTGCTGATGATTTTGATTTGGCAAGCATACTTGATTGTACTCTTGTTTAACCGCTGGTGCCGCATATATTCGGGTTTTCATTGTTTATTAACACATTAAGTACTACCTTTTGAACATGGTAAAGATAAAATGTGAGATCAATCAGCAATATTTGAAAACAGTTGACCTCCATTTTGTCAATTCTGAATAACTTTCACTCACTTGTAGATGTGGATCGCGTCAGCGAGACACAACTTCAGGTGGGTGAAAATTCAAATTGAATAATTTGGCGGTTAAAGGGTTAATTAATTGTTATGCAGAACTTGTGTTCGTAAGTCAGGGAATAATTTGTTCCATTATTGTGCAGCATTTGCCGCCAATTGTGTACACCAAACAAATTATTCCCTGTTTTTTTGGAAAAATCAAGAAGCGGTAACCAATAATGCAAATTTGACAAACAATACCAGTCAGTATGTTTTGCTGCATCAACTTTGAATGTGAACTTAACAAATGAATGGCAACTGGTATGTGAGTCAGAGACAGATTGGGATATTAATAATTTAAATTGTATAACTGTTGCACAATTTTATACTGATCTTCTAAGTTGATTGGGTTGTTTAGTTATATTAACAGTTGAATCGCACATAATTATGAATTTACGTTGGAACTATTGTAATATGCATTTTAGAGTTTTATCTTGTATTGACTATTAAGCGAATAAAATAACATGTTTTTGTCTTTTAAAAATAAATGATTTCAAAAAGTCATTGGTTTAAGGAGTACGAATGAAGTTCGCATAAGTATAAAGAGATATGTTACGGTATAATTATGATGATTTAGCTTATCTGAATTGATTAAGCAGAAAAACAGATTAAATGTATCATGACAATACAAAACTCGGGCGCCAATTGACAAAAAATGTAAACAACCAATTCAAATCCAGACATTTATAATTTGACTAGTATGTTCTGTCTAGTATAATTACCGGTAATCATCTGTTTAGAACAACGTAACGTGGACATGGCTGTGAGACCTTGCCAAAGACAAAATTGTGCACGTGCACAATATAATAATGTACTATACCCAGAAGTCAACAACGTAACATCCCAGTAAACACAAGACATTTGTACAACATTTATACAACGTGAGACCAAAGTAAAGTGAGCACGGTCACAATACATGTACTATACGCAAAGTCTTATATTAAAGATGACGACGTCAGCTGTTAGTGGAGCATCCTAGCAAACAGATGACGTTAACCCGGTGTTGTTTCGATGATGGTTCAGCGTTGGGTAAATGATAATCATTGAGCGTAACTGAAATCGGCTCGCAGAGATATGGTTTGTGGCAAAGATATAGTGGTGTGTGGGTCATGTATTCATGATTGGTTTTAAAAGCTTGTTTTGCTACCACAAACAACGTTGCGTGTTGGTTTCGCTGGATTACTAAGCGCTTTCTTATGGCACACATTTGTGGCCCTGGCACTTGATTGTGTACATGGTCTGGAAGATTTCAGGCTATTCTGCTCTCAAAAAAGTATGTCATTATTTAGATTTAATTTCATTAATTCGCATAATTTCTGGATCTTCGAAAAAAACTCAGCATTTTCAGCTTTTGATGAAAGTCCATTTATATAAAACTTAAAGCTGACGTCTTAACTTAAATAGCATGCCACATCGTACACTGTACCATATTATATCATTTGTGCCTGTAGCTCAATATATCCTCAGTGCCAGATATTTCACAACATGACAGTTGCAAAATGATCGTCAATTTCCGATACTGTGAGGTGTATATGGAGCTAGAGGTAATGTGATTGTATACTTATATACACCTCCTACTATTTTTATGCAACACCAAAATGCAAGCAACATAGGCCTTATGACAGGGCTTAGGCCTACTTTTCAAGTAAGCAGCTACTCATTTTTTCTCTTTGCAGAGCAGCATTGTTATCTACGACATTTTCCCGTCTGACAACAATATAAGAGCGATTGACTATTCGCTTGCGATATCGACAGCGAAGTTGCAAAATCATGGAACATATGCCGCTTTTATCTATTTGATTGTCATTTTCGAACCAACTAGAGTTGCTTGCCGAATAATAACTCGTCATTTGGTTGTGTGTTGTAGTGTGGTGCTCCCTCCCAAACTATATAGCAGTGGAAGTTATCGCCAGACTGCAACCCCGATACAGAGGAGCAGTGGATTGGGGGCCAGTTCTCCCTTAAAACCGCGTAACCACCAGTGTAACATCTGCGGACGTCCGTTCAATGATAAAGCCCAAAAAACGCAGCATATTCGCAATGTGCATGAAAAAGTGCCATATCCTTGCCTCAAGTGCGGAAAGGTTTATCGGAGTGCAGGCTCGCTACACACTCATACGAATCTCGTTCATGGTGACAAAAAGTAGAGATTCGTTCGTGCTGCTGCTAGCCTAATCAACTCGGTTTCTGTTGAATGTTGTCCTGCTATTTTTCGTTCATTTTAAGCTGGAATTGCTAACACAATTTCCAGCTTAAAATGAAGAAAAATATTTACAGACATCTCCCACATAGAATTACTTGATCACTGAGCATCGACCACAAACTATTCAACCTATTTTTTCAGTGATATATAATTTTCTCTGAAAAATATTTGAAAGCGTAGGCCTATGTACGTATATATGGTTATACAACACATGGGGTAATATTTTATTAGTATTGTGTGTGAGGGACCATTAATTCTCGGACTGTGACCTGGATTTCCTGATACTAATTGCATAGATCACAAGTTACGTATGTCAAAATGAGGAATTACACTGAAGTTATTGCACCAATTTATCTACAGAAAATAAATTTGTCAATTTTACTGCTTTGCAAAGCCAAGAGGCAGGCTTTGCATAGTGGACTACATTGACCTGCATCTTTCAACCAACCACATATGCCATCCAAAGATTAACCTGTTTTGGTTGTGTGTTGTAGTATGGTGTTTCCCATCAAACCATATCAGGCTACACGTACAACACACACAGGCAGTGGATTGGTCGCTAGTTCTAGCTCTGTTTTGTATCGTCAGGAATGGCAAGATGGACAGTTCCTTTCTCATCAGTGTTCTGTTTGTGGACGTGCCTTCAAGAGCAAATTTAAGATGAAAATCCATATCCGTAATGTGCACGAGAAAGTTCCCCATCCGTGTACTAAGTGTGGAAAGGTGTATAGGAGTGAAGGCGCCCTGCACAATCACATGCAACTGGTTCACCGCTAGTGATATTACAGACTTTATGGTGCTCTTTTTATATTAGCATCAGATACAGTTGGCGACCATATGAAGGCTGTGTTGTACACATGTATACAAAGATTATGGTACTACCCGTACATAGTGTACTGGACATTTTTTAGGGCTAAAATAGAAAAGAAATCACAAGATTTTTTGCTGATTGACATTTACACAAGCAACCGTAGCTTGAAACATTTTTTGCATCTCAAACGCAAGATATTTAGATAGCTCCTTGATCATCAACCTGACAGTTGACTTCAATTATCAACCTGATCATCAGCTTGCAGTTTAACAACCTGTAGTTGTAATTATACAAACATTTTTTTCTTACAATTGTCTATCGAATAATTGAAAATATTGTGGGATGTTATATTAATTAAAATAATATTACTTTTATCTCTTGGTAATATGTTCGGGAATTTAGAAAACCTACTTAGAATTAACAATGTTGCCGCGAATGTTGCCCAAGTGATTTCACTCCCGAACTAGTCGATTATGTCAACCGCCAATCATGACAATAATCGTTTTCTATCGTTTTATTAGCAGTTTAAGTCACTGTTATTGGGAATAAAATGAGAGTTTTAAACACCAAGATTTGCATATATTTATGAGTAATGTTCACCCACATGAAGTTATATATACGATGACTTTGCGGCTAAAGGGTTAACCCCTAGATTACTTAGCTACTCAATTTCAATTTTCAATCACTTGAAGTTGTGTCTCGCTACTGCGACACACAACTTCAAGTGACTGAAAATGTTAGTGATTTGTGAAATTTAAATCCTAACATATATTCATGATTGAAGTCATATTTTACTTTTAACAACTGGTTATACATGTGCTTATAAAAAGGCGGAATGTCTACTGTAGTCGACATCGGTGTTCTAAGCGTTACTGCGTTACTGTGAAATCTATTGTTTACTCCAACAAGACTGATCTGCTCATAATTTGATGGGTACATTCCATATGAATTTAGTATCTGATTTCGCTGTGTGTTGTAGCTTGGTGCTTCCTTCCAAAAAAGCATTCCATGGAAGTTATTACCGGACTACAAGCACAGCACAGGCAGGCGGGAATGTTGATATGTCTACATATGATCCTTGGCGCAAGAATATGGAGGGCAAGAAGACGTGTAATATTTGTGGACATATGTTTAGCAGCAACGACACCTTGAAAAACCATATTCGTAATGTACACGAGAAACGTCCATATCCTTGCACGAAATGTGGAAAGGTTTATCGAAGTGGAGGCTCGCTACACAATCACATGAACAGCGCTCATGGTCTAAATAAGACTGACCACCCGTTTTAATGCAAATGGTTTTATTTACTCTGATGTGAATTATAATATACCATTATATTTTATCTATAATATTCCCATCCAAAGATGACATTAATTTTACTATGTGTTGTAGTATGGTGTTTCCTTCCAAAATTGCCTCCCCTGGAAGTTATCGCCAGATTACGAGCACGGCACAGGCAGGCGGTGGGATGCTCTTCTCTAGCTCTCCTGGTTTCGTTTGGCCCCAGCAGAAGAATAACTGGAAACCACAGGTTCATCAATGTAATGTTTGTGAACGTACATTTGGTAGTAGGGACAGCATGAAGCAGCATATCCGAAATGTGCACGAGAAAGTGCCATATCCTTGCACCGTCTGTGGAAAAAAGCTTAGTAGTGCTGGTTCACTACATAATCACATGAAATATAATAATCACCGCTCCTAAGTGTACAGGAATTAGTTTCTTGTGAACAGTTCACTTTCTAATTCTCGCCTGGTTGTGTGTTGTAGTTCACTGCTCGCGGTTGCTGATCAAAGCAGAGTTATGCCCTGTACGAATGTCCACCAATATGAATACGGGGTGAATTCTAAGAGTGGCGACAGCTACATGTATAACTCTCGTGTTGCCAAACAGAAGCCTACTGTTGATAAGCCTCGCAACCACCATTGCTCTCATTGCGAAAGAAAGTTCGGCAAACACAGTCATCTAAGGCAACATATCCGTGATATACATGAGAAAGTACCACACCAGTGTTCTCAATGTGGCAAAGTCTATAGCAGTTCAGGCTCCTTGCATAATCATGTAAAAGCTGTCCACGTTCACAATCTCGTCCAGGACGATGTAATCTGAGATGGACAGTGAACATTACAGATGGAAAATACAAAATGTTACACGACAAACCAAACATCAGCGTGTAGAGTGTATGATGGCTCTTCTCATGTCATTCAGATTTTGACTGACGTCGTCTTTGTACTTTAAAAACGGAAAATAGGGTACTGTGTGGAATTATGTTTACAAACAACTTTTCCGAACAGAGTGTACATAGCCTAAATGACACAGCTGTGAATTAACCAATTGTGTTGAATCCATTGAGCTTTATATGGATTATGATTATTTTGAATCCATTGAGCTTTATATGGATTATGATTATTTTAAATCCATTGAGCTTTATATGGATTATGATTATTTTCAATCCATTGAGCTTTATATGGATTATAATTATTTTGAATCCATTGGACTTTACATGGATTACGATTTTTTTGAGTCCATTGAGTTTTATATGGATTCTGATTATTTTAAATCCATTGAGCTTCACATGGATTATGATTTTTTTGAATTCATTGAGCTTTATATGGATTATGATTATTTTGAATTATTTGTGCTTTACGTGGATTATGATTTTTTTTAATCCATTGAGCTTTATTTTTTATATGGATTCTGATTATTTTGAATTCATCGAGCTTTATATGGATTCTGATTATTTTTAATCCATCAAACTTTATATGGATTATTCACTACAAATTCAGCGAATGAAAATGGTATGATCCATCTAAACATCATTTCAGATGTTCTACTCCCGGGCATTTCATAAAAATTGTGACATTTATATTCTCCTTGATGGTGTCACACCTCATGTTGACTGGATACCTAGGTGAGTGAATACCTGGGTGCTATATATAGGGGTGTTAAATGGTTAGAGTGGTAACCCTTGTGCTGCTAAGACCGTATATATACGGTTTCAAGCAAATTTCAAACCAAATAAAATACCTCTAAATTTGTAAAATATCTTGTGGTAGATGCTCAGTAAATCAAATAATTCAAATTTGGAGACGTCTATTTTTTCATAAATATTTTTTTTTCATTCATTTGAAGCTGGACATTGCGTCAGCAATTCTAGCTTCAAATGAATGAAAGATGCTCAAACAATTCAGCGGTACAAGGGTTGGGCCTGAGTCTGACTCACCACTGAGAATACAGGGATTGCGCTGTATCTATGGTTACACAATTTAGCTTCTTTATTCTTCTGCGTTTGAAGTAACTATGATATGGTTGTGTGTTGTAGCATGGCGTTTCATCAAACAATCGCAATATATGGAAATCATTGCCAGCCCACAAGGACAAGTGTTGTAGACAGGGGTGGATTGGTCGCTAAATCTGCCGTTCATAACGGCCAGCTGCAGGCAAATCGGGAAACACCTCCGTCTTATCAGTGTAACTTTTGTGGACGTGAGCTGAATGGTAGTTACAAATTGAGGCAGCATATCCGCGATGTGCACGAGAGGGTGCCACATCCCTGTCATATCTGTGGGAAGCAGCTTAGCAGCGCAGGCTCATTGCACAATCACATCAAATTATGTCATCGTCCCTAATCGTATGCTCTGGACGATCTTAGCGTTATGCTGTGGACGCTTTTAATCTTACGCTCTGAACGCTCCTAATATTATGCCGTGAGCGCTCATAACTGTGACCCTTTCAGTGCGGGGACCGTCTTTATACGTCAGAATCTGACGTCTGTAGACGTCAGATTCTGACGTATAAAGACGATCCCCGCACTGAAAGAATTGAAATATTTAGAATGGCCATAGAACCCATAGCATAGGTATTCAAATGAACCGGAGAGAGCTACAGTAGCTAAGACATTTATGATGATTTCAAATAATCGTATGATGTGAACGCTCATAATCGTATGATGTGAACGCTCATAATCTTATGCTGTGAGAACTCATAATCTTATGCTGTGAGCACTCATAATCTTATGATGTGAATGCTTCCAATCTTATGCTGTGAGCACTCATAATCTTATGCTGTGAGCACTCATAATCTTATGATGTGAATGCTTCAAATCTTATGCTGTGAGCACTCATAATCTTATGCTGTGAGCACTCATAATCTTATGCTGTGAGCACTCATAATCTTATGATGTGAATGCTTCCAATCTTATGCTGTGAGCACTCATAATCTTATGCTGTGAGCACTCATAATCTTATGATGTGAATGCTTCCAATCTTATGCTGTGAGCACTCATAATCTTATGCTGTGAGCACTCATAATCTTATGATGTGAATGCTTCCAATCTTATGCTGTGAGCACTCATAATCTTAGGCAGTAAACGATTCACTTTCTAATAATGGCCTGGTTGTGTGTTGTAGTTCTGTGTTCGCGGCTGCCCCACGGTACCATCACGGAGTGCATGGGGAGAGCAGCAAAGATTTTAACTTTCTGGCTCGCAGCCAAATGATGCCTAGTGAAAAATCTCGTTCTCATCATTGCTCCTATTGCGGAAGACAGTTTCACTACAAAAGTAAACTATTACAGCATGTCCGTGATATACACGAGAAAGTACCACACCCTTGTTCTCAATGTGAGAAAGTGTACAGTAGCTCAGGCTCGCTACATAATCATATAAAGGCCTTCCACACCCAGTGATCGTGCTAGAAAAGGGGAGCGATCGAGAGTTGTTATTGCTGCACAGCACCTCAGTGATCGGCATACTCCACATAGATTATTTATTGCTGGTTTCAACATTGCAAAGATATTTCAAATGTGCAGAAAGTATTATAAATATGGGACCTAACTTCTGCTAATGCTGACGATTCGTTCTGTTTGATGATACGACAAATTTCCTACTCCTATACATATATGTGACCCATCCAAATTGTCAGACCTAAGATAACACTTATTTCACTGTGTTGTAGCATGGTGTTTCCTCTGAAAATTCCTTCCTCTGCAAGCACAGCCCAGGGAGGCAGTGGTATGGTCGCTAATTCTGCCTCTTATGCTTGGCGTCAGGAAAAGGATAACATGAAGTCGCAGTATCATCAGTGTAGTGTTTGCGGACGTATGTTTGGTACCAAGAGTGGTATGAGAAAACATCTCCGCGATGTTCATGAAAAAGTGCCACATCCTTGTCCTAAGTGTGGGAAGAATCTTAGCAGTTCCGGCTCTCTGTCTAATCACATTAAATTTAGTCATCCCTCTTAGATTCAACCTATGACTTGTGAGCGATTCACTTTCTAATAATGGCCTGGTTGTGTGTTGTAGTTCTGTGTTCGCGGTTGCTGGCCAACGCACAGCTAGGTCCAGTCACAACGCGCCACGGTATCACCACGGAATGCATGTGGGGAACAGCAACGATTTTAACAATCTGTTTGGCAGTCAAGCCTCACCTGATGATAAACCTCGTAATCACCATTGCTCGTATTGTGGGAGGAATTTTTACAATAAAAGCCACCTGACGCAACATATACGCAATATCCACGAAAAGGTGCAGCATGTCTGCACTCAGTGTGGTAAAACATACAGTAGTTACGGCTCGCTACACAATCATATTAAGATTATCCATTCGAAAAGAGTAGGGCAAAATCCCGAGATTGAGCTTCATTCTCTTCCAGAAAGCACAGAAAGTAATGTAATGCCAACTTAGCTCACTCGTGATCACTATGCGATTACAGCTGGAAACGTGTATTGTTTTAGGTAGTGGATAAATTGTGTTTTAAGTAGTGGATAGGCGTAATATGGACCAGTTTCGGAATATATTAGGTCTATGTTCCTAGTAGAAATTATATACGTAATGCCAACAGTTTTTTGGTAATTTATGTCTGCATAATCGTGACTTTGGTATTAGAGAGACGTATCTGTGACAAATACCACCCTTTAAACTAAAGGGGATATCCGTGATGATGCTACAGCCTAGCCCTCTACACGCACTTGACTTCACACTGAGAACATTCAGTTGAATTCACTTCACGCCAAATTAATTATTTTTCTCCTCGTCTGTTGTAGTTTGGCGTTTGGGGACCAAATATTCTCTCCCGGATATATTCCCAAAAAGTACCAGTGCCCCGACTGTGGCAAGTCATTTGGTAATATGGGTTCCCTCGCGAGGCACCGCAAGACTCACTATGACACCCCCACTCAGCACCAGTGTAGCTACTGCGGCCGAGGGTTCCATCGCAAAGACCACATGGTTCAGCACATTGCTAGCGTGCACCTTCAAGTGAACCACAGGTGTGGTCAGTGCGAGGCGTCTTATCACTGCATAGGCTCACTTAAAAGACACATTAAAACCGCCCATCAGTCCCTGTCAGTCATTAGTACACCTACTGGTGGTACTAAGTAGCCCCTGTGTTATGTCGTACAAAACCAAGACACTGCTCACTTGGAAAGCCAAAAGGCAATAACTGCTTACTTTTCAAGTAAACAGTAATTGTTCACTTGAAAGTAAGCAGTTACTGCATTTTGACTTGGCAGAACTAGCCCGGTATGTGATTACGTTTTAAGCAAAAACATAGCGCCGAAAATTATAATTTGATTTTGAATGCTTAGTTAAGAAAATACCTCAAATTCGGAGATGCCTATTTTTCATAAACATAATTATTTTTCGTCATTTGAAGCTGGAAATTGCGTCAGCAATTTCAGCTTCAAATGAAGGAAAAATAGAGGCAAGCATTTCGCAGGATAGGCAATTGACGTCTTCTGAAAGCAGCACTTGCTGATATCACCGAATTTGAAATCACGTTCTTGTTTTTTTTTCGTACGCTATAATTATGTAGGTATATTGTACTCCTCAATCCCAGCAAACACCTAGACATCCACTCAATGTTGATTTAATGTTGGGCCAGTGTCGAAGACGATTGACCAACCTTAAAACAACAATGGGTGAACATATCTTGGATGATGGGTTGTGTAGTCAGCATCAACACACCCGATGAGCATATATACTGGTCTGCAAAATCAAAAGGCAGCAAATGATTACTTAAAAAGTTAGAAGTTACTTTGTGTTGGATTCAATAGCATATTACGAGATTTTAACGTGTTTATTTTTCAATTTGTCATGGATAAAGCCCAGTTACAGAGTAACTAATAAAGCTGTATAATTTTGTGTTATTTTGTATATTTGGTTGTGTTGATTCACATCCCGATCAGGCCTGATTGGAATGATTATTAAATCATGAAAAAAAAACTCTCCATGTAGTATTTTGTACATAATCATACATATTTGTTTCTAGTATGTAGATTATATCTTTAGTACCAAACTGTTATAAACTGTGTAGGCATCGGTTTTATGGACTTTCTGATGTCATATTGTTCCACAATAAAGGTATCATGAATTTATAATGATATTGTGTCGTATTTTGCACGCCTTCGCTTGTTGCCATGCCTTTTCATTTTAAGATTTACTCACCTTGATTTTTAAGATAAAAGAGATGGCTGTAATCCAAACTGGAACAACGGGAAATTACGAAAATACAATCCACTTTCACTTGGCCGCTTACTCCACACTAATCAATGTTAATAGGAAACATATTTAACTACCTAATTGATATGAATTATAATTACGAATGTAACTTATTATCGAAATATCAAATTTTAAATACTATATCTAAAACATCACGTGAATGACTTAATGCAAGATATTTCTGCGATGCTGGTCCAACCTCAATCTAGCATTGGCTCGACGTCTGCTTATTTAGAGCTGAAGGCTATGGCTCAATATCGTGTCCGTCATTCTCATGGCTGGAATAACACTACTACTCAGCAAAGTTAAATAGCAGTAACTGATTACTTGAGAAGTAAGCATTTACTGCATTTTGACGCTGCACGGCAGTGTAATGTGCCCCGCGCTCTTGCATTTTAAAACCATTTCCGGAGTATATTCCCAGCATTTTTGTAATTAGCTCCCGCCGTCACCGTAGGTGAGCGAAGGGAGCTATGGATTCTACCTCCGTTTTTTTTGGCCTCTTCTTTTGCCTATAACTTTGTGAGAAAATAAGCTAGGATAACAATTTTTGGTATGTGGGTTACTTCCAGGTGGCTAATGGACGGGTTAAAATATTTTTAATCTGAATTCAATACGCAAGGTTGCAGAGGAGAAAAATGATGATGTGACGGCGTTGGGCCGTTGGGCCGTCCGTAAACAATTCGTTTCCGGAGCATATCTCTGAAAGTACTTGTCCGATTGTCTTCAAATTTTACACACAACACCCCTAGGGGGTCTAGTTGTGCCTTTTGGGGTATTTGAACTTTGACCTACTTCTGGTTCAGAACTATGACCTATTTAGACGTTTTGACGCGCACTTCGTTTCCGGAGCAGATCTCGAAAAGTACTGGGCCGATGACAGTCATATTGCACATACATGTTCTCTAAGGTCCCTAGTTGTGCCTTTTCAGGTTTTTGGACCTTGACCTTGAAGTTGACCCAGCACTTTGACCTAATTTATAACATCGGCAAATCCGACTGAAAGATTTTGTGGAATATCATGAAAACCGCTCAAGATAGCTACACCATTACTATAAAACAAATTGTGAGGTTTCAGGAGAGGATGCATCTTGAAAAATTTCAAGTCGATAAAATTAAAAATGGCCGCCTATCGGCCATTATTCACCTCGACAGGCCTGATATTGCGGAATATCTTGAAAACCGCTCAAGATAGCTACACCATTATTATCAAATAAATTGTAAGGTTTCAGGAGAGGATGCATCCTGAAAAATTTGAAGTTGATAAAATTCAAAATGGCCGCCTATCAGCCATTATTCACCTCGACAGGCCTGATATTGTGGAATATCATGAAAACCGCTCAAGATATCAACACCATTACTATGAAACAAATTGTAAGGCTTCAGGAGAGGATGTATTTTGAAAAAAATCATTTTGTCGAAGTTCAAAATGGCCGCCAATCAGCCATTATTCACTTTCACATGGCCGTTATTTGGTAAACCGTGCTAGATGGCTAGACCATTACTATAAAACAAAATGTGTGATTTCAGGAGAGGATACATCTTGAAAAAAATTGACTCGATAAAATTCAAAATGGCCGCTTATCGGCCATTATTCACTTTCACATGGCCGTTATTTGGTCAACCGTGCTAGATGGCTAGACCATTACTGTAAAACGAAATGTGAGATTTCAGATGAGGATGCATCTTGAAAAAAATTGACTTGATCAAATTTTAAATGGCCGCCTTTTCGGCCATTATTCATTTTCACATGGCTGATATTTGGTAAACCGTGCTAGATGGCTAGACCATTACCTGATTACTATAAAACAAAGTGTGAGTTTTCGGGGGAGAATGCACCCTGAAAATTTTTAACTTACGAATTCAAAATGGCCGACAATCAGCATTATTTACCTCGATAGGCCTGATATCAGGTAAACCGTGCTAGATAGCTAGACCATTACTATAAAACAAAATGTGACGTTTCGAGAGAGGATGCCTTTAAAAAACTTTCGACTCAATCGAATTCAAAATGGCCGCCTATCGGCCACTATTTACTTGCACATTGCTGATATTTGGTAAACCGTGTTAGATAGCTGGACCATTACTATAAAACAAAATGTGAGATTACAAGTGAGGATGCATCTTGAAAAAAATGGACTCGATCAAATTCAAAATGGCCGCCTATCGGCCATTATTCACTTTCACATAGCCGGTTTTTAGTAACTGTACTAGATGGCTAGACCATTACTATAAAACAAAATGTGAGATTTCAGGAGAGGATGCATCTTGAAAAAATTTGACTTGATCAAATTCAAAATGGCCTCCTATCGGCCATTATTCACTTTCACATGGGCGATATTTGGTAAGCCGTGCTAGATGGCTAGACCATTACTATAGAATGAAATGTGAGATTTCAGCTGAGGATGCATCTTGGAAAATTTTGACTTGATCAAATTCAAAATGGCCGCCTTTAGGCCATTATTCACTTTCACATGGCCGATATTTGGTAAACCATGCTAGATAGCTAGACGATTACTATAGAATGAAATGTGAGATTTCAGCTGAGGATGCATCTTGAAAAATTCTGACTCGATCAAATTCAAAATGGCCCCCTATCGGCCATTATTTACTTTCACATGCCCAATATTTTGCAAACTGTGTTAGATGTTAGTCCATTACTATAAAACAAAATTTGAGGTTTCGGGGGAGGATGCACCCTAAATTTTTAACTAATTTATATCGAATTCAAAATGACCGTAAATCAGCTATTAGTTAACTCGATTGGCCTGATATCGGGTACACCATGCCAGATAGGTAGACCATTACTGGGATACTGATTAGGATCATTAATTTCAATGGAGGTTTGCAATCTCTGACAGACTGTCTAGTTCTTATCTTACTCTTAGACTGGGCTTCTTAGACCTAGTTGTCTTGCGTCTTGATTTTTGACCTAGACTAGGACTACATTAATAACCCTATACAAAATTGCTTAAATCAAATTCTAATTCGGAGCGGGAGCTCCTGGACTTATGTAGTCTTGTTCTCCTATATTTTTTCCCATAATAATATTGGCAAATTTGTGGAGATTTTCCATTTTTATGAGGTC
The DNA here is from genome assembly GCA_964017125.1 of Flabesymbios commensalis. Taxonomy (NCBI): domain Eukaryota; kingdom Metazoa; phylum Annelida; class Polychaeta; order Terebellida; family Flabelligeridae; genus Flabesymbios; species Flabesymbios commensalis. Next base: position 37,925,469 of record OZ024908.1, on the reverse strand, counting down.
CGTAGGAGTAGTAATTATTGTTTTTCGTTATCAACCTTTGTGTGCGTTGAGAAACAAAACAAGTCCACCACGCATGCAACCAAGGCATGACATTTTTACAGAAAAACATTTCAGTGAACAAACAGTTTGAAGAATACAAAAATAGAATTAATGAAGCAGATAAGTGCAGAATAAATGACCAATCATTCAATGGCACCGAAATTGAGCTACAAATATGCAACTAGTTTTGGGATGTGATGGATAGAATTAGCTGCAGTTCTCCAATATGGCGGCCATTGGATACTCATTGGATGTTTCCTTGCTAGCTAATGTGAAAACTTGCATGATAGATAGAGGAGTAATAGGAAAAACAGTTTCCTATATTACATGGAATAGTCCGTGACAAATTCAGAATGACCGATTGGCGGCTATTTTTCTCAATTACCTTAAGCTATTGATATTAATTGATATTAATATGAAATCAAGTGTCTGCTCCTACACAATCCAACTTACACACGTTTATAAAATACAATATGTTAAGTGTATTATATGAAAAGGAAGGGCTGCTTAATTTCAATAGGACAATGCCTGCATAGCTTTTCAATGCGTCACAGGCAGGTAAAAGGGTGATTTAAAATTTGGCTTCTGGTTTCTATGTTGTAGTTCGGCCGCGTTATTAGGTGGCTTTCCGGCGACCCAAATGCCGACTTTCCTGTCGTACAAGCACCAGTGTCCGGACTGTGGAAAGGTTGTGAATAGCTCTCCTAGTTTGAAGAGACACAGGAAAGTCCACGATCGGCGCGCACAGGTTCATCAGTGCAGCCACTGTAGCCGGGTGTTCTACAGGTCGGACGTGCTGAATCAGCACATACGTGATGTACACGAGAAAAGGCCTTACCCCTGTTCTCACTGCGATAACGTGTACGCCAGTCAGGGAGCCCTGTACAATCATATGAAAATCAGCCATCCTGGAAACCCTTTCCGCGATCATTTCAAGCTCGCGCGTTGACTGCTTCATAGTTGTTGGTTGGGGTTAAATCTCATTTAGCTGAATTTTCAGTCACTTGAAGTTGTGGATCGCGATAGCGAGACACAACTTCAAGTGACTGAAATTGTAGCTGTTATCATATTTATTATCCGAAATTTGTTGTGATGGAATCATGAACAGATGCTCATGAGCAAAGTACAGAAGATCGCAGATCGCCTGGGTCGTTTAAAATTATCATTCGAAAATATATTTGTACCTAATCGGAAATACATCAGCTTGCTATAACCAATTTTTGATAATTTCCACTATATTCGTTGACTATTGTTAGCGCTAGCAATGATATTCAAACACTCGGTGTCAAGCAGAAAAGTTTTGTGGCTCTTTGTCTAATATAAGGAGCCGAAACACCGCCATGGTGTTTATACTCGATGGTATTCACTTTTTGATGAGAATTGGTGCCGCAACTCAAGGTGAAAAAATAGTCCAGTATACGCTCAGAACATGACCTTTTGTGATTGATTATGCAATCGTTTAGCATATGAAATTATTCAAAATATGTCGATATGCTTCATAAGAAATGTCCACCCCATACAGCAGACTCAGAAAGTTGCCTAAAATAATGTTGTTTTACTGTTGGCCCACCGTCTGCGACGCTGGTAGGCCTATATCGGTTCAGCGCTGTTCAGAAGGGGGTTTAGATATTTAACTAGTTTATTTCGGTTGTATTTGTTTGGAGGTGGAGGCAATTCTCACCTGATTTTTTAAAAGCAATTAAAATGTAGCCAATATTTCGCGTTAATTATGCTGCCGAATCTCTCTAACCACCACTGCCTATATCAATACATCAGTGAGACCATGCAGTAACAGCTACTATGTGGATTTACTTGGAAATAAAACAGTTTATAATTAGTGATCCAGTTAGTATCCGTGGACAATGACTATTGACAATGACAATTATTGACAATCACTGGGGGATAATACATATTGCATTGTTTCATATTTGCAGTGTCGGCGAAGACACGGGCTCAGTGAGACAGCCACACACGGGCAAATATACACGGACCCAAGACGGAGGACATATGTTTGGCGGCAGCTTGTACAGTGATGCCTCTTCATATATGTTTCATGTTAATCCAGCAGGAGACATGTCAACTTTAGGGCATGATCACATTGATCCCAAAGTGAGGTTATCCCTGGCTGAGCCAGGCAGTGGACATTACAATGATGGACAGAGAGTGAGGTGTGGCATATGCGAGAGGGTATTTCCCAATATAGTCACCTTGACCCTACACAATGAATTTCCTTGCTCAAAGTTAAAATCTTTTCAATGTAATACTTGTGATAAAACCTTTAAGGAGAAGCGGTATCTGAAGGAACATGAGCGCGTACATAGTAATGCTAATCAAATCCGTTGCTCTCAATGTGATATCACTTTCTACAGCAGGGCGTCCTTATGGAAGCACAACAAGAAGTTTCACGCAGTACAATCAACCGAATAGTCTGCATTGCCTCTGGAATATCTTTGACATCACAATATTGTATCTATTATAACAATGAATCAATAGTCTACCAGTAAATAAAAGAGGATGATCCGATGCTGGTTAAATTCTGGTCCAGTGTCGTAGACGGTGAACACCATTGGTTTATTGTCTTTGCTAGGTCACAATATAATTTTATATACGAAATATCTGTTATCTGATTTCAAATGTCCTATTTCTCAAATAGGAAACAGACACAGATTATAATATGACACTCGCAGTGTTCGATCTATAGATCTCGAACCATTTGATGTGATGTTTGCAATTTTAAACTTGATATATCGATAACAAAATATAATATAAAAGGGAATTAATGACTCCTGTTACAGATGACCCATTTATAGCTTGAATAATCATATTTCTGGAACAAAGGACGTGATTTAGTAGCTAGCATGCTTTAATCTATTTTGCGCCGGTTGTATATCATGACAGTTTGGATAATGTGAAGATATTATCATATAACTTGTTTTAAATGTGTATTATATATTTTTTAAATAAATATTTTCCATTGTCTTGTTGAGTTATTTCAATTTTGAGAAAATGTACATTTATACTTACAAAGCAACAAACGGTTGGTGCGAATGTTCCGTGTTTCTAGGAATTTTAAATTAGCCTACTGATTCAGTATTTAAGCTTATATCGCATTCCATTTTATTTTGGTCTATTTACATGTAGCTATAAGTTACCAATTAACCCTAAAATTACAACGCTGAAATATTTGTGTATAAACCATGGAAACGGAGGGGGTTTGTTCAATTTGAAATCATCATAAATGTCTTAGTTAGCTCTTCTTGCCTTATTTGAACACCTGTTATAATGTTATAAATCTACGACCATTAGAAATATTATAATTCTTTCAGTGCGGGGATCGTCTTGAAGGGTTACCTCGTTTAAGATTGTCTCAAGACACTGTGCCAAGTTTTCTTCTTGTGTGCGAAATAATTCACTGCTGGACAATGCAAAGCCAAACGGCCATCGAGCCAATGCTGTTTCAGTGTGAGCCCATCATCAGATTAGAATGGCCCAGCATTCACTCTGCCGACATTACCTGGTGTAATGCTATATATATTGTAATGGAGTGGAGGATTTCCTACATAGTGTATACCCAAGGACTCTCCTGCAGGGAGAAGGTACACTGCCCCCATGTAGATGTGGTCGGAGACAGAACACTGAGAATGAGTGTAGGAGAAGGCAGGGAATTTTTTTCGTCTGGGAAATACAGGGAAACACAGGGTGTTTTATTTGGTGGAGGTAAATTTTGCCATTACAGAAAATCTGAACGTCATGCAGAATAAATCAATTTGTTTTTAATTATAAAAATACATAATTTATGAGCCTATTGTTACTAAACCGTTGCATGTACTTACAACAAGGTGGAGGCCGCTTTTTGGTTGATTATAAATCTAATACACGAGACAAATACATTTAGAAAGGGAATTTCATTTGTGAATTTCTGTGCTAGTGGAGGAGCTGACCCTTTCATCGCTAAGCTGTTTATTTCAAATTTCAACCTCCTTGAAGATGTGGTGAGCGAACCACAGCTCCAAGGGGGTTGGAAATTATTCAGTTATCAAATTTGAGTTATGAGACCTATTTCACATTCAAAGTATACTTTTTCGGATGTTATAATAAAAAGGTTGAATACGATTAGATCGGTGCTTAGCGCTCAAAGGGTTAATTGTGGACTTGTGTGTTGTAGTTGGTCTCTCCTCCACAGTCACTCCCAGTCGCAGCAGAAATACCAGTGTCCTGAATGCGACAAGGTCTACAGTAGCACCACCTGCCTGAGCAGGCACAGGAAAATTCACGGTCCCCGCACTCAGGCACACAAGTGTACCGTCTGTGATCGGGCGTTTTTCAGGAAAGACAAGCTGACACAGCACCACCGTGACGTCCATCAGAGGGTGCCTTACCCGTGCTCACACTGTGGCGTCATCTACCGCAGTCAGGGATCACTGTATAACCACATCAAAGTTCAACACCCCACTAATAACTATGCACCACACAATACCTTCGTAAGTCCTAACATAAACCGAGTTATTCTCATCATAGAAAAAACGTTGTTTGGAGTGTAATTGGTTCCCACGTAGCAAAAATACCATATCGATGACCACAATGCAAACCTCCTATGGTGGCTACATATTACCACAAATGCATAACATAATCAATGCATTTCTGATATCACCCACCAAACACAGGGCATTCACCCCATGCTGTTTCAATGCTGGCCCAGCGTCGAAGACGGTGGGCCAGCATTGAAACAGCATGGGATGGGATGTAAGTACTGTTGTCTACATAATTATGTATAGGCAATTATGTAGACTGTTTGGCATTGTGACCATCCATATATAATTGACATTACCTGATAATAGCCGTTAGCAGCATTTCCCTTTTATAACAGAAGTGAAACAGCAAATAAATATATTACTGACCACATACATTGTGTTTATAGTGGATGAGCTAATACATAAAAATCACACCAATGTCTAATATCCCTTATCATTACATAGCATACTTTTGCAAAATAATAATGATACCAGTTGCTTTTGTGTCCGGTTTTCGTAAGATTAAACCATTGCATGCAGCATGCCATCCCATCTTTTGAACGATTCTTAATAAAAAAATTATTATCACCATTGCGTGGGATTACGCAATTGAAAATGTTTTACTTTGAAGACGTACACACGGTGTGATTAATAGTTAGTGAGACTAGATAGTCGTACACTGTGAGCACGTATACAGTATACATAATGAATGTAGTTGGTTGGCAGCGGGTTCTGGTATTACGCTTTGTTCTTTCAGTGAGATGTATGACCCGATGTACGACGACGACGAGGAGGCTAAGGAGGAGAAGTGGGATGTTAAAGCCAGTGTCGTACATGTGGCCCGCCGGAGAAGAACGTACGCCCCGTGGCACACACGTGCCGTGTCTTTTGTGAACCGGCCATTCCAAATCCGTACCCCGGAGCAGAGTGTGACCCACCCTTTTGAATGCGCTGAGTGTGGAGCCTCCTACACCAAGAAGAGCAACCTGAACCGCCATCTACGTATCCACAAGGGACTGTTCTTCCTCTGCCATCACTGTGACAAACGCTACGTGGACAGATACGATCTGAAGAGGCACTGCGAAACCACGCACTCCGAGCTGGTGAATGATTGTCCAGAGTGCCAGGAAATGGCCATTAAAGTACCCAAAGCAACCAGTAATGTCACAATGTAATGAGGCTGTATGTCGATATACAAGCGGGGTTCATTTGAGTGCGATATGGGAAAATACAGCACATGTCCAATGAATAAGGTGTTCCTTATTCATCGGACATGTGTTGTATTTTTTTGCCATATCACACGAAAAATGAACAACGTTTATATCACGATCAAGTCACACGTGACATAACTGCCATAGATTGCAGCTCAAACTACAGCTAGAGTGCGATATGGGCTGATACCGATATACCTTTTCTAATGAAAACCACTGCACAGAGTGGGAGAAATGTCAAACAGTTAGGAGTGTAATTGTTTGTCACGGTACATAGTAAACATCCAGTAATGTATGGCGAAGTTTAACCCTAACGTGTTCACCACTTATTAACAATACCAGTATTGACGTATATTAAATCTCGTATCATGAAGTATCAGTCTCTGGTATTTTCACCAAATGCACGCTGTGCGTGGGGGGGGGGGGGGGGGGAGGGGGGGGGGAGGCGGGAAACAATTTCATGAACATTTCAGCTAGATAATTTGGCATTTTACTTTAGTCGACAGGTTTATAATTTTAAAGATATGCACATGTGTACAGCAATTAACCCTTACAGTGCGGGGATAGACTTTAGTCTGACCACTAAAGTCGATCCCCGCACTGTATGAGTAGAAATATTTCTAATGACCGTAGACCCCTAACATAGGTATTCAAATGAATCAGAAAGACCTAACTAAGACATTTATGATGATTTCACAGTGAAAAACCCCTTTGGTTGCGATGTTTTTTTTACAAATTAATTCAGCGCTTTAAGGGTTAAAGCGCTTATCACGTCTAAAGTCGTTTTTAGCCAGTTTGTTTGTCCTTCGAGAAAGAAAATTTGAATGAAAAATGAGCATTAGCTTTGCTAGATTGGCATATGTTTTGATTTAAATTGTGTATATCGCGTAATTTTTACTCACTTGAAGTCGTGGATCGCGGCAGCGAGACACGACTTCAAGTGGGTCAAAATTTAAATTGTATGATGCAGCGCATTAAGGCTGGTCGCTCTTGAAATCATACATAGTTAAGAGACTCGTGAAATCCTTCATCCAAAGTAGATCTAGAATTAGTCATGTAGTTATGAAAGAATCCTGGCGGAGGACGCTTTACTATTATACCAATAATGTGTGTTGGAGGTCAATGTGCTAATTAAGGCCCGACTTGGGACATTTGACCCCTACCATCAGTTAATCCTGAAACCCGTACAATAATTATCTTAAAATTACCCGCCTAAACACGCAGTATTAAACCTTAAAATGACGTTTTCAGTCAAGGGACATATTTATCTTTGCGATTTTACAAAATCATTATAGCATCTAGTTATTGAGATTATCATTTGTGAAAGGCAGTTTTAGCCTCCCTCGCTGTATCAGATTTTTCACCTACGTGAAATTATGGAGACACATCCTTAAGTGGATGGTATTTAGCCCAGCACAAACCAAAGGTAATATGCGCATATCTTAACACTTGAAAAGTTGGACGGAAGTGATCACTTATAATTAGTCATGTTGAGTAATATGAATATCATAGAAATCTGATGGAATTGTTTAATGTGAAAAATTGTACAATCAAAAGCACCCATGCGTTCAAATTGAATATTTCTGAAAGTGAGTAGCCCTAGCTCATTTATCGCATGAATTATGGGTTGTGGTTATGCAATCATGTTTATTGTAAAATATATGCGCTTGTGAATAAATGTACTTTTATTTAAGAAAATAAATTCAACTTGTTTACTTTAGTTTTTCGTTTTTTTCTGAATTGGAAAATGGATTGTAATTCAGGTTGGAGTCCACACCAACAAAAGTCTTTTTGGTGTAAACTGTCCTGCCCCCACAATTATACTGAACAGTCTACTTAGTCGGGTGTAATCGGTACCCGTCTTACCTGTGTAGACTCCCTATGACGCGAGCAATAATATTGATATGATTAGCTAATTGAAGAGAAGCAGTTGAAGTTATGTGACACCCCAACTACGTCGTCTATTGTCAGTTCAAAACAAACTGGTCAGACTAGGCCTAATCGTTGTGGAGTTGTGAACTTTCTCGTCGTAGCCAAAGGCCATCTTGCCTTTTTCCCCTCCTCCCATGTCGATCGATTTTAGTTGCATCTTGACTTGTCTTTTTTATGTAGACTGTCCTATTGTTAAAGAGCGGGTATGTAACAAAATCAAACAAAATCTTTCCCTTGTCGTAGTTCTGTGAATATATATTTTCGATAAGTAGGTAGGAAGTATCACGTTTACACATTGTTAACTTTGATTCTCTGGAATTGTTAGTCAATACTTTTCTTCGTTTGAAGCTGGAGAATTGCTAACGCAATTTCCAGCTTAAAATGAAGAAAAATAATTGTATAATATCTGATTACCCGGTCGGTACTCAGTGGCATATCATTAAGCACCCCCGATGAATATAGTGTTTAGCATTTTTCCGTCCTCGCCGCTGGTCTATCCTCAATTTAACTCTCACTAAAAAAATGAACTCATGCTTTTTTTTACCTATGACCTATGTCTCAGTGCAATTATTCCCATATATTTTTGTTGGCACCAAAAAGTTTGTGGGCACGATAATTTATGAACCGTTGGTTGGATTTCATTCAAATTTTAAGGGTTGTTCTCTAGGTATTTATGATGATATGATTAACTTTTGGGATGAATCCATTAAAGACAAAATGGCTACCTTAGCAATTTAAAAAAAATGACATGGTGGGGGTGGGGTCATTTTTTTCTCAATTGTTTTTATTTTATATATTTTTATATTAGAGTAGTCTCTCCAAGATTAAATTCTCTCTCAAATTAAACAAATATGAGTGATTGTCACCAACTTAAAGTTGTGGGTCGCGGTAGCGAGAAACAGCTAAGGGTAACTCAACAGTGAGATTGTCGATGCAGTTTTGATGGATGTAGCGTATTTTTGTCTAAATCAAGTTGAAAATAATCACAGATAATTTGCATGAATTCAGTTAGGAAAAACTTGCCATGTTGTGTGTTTATCACTTGTTATAATTGGAGTGGGATTTTCATTGCACTATTTGATTCACGCTATAAACCACTACATGACCACAGCTAACGATACTCAGGCAGACCGTGACATTTGTTCTTACAGTGACATCGCGGCTCAGAGGACGCCAATCATGAGGACAAGACAACGCCATCTGCACGGCCGCTTCCCCGGCGACGACGCCATGAATGACGACTCACTCACCAGGTGGCAGTCGCTGCCGGGGGGACACGATCTGGAGGTGCTGTACAGTGAGCTGAGCCCGGCTGGGCGGGAGAGACCGGGACTTCGCCGCTTCAACTGTGAGCTCTGTGGACTCTCGTACAGCCGGAGGGACAACCTGGCGCGCCACATGCGTGTACACCAAGGCAAATTCTTCCTGTGCCACCACTGCGACAAGAAGTACGTGGACCGGTACGATCTGAAGAGGCACTGCGAGGCGCAGCATGCCGCACTAGTGGCCGACTGCGACGAGTGCCAGAAACTGAGCCAGAAACTCTGCAAACGCTCACAGACACCCTGACCAGACAGTCACCAGGTGACGCTAGCCATGTGTATCAAACTGACGCTGATCAAACCATGAGTGAGGCGCCCTGTAAAGACAAACAGCAGTGACTTATTACTGGGTTGTACGGTAAAAGGCCTGTTATTAAGGTTAACTATTTGACCGACATGATCGTTTTTAATCAGCACAAAAATCCAGGTTTTGGAGTTGAACAATTTGGGTTATTTGAAAATTATAATGATAAAGTTTAGGTCTAAAGCTTAACAAGTTGTGGGCTGTGGGAAGAAGACACCAAATAAAGTGGGACAACATTTCAATAAGAAAACTTGGCAGTTAAAGGGTTTTTGGAGGGCTGTTCTGGTGTGCACTTCTAACTGCACTTCTACGTTTACTATAAAGTAAAAACTATGAGCTCTTACAACAGAACTGACAAAGAGAACGTTAACGTATTTCCATTTGAAGTAAAAACTAAACTATTTGTTAACTAAACTTGTGTTCATTCATCGATTGGAGGTTGGGGTTGGGCCTACAATTCATGATCAGTGATGATATTCAGGTTCAAACTAAAAAATATTTGTTTTTCTAAGTGCCTAAAATATTATGGTGTCGCTTACTACTCTACCGTACAAAGCCAAAGACAGCAACTAAATACTTTCAATTAGTTAGTTACTGGATTTTGGCTTTGCAGAGCAGTAGGCCTTCTTGTTTTATCATCTTCCCTACAGCAAGGCTAGGCTTCTCGAGGTCTCGAGAAGCCTAGCCTTGCTGTAGGGAAGAAGGATGTGTTTTATATTTCAAGGGGTGATTCTGAGCACAGTATTATCCACTGGGTGAATTGTACTTAGATCACTATAACCGACTAGCGTTCATCGTGTGGATTCAGGATAATATTATATCCTACCCTTGGAATAGAAAGGGTGTATCTCCCAATGTACAATGTGGAAGAGTTTCAATCCGAAGAGGTCTACTTGTTATATGTTTTATTTATCTACGTGTATCAACTGTATGGCTGCAGTCACACTTTCCAATGTGTTTCTTTTTAATTTGTATTCTATGTATAATTCAGGGGCGTGCGCAGTTTTCCATGATAGTGGGGGGGGGGGGGGGTCAAGAGATAAACATTAGACAAATATGGGGGTTCCCCGTACTTTTTTTTTAATCTGCATTTCAAGGGGGGGGGACCTCTCTGACCCTCCCCCTGTGCACGCCCATGTAATATCGCTAAGTTTCTGAAGACACAATTGACTATTGTGAGTTTATGTATTATAATAAGTGATATATGTTCATTACTTGTGTGTTTGTTTAAAAGTAAATAAACTTACCTGACTCATGCTAATAATAGTTGTACATTATTTTTGTTTTCTCTATATTTGTTTTATATATATTCGTCTTGAAACAAAACAGCCATAAGCTGCTACTTTAACACACAACAGATATCATCCCCTGGGAATCGAATGGTCAATCTGACACTTTTCAAAATAGCGCATACGATCTTTTAATCTCCTCCAGGGAACGATATGAGCCGTACTTTTTTTTTAATCTGCATTTCAAGGGGGGGGGACCTCTCTGACCCTCCCCCTGTGCACGCCCATGTAATATCGCTAAGTTTCTGAAGACACAATTGACTATTGTGAGTTTATGTATTATAATAAGTGATATATGTTCATTACTTGTGTGTTTGTTTAAAAGTAAATAAACTTACCTGACTCATGCTAATAATAGTTGTACATTATTTTTGTTTTCTCTATATTTGTTTTATATATATTCGTCTTGAAACAAAACAGCCATAAGCTGCTACTTTAACACACAACAGATATCATCCCCTGGGAATCGAATGGTCAATCTGACACTTTTCAAAATAGCGCATACGATCTTTTAATCTCCTCCAGGGAACGATATGAGCCTTCAGTTTTTACATCAGAAAATTAGTTCACACCATCGAAGGAAAATTGTCATACCTACATATAGTAGGCCTATTGAGATGCAATGTTATTAATTAGTAGATACCAGAAATGGTTATCAATTTCTGGAGATACCTATATCTCGGCAGACATGAGACATTGAACCAATGTTGTTTTAATGTTGGGCCAGCGTCGTAGACGGTGAGCCAACTTTTATCCAATATTGGGTCAGTTTGTGGTGTTTGCTTGGATATAATAGCATCACTGTAACCGTCACTGTAGTCAAATCAAGTTGAACATTATAGGCCTACATTTTCTCATAAATTACGTTGTCCTGAAATACAGGGCCAAATCCCACACAATGCAGTGTACGCACAATAAATGTAAAGTGATGTGCCCAACAAGGTAATGAGGTGCACTGTGCTCACTCATCCGTCATCAGACACGATACGTCGCCCAGTGCTTATTTAATGTTGGGCCAGCGTCGTAGACAATGGACCAACATTAAATCAGCGCTGGATCGAATTATTGTACCTGCTGGGATGTTTTGTCTGGTGATTTCATCTCCTGACACTGCTGCTCTTCACTGTTTACAAGAGAACACACACAGGCACAATATATAAGTAACTATATATTGAAATATACTCACCATAGTCCATTTCTTATCACTTCCATTTCAGAAAGATGATACAGTGTGACTTGTGTGAGAAGGTGTACACATCCGAGTTTGCAGTACGTCGTCACAAACGCGCGATCCATGAGCGGCGACCCCACGGAGACTGTACCACCTGCGGTAAATCTTTCATGAGTGAGTGGGGATTGAACCGTCACATGAAGACACATGCGGGCCTCTTCAGGTTCACCTGTGACGAATGCGGCCGCGGCTTCCAAGAGGCAGGTGCCCTGGTCACCCACAAAACATCAAAACACTAGGCTGCCAAGGGTTACAACTGTATCATCGTTCAGCCAGGTGTCAAGTACTCTCCGGAATCAAAGGGTGCACAGATAACAAAAAACTGATCCGAACACTAATTGCAAGCCAAGTGCTATTTGAAACAGTATATGGCTTTAAAAGCATGGTTCAGCAGGCAAAGCAGCACACATGTCTTTTGTGGCTGTACATTCAAGTGGATAGAAAACATAAATCAACACCAAACTAAGGAGCATGATAATATAAATTGGCATAATAATGGAAACCATATTCAATTGTATGTACTTCTCAGTTTTCCGGCATGTATTATCATGTTGCTTTAATTTTAGATAATTTTACACGAAACTTGGCAGAATCACAACAAAGCTATTGAGTGTTAGCAATATCATTTAATTCCAGACGATATCTCAGAAACCGTTTGTGGCACACAACTTCCCTAGGATGTGTAGATTTGCCTTTACAACTTTTTATGCAATTTTGATAATTGCGTATTATTTTTATAATATGTTCGTCTCCGAACGATATCTCGAAAACTGCTTGCTAGATGGTTTTCATATTTGGCACACAACTTCCCTGCGACGTGCAGATGTGGCTTGTGTGGTCCAATTGTGTCCATAATTGCTTAAATAGACAAAAGTTCTTTAACTAGTTATTTGCTCACAATATTCCACATATATATATACCTCTTTACATATATATAATATATATATATATACCTCTTTACAGGGGACCTGTGCGCATCAGCGCTCTTCTTATATTCGTGCAAAACATATCAACCAATTAATAACATCATATGACTGGAACAATATTTTTAATAAAGACAAACTGATTCATCTCTTCAGTGATAACTTTGTATATGCAACTTCGAAAATGGTAAAAGATTCATTTTCAAGCCGCATAAATTAAATATAATTATTCTTTTCTTTTTTATGAACTTATCAAACACACAGTTACAAAATGATCAGTGCCATATAAGCCTGAGAGGCTGGCCATCATAACTATTAATTTTTCTGTTTAAATGATGTATATGGATGGCACTTTAACAAATAAAATACTACTACTACTACTATAGGCCTACACAGCAATGACGAGACGTTAAGCAAATGTTTGTTTGATGTTGGGCTAGCTTTGGAGACCGCTTATCATTTATAGATCTGAGGCTACATTTAATTATTCTCAAGATAATTCTTCGTCTTATGGTGAAAATCGGTGAAATATCGATCTCGAGCACTTTACCTCAAAAAATCCGGGAATTTGTAGCCGAAGTGGCACAACTTCTACAGTAGTTTCACGACTTTTATATTATAGGCCTACATGATTTGTTTCGCTTTATTCCACACGCAGATGACTATGTTATACCGTCAAAGAATATTCTAGCTATCGGTTTGTAAACTGACACCAACGTTGGTGATTTCTAGCGGCAAAATCATGTACATATAGGGTAATTTCATAAAGTCTGAAAAGTTATACATTCTTAGGTGTGAAAAAATTCGAGGTTTTTTTTCACAGCTAAGAATGCAGAACCCCGATGGTTTTAGCACATCCGAACATAATGAGGTTCCCTCATAATCAACAGCTTTGTCACACCTGACTAATTGTGATAACATGGACCTACCATTTAATGCTTAGAATGCAGTGGTTGACAAAGAAAATAATGTAGTGGTGTGTTTTAAGCTTAGGTTGTGATCGGTTGTAATACATTTTAGCAAATTAATTATGGAAATAAAGGTAAAAATAACATGATGTTGTTGTCACTTTTGTAAATCGTAGATTTATCAAAAAAGCCCTAGATATTTTTGTGACATAAAATACTTGACTGATTTCTTTTGGCGTATTCTTCTACAATTTCAGCTGCTTATCGTGTGTTATATTTACCTTCGCCAGGAAGGTGTTTAGTCTTGTTGGTTGGTCTCTCTGTCTTTCTGGTCTCTCCCTCTCTTTATCTGTCTGATCACTTAAAAAGTAATGAACACATTTGCACGAAACTTTCACCACATCAGGAGGTATTTCAGGCCAAGGAACAATAAATTATTTTGGGGGCTTATCCGGTTTTCCAATTACGAACCGGATCACATCAATTGATGATAAAATACTATTTTGTGACCTAATTTTGTGGAAGACTACTTTATGTCGTCATAATCTCATGACTGTTGTGTACTTTTACTAGACCTATCCACCTTAATGAATGAATGAAATAGGTTGAATCCATGACGTCACAAATAATCATCTGCAGTGATTTTTTACAACACACTTTTTGAATGAAGTATGCAATACTACTACTATATGTTTTGGAGTTTTGTTGCACAAATGTCGTAATGTCACAAAGTGGGGGCGATATTATCCTGGGTAGTGCATATATCATATTACATCTGGATGTCAATGACCTATCCATTAAATTTTGGGGCTGATCCGGATGCAGGACCCGGGTTAATTTGGCGGAGGTTTCAGGTTTGCAGTCTTTCACTGACTGACTGTCTAGTTCATTATATTTTATGCATGTGGTGTTGTATTGTGGAGTCTAAATCATGTTACATTCGTTTATTATGGTTGACACCTGATTTTTCACTGAGCTGGCTGTTTTACTCGCACAATGTTAACTCTCGGAGCACCCAGCGATTTAATCTCATTTCCTTTTGAGGGGTTGAGGACAAAACAGGGGTGAAGACGTTTATGCACGTAATTATCACTATATGGGTTACTATTGCTGTGTTATGAAGAGAACCGTGAATATATTGAGAACCTGCTGACATTTGTTCTTACAGTGACAGTGAAAAGTCGAGGAGGCCGGTGATGAGGCTCAGACATAGGATGCCGTTTACGGGGGCCGCTTTCGGTGGACCCGTCTTTCCAGGAGGTGAGGACCCCACGGCAGCATGGCGCAGCACCAAGCCTCAGGAGATAGGCACCCTGTACTGTGACGTCTACATGGATCCCCACAAACCACCCGTACAGCGACGATTTGTCTGCGACGAGTGCGGCCTTTCCTACAACAGGAAGGACAACCTGGCCCGCCACAAACGCGTTCACGAAGGAAAATATTTTGGCTGTCACCACTGCGACAAGAAGTACACATACCGTCACGACCTAAAGAAGCACTGTGAGTCAGTGCACACTGATCTCATGCCGGACTGCGAAGAGTGTATGATGATGGTGGAACGATCACATAAGTTCCAAAAGGGCGGACCGCCTTAATTAACCAACATGATATATTTTCAATTAAACAAAATAAAACGGTATAATTCATCACAGTAAGGAGATTATGAGCTTATATATACGTTGGTATTCTACATATATAAAATCAGGATATATTTTTCAACTTGAATGAAAATGAGATAAAAATTCACCACATGACGTGGTCTCCATAACGTTTCTATTCATAGATTAAAAAGGGTATAGTCCATTACAACAATGAGGCTATTAGCTTTCATGTGAGATGTCACACTTCGTAACGGGCGTATTTCGTAAAATAAGCATACTTTTCTTTACCTTGAAAAGGGAATTGCCGCAGAAAGTATACCCCAATGTGTTTGAAAACGAATATGGCATGTTTTCAATAAGGTCTACTATTCATAGATTAGGAAATTACAATAAGGATGTTCTGAGCTTTTATCTGAAATATTAAATTTGTGTATTTCGTAAAATCAGGCCATTTTCTTTCATATTGAGTTGAGAATTGCACCTGTAATTTACACCTGCGAGTTACACCTGCGAGATAGTAGCGCTGACTGCTGCCCAGTGAGTGTGTGTTAAACCAAGGAATCCTTGGTTAAACTATATGCGCCGCATGCCATATTAAAAAAATCATAGAATAAAAAAAATTGTGTAATCAATATTTTTTTTCAATATTTGTGATACCTTTATAAGGTATTATAATTAGGTGATTCGTGAAATCAAGACATTTTCTTTCATCTTGAGATGGCAATTGAGACAGCAATTCACATCTCAAGGTGAAAGGAAATGAGTGTAAATAACTAGGTTGCTGGGAGAATTGAATTTATTTGATTAAAAAACGCTTGGAAAAATCTCAGCAGTTTTTACTAACACTATTTTTTACCACTTAATTTGAATCAAATGGTCCTGTGTTGAATTTTATGTTTATAAGTAGAATCATAGTTATTCACTGATAGTAAGAACCTTTTAGTATTCCTATTTACTTTTTCTACTATTTTTTTATATTTTGCGTGATAATTTGTTTCAGTCGTATTAGAAATTTTAATGAAAATCAATTAAAATCTCCACATTATTCCAGCGGAACACGTAGCATAACTGATTAGCTTGGATGTGACATTCCTGCCATTTGTCATGTGTAAAATGTATCTGGTATAGCAACCTGATTCATTTGATATATATATATATATTATATTATCGAGTTTAACTGATACACGATTTAATAATTCGTTGTTCGCCAATGTTGTTAGAAGTGATTTCAATAGTTTAGTGGGTTCTATGTTTTATTGAACTTTGAGCATTAGACAAATTATATTGTAACGGTAAAATGCGGTTATCCCCATCAGATACAGTCTAAACTGAAACATATTTGTTTCAGATTTTTGTGTAAGTGTAGCCTGAAATCGAAGCTAGGGACTAGACCTCTGATCCATTTAGTTTTCAGTTATTTTAGTGAGGGGGTTACATTTAAAAAATAAATATTGGGCTAACAATTTACTTTTTCTGTAACCTGTTTAAAACCTGTTTTATGGTACATGTAATTTGCTTTAGGTGTGGGATTGTTTTGTTTCATTTTAGGCTTGAATCGAAGTTGGGGCGGTCCTGAGATTGGTTAGTTTTTGGTGTATTTTTCTCACTGCGGGGGGGGGGGGGGTAAGAATAGGATCATTTTTCCATACAAATTATTTCTTCTTTTAATTTATTGCAGTAAACAAACCAGCTTTTTACCATGATACTAATGCTAGACGACATATATTTCAAAACACATTTCCAGTTTTTTTCAAATATTTTGCTGTTTCATGAAGACATATGACAGTTGTGTCATAGCTGTCATGACATCTAGTACGTTAAATAACCTATGTATTGAACCTTGCACCGCTAATCACGACTATTAGTCGTTTTAACCCTTTAAGCCCTCACGATGCATTGAAGCATCGTTTAACATCCCAGAAAACAGACTTAATTCCCCTACAACTGACGGTTTTAGAAGGAAAATTTTCAATAAACTCTTTTACCAATACATGGCAATTTTCTTAATTTTTTCACCCACTTCAACTCACCTTCATCCACTACAAGTCGAGAATTGCGACAGCAATTCGCGGCTTCTAGTGGATGGAGGTGACAATGGTAAATTCAGGCTTGAAACGGTTTAATCATTAGGCGATCACTGTTATTGAAAAATGATTTAAGATTTGCACATATTTGTTCCCAATTTTCACAAAATATAAGTATTTTTTATCCACTTGAAGTTGTGTCTCGCTACCGCGACCCACAACTTCAAGTGGGTAAAAATTACTTATATTTTTGCAGATCTTGATGTTTAATTTTTATAACTTGGCGGTTAAATATTAAACCCAATCATTTCAATAACGCCCTCTAAAACGACATTACAGGGCGTGCATGCAGCTATCACATTTATACATACCCTGACAATTTGCAGCACACACTGAATCTTATATACTATCTATTACAATGACACAAATGTGATAATACTGATCTTGTCCAAATTCTCGCGTCTCCCTGAATTATGGTATATCTATGTCAGAAAAAAAACCACTTGCTTTTAGAAAAATCGAGCAAAGTCAGGAAAAAGGCAGTAATTTTACGCTAAATTTATCCAAAAAATCACCGGTGCCCCCCCCCCCTTCTTCGGACCCTGGATCTGCCACTAATTTGTGCCTACCTTGCCCCCGATTTGGGTCATGAATACTTTCTATTTTGGTGATGAAAAGTCAGTAAAAAGTCGGGATTTTTTGTTGTTTTTATTGTGTGACAACCCTGCCTATGTAATAAATATATATAAGAGCACTGTATATACGAAAATTGGTCTAGTGAGACAGTGTATTATTATATGAATGTACTGAACGTATGTCACTGTACACCAAATGAAAATAAAGTCGTCGTTATATCCTGTTGTTTCTAAATGTTTCACTATTCCTTGATGAAACTTGCAGAGCAGCATTGCATAAGAACATTGTTTCATTTAATTTCTAAAACGTTCACTTCAACCGAACAAATACTTGGTTTAACCCTTACAGTACGGGGATCGACTTTAGTCGTCAGAATCTGACGTCTGTAGACGTCAGATTCTGACGACTAAAGTCGATCCCCGCACTGTAAGAATAATTTGTTTTCTAATGGCCGTAGGCACATAACATAGGTATTCAAATGAATCAGAAAAAGCTGACGAAGGCATTTATGATGATATCAAATTGAAAAAAACCCATTTGGTTGCGATGTTTTTTACGAATTTATTCGGCGCTTTAAGGGTTAATCCCCAGAGCACGGAAATATTGTGATAAATACTATGGGCACCAAGAGGTTATTAACTTTAAACGTCTCAGTCAGCTCTTTCCGCTTGATTGAACACCTATTTTATACGTCTACGTCCGTTATATCGTCGCCACGGAGCTAAAGGATCCTATCTGACACTCGTTAGAGTGGCAGATAGGATCCTTTAGCTCCGAGGCGACGATATATATTTAACAGAGTCTGACGTCAAAAGCCGTTCCCGGCGCTGAAAGGATTAACCCTTCAACGCTGAACTATTTTATAAAAACCCTGGAGGCAAAAGTGTTTTTTTTTCAATTTGAAAGCATCATAAATGTCTGAGTTATCTCTTTCCGATTCATTAGAATAACTATGTTATGGGTCTACGGCCATTAGAAATATTTTTACTCCTACAGTGCGGGGATGGACCTTAGTCGTCAGAATCAGACGTCTACAGACGTCAGATTCTGACGACTAAAGTCGATCCCCACGCTGTAATGGTTACTGTTCATCAACCCATGGTCCACCCATAGGCAGTATCAATCCCATGCATATTTCACCATAAAAAAACAATTTGTAAAATTATATGGAATTACATCTAGTATGAAATGGTCATGGCTAAGAAGAAAATATTATTGCGGGTCGTAGCTCCAACTGTTATATATTTATGTCACGTGGAGTGGCGGTGAATATCATCGAATGTCATCAACTCTGACGCGTTCACCGACATATATTTCGAAGTGGTCTCTACCCGTAGGCCTACACAGCTTTATGTGGATAGTGTGACGTCATTATTTATTTTGTACGGGCTTAGCATCAGTTTGTGCATATAAAGGTTATTATATCGCGACGAGGCCGCCATTAGCGTGATCGCCTCGTGCCCATCGATACACAGTCACCAATATGGAGTAGCAGAAAAGTTTCCTGAAATTTCACTGTTTGGGTTGAGAGGAGTGGTGGCATTATATGACACAGAAAACATGGTAAATAATTTACTAATTGCGCATAATTTAAAGAACAAATGTGTGAGTCAATCTAATGTTTTTGTTCTAAGGAAAAAAAACTGTTTTGTAGTGCATGGTAATGTACTTTTTTTATCATATAACATTATATTTATGCAACTACTGAAGTTTGTTGGTACCCAAAAATACGACACGTTGAATCAATGTTGGCCTACCGTCTTTGTCGCTGCCCAGCACTGGTCCAACATAGGGTGATCATCTTGTTATCACTGGGTATGATTATATCATTTTGCTGATTATTATAACACTTGTATTGAGTGCTACCGCTGCAAGACCACACGAGAAGTTGACCCAATGCTGATGTAATGTTGTCCCACCGTCTGGGATGGTGGCCCAAATTGGCGCCAGCGCTGGGTCAACGTCTCATGTTCCCTGAGCTGAAATAGTTGATTTACATTTCAATGTACTCCTCTGGAAAGCCAAAATGCAGTAACTACTTACTTTTGAAGTAAGCATTTACCGCCTTTGCACCCCGGAGAGGCTTTTATACTTTTATAGTACCGGTACTATTTGACACTGAGTAAATAGTATAGTTTGTACGTATATAATATGCCGTTTGGTGAGGTGTACGTATGTATGCCTCATTAGAGTTTGTTGATATAATGAACATAAGCTGATTGTCCATGCTGAGAATTCTGCGTCGCCTGTTTCAGTGGAATGTACACACACGACGGCTTGCTAGGGGAGGAAAGCGACGTACGCCCGCCGCACTACCCGGGCAGGGCGTGGAAACGCTTCGACAACTTCTACCACTGCCAGACGTGCGGCTTCGTGTGCGACGACTACAACTCCATCCACAGCCACCTGGACAAGCACGAGTTCCTCATGGAGAAGCGGGACGACCGGCCGAGGTACCTTTGTCGGCACTGCCCGCAGAGCTTCCTGTCCAAACGTGACTTTGACGTGCACGTCTCCAACATGCACAGCCACTTCGACGCCTCCAACGTGTGCCCGCAGTGCGGCAAGCGTTACCTGTCCAGGCAGTATCTGAACGTACACGTGAAGACGTGCGGTAAGGAGTCACCCAAGTGGGTGTGCAGCATCTGTCAGCGAGCGTACAAGAACAAGAGGACGCTGGACCAGCACGTGCACGGAAAACACAAGGCAGACGGCGGGTTCACCTGCGAGCACTGCGGGGTTAAGTTCCCCTGGCGTCATCAACTGCTCAAGCACCGTCTGCGGTGCCCACCCGTTACCTCATCGCAGCAGTAATAAGAGTAAGACATTTCAGCTATTATTTTGTGTATCATCCGTGCGGCTTCAGCGCAAGTTTTCACATCAAATCCGAGCCTTTAGGCGAGGGTTTGATGTGGTGACTTTTGCTGTAATCTTCACCCGGCGAGTTTATAATCCGCCCTGTGACCATAGATATCCTGAGAATATATCCTGTAATATATCTATGCCTGTGACTCTTTAAGTGAGCCAGACAGAGCTGTTTCTTATTTTAATTTGTTTAGAACTTGGAACAGGAAGTTACCCGTTGGTTCAATAATGTGCGGAATGATGTGGTTCATTTTCACTTCACTGCATCTCAGGAGCGGTCATCCACCGACGTGGTTGTTAATACTTGCATTTTGCGGTTGTATCATAGTTGTCATATCAAAATAGATAATATTCATGCATACAATAAGGACTGTCTATTTTTAAAAAGTGCCGTAGTAGATGGTATGTTACTATGAGATTATCTCGGGCAACTGTATGGAAATAAACTTGGTAATGATTAGCAGCATAGTAGTATGCACTATGCCAAATGTTTTGCTCAGTAAGTGAAGATTTGGAAATGTTTGGTCTCAAATTTAACAAGTGTGACTAATTTTCACCCACTTGGAAGCTGTTGGTCGCGTTAGCGAGACACAACTTCAAGTGGTTGAAAATATAAATAACTTAACGGGAAAAAGATTAGTAGATTTGGCCTCTCGTTTAGAAGACTGATATCCGCCAGACAAGCGATATCAGCATAAACAAGATGTACACTTGTCAACACTCATAAGCCATCAACACCAGAGGAGCTACAACCACCCACGATACGAGCGGTGGTCCTATTTTTGGGACATAATGTGTACTTTTGAGAAAACCACTTAATTGCCTTTGTTTCCTCCCAAAACACGTCATTTCATCAAGTCTGCAGCACAAAATATTTATTCAATGTCCTTGTGCTGTTGACATGCCAGTTGGTATTTTTCGTCATGTGAAGCTGGAATTGCTGACGCAATTTCCAGCTTCAAATGACGAAAAATATTTCAATTCGTCAAACTTGATTCCTCCCAGAATATGGCCTAAATTATGTGAATAACTGAGCATTTATCACCATATATCAATCTCTACGGTATTTTATTCGGTTAAAACGTATATACATAATTCGTCCCATTAGAGTTTAAGGGTGCTAAACTTCCACTTAACGAAGTGGAAATTTATCATCTTTTAACTCGAAGATACGGGTCTAACAGGACAGGTCTCGACTTCTAAATGTTTATTTCATTTGCCAGAGGCTGTTTTCACTGTGAGCTGTTGCTGCGTGTGTTTCAGAGATGGAGCTTATCCTGGCTTTGGCTCTTCGGCTTTCTCCACCATTTTTGATGATCGTGGGACCTTAGCCCCGGCGGGGGCAGTGCCTCTACCACCAACTCTTGACACCCCCAAGCCATTCCAATGCACCATGTGCACCTACAGCACTGACAGGAAATTCTCCCTGAAGCGTCACCTCTCGTGTCACTCGGCTGGTACCTACCCATGCACCCACTGTGGGAAATTTTTCGGAGACAATTTCTCGCTGAACCGGCACGTCACCGATCTGCACAGCGGTCTCAGATTTGCCTGCACCATCTGCAGCGCTCCTTTGCGGAGCCTGAGCACGCTGAAAGCACACATGCAGGCTCGACATGGTGACAGCTCTACTCAGCTCTGCCCCTCTCTGTTCACACCAGATGAATCTGACACTGTGCCAAGCACAGAGACCACTACCCAGCAAACATGAGCCTTTGAGTCAATGCTGCGTTAATGTTGGGCCACGTCGCAGACGCTGGACCAACATTAAAGCAACATTGCCAGATGATTCTGCTGATGCCAGATGATTCTGCAAGTACACTACACCAAATACAGGCACCACACAGCGGGCATGAATTTATGGACCAATATTGCTTTAATGTTGGGCCAGCGTCGCAGACGGTTGCTCGACATTATATCAAAATTCGGTTAATATGCCCTGTCTGCGGTGTAACTCGACACGTGTTTTGTTTAATCAACTTTACAACTACTGTCCCAAGCATCAAGTGAGCTGAACGTTGCCCTAGCATTGATGAAACGTGTGGTGAGAGAACCCAAATGCTAGAGGTTGTGACAAAACCATTCGAAACATTCCTCCACACTGTGATCATCACGAGAAATTACTAGAAATCGTCATATCTGGATTTTGAAACCACATGAAATAACCCTTTAACTGCCAATCACGACTTGTATCATTTAAATTATTTTTCTTAGTGCTTCAAATAACATTTTTTATATGAAATGTTTGTTGTATTTTTTCAGCATAGTAGTATGGAGTAGTAAAGTGTAGGTCTCTAATTGAACAGATATGATCAGCTTTTATACAATTGAGGTTTTGGCTCGCGGTAGCTATACACAACCTCAAGTGTGTAAAAACGACTCTAGTGAGTAAAAATTGATATTATATGAGCTGGTACTTAAGGATTCAGATTTCAAATATAATTATATAAACGCCGTTTGCATAATATGGTCAGTGCTCATTGGCCATGCTCGATCTCATAGCGTATTTGCCTGCTAATCAGGGCAATAGTCTATTTTAATCCGTTTTTTTAACCGATTAAATCACTGTTATATTGGTAATAATATGACTATTTAAACATCAAGATTTGTAAATGTCTGGTCCCAAATCTAACAAATATGAGTAATTTTCAAGCATTTGAGGTTGTAGATCGCGGTAGCGAAACACAACCAGTAAAAAGTGCTTGAAAATTTAAATCAATTAATAAGGATAAGGGAACTATTTATTCAATCTTGCCCTCTCGGAAAATGCACATTTCACACCGTGTCATGACATGTTCATTGAGTGATCGTTCTCCCATCGGTTGCGTATACACAGTGCTGCACAATGTACAAAGGCCTGGAGGCTGGAGTCAGTGTCTGCAGTGTCGCCTATGGTACTGTGCACTACAAAGAACCCATGAAGTCATACGATAAGAGTCCATAGTCATGACCATACAGACAGCGACATAAAGCAATGTTCAATCACTCACTCGTTCTCGCATCATATTCTGATATAGGATGGGGAGACCCCCCCCCCCCCCCCCCTAAAAGGGCCTCTAGGAAACCCTGGTGTCGTGCTCGCGAATTGAACAGGTTATAGTTTATAAGTGTATGATTTATGTGCAAAATATAGATGTATTTGTAGAATTTTAAAGGTGATTATAACTATTCATGGCAAAACAGTTCCACCGTGCTAAGAAAATAGGTAGTATCTGCCCACTTTACAAGAAAGCATATACTGCCTTTTGGCTTCGCACTTTTTCATGCAACTAAGTGGGTAGCCTCTTTTTTTTGTGTATTGGTTGGAAGTTGGAGACATCAGCAAACCAGTGACTCTTTGTCAAAGCGACTGAACCAGATCTTAGGCATGTGATTGGTCGAGATTATAAACCATTATGTTTGTTTTAGAAATAATCTGTAGGCCTACCTTAGAGCCGATAGGGCTAGTCTACACATAATTATGTATTGTGATGTTCTACTTAATGTCGTTTACGGTATGTTCCAATAAACTTTTAAAATGTATCGTTTGTGTTCTTCATTCCAATATGCGGATACTTATTTTAAAGTATTTATTTCGAAATTATATGATTGGAAATAGCACAGAAGTTATTGGTGGTGATGGTAAACCTTTACACCGGCATTTCTTTATTTTCTTACATTCCCACATATAGATAGCTGTCGTTGAAATGTTTATTTTGATATATATTCGCCCCATGTGAACGAGCACGCATTCCGATTGTAGAATTGGAGAACGGTGCAAAATTAATGTAGAAGTCCTTCCGCTTCGGCAATAAAATTCACGTTTTTAAGGTAAAGTTCTCAACCAGTATTGCAGCGATTCTCATGCCGTTTTTTCATAAGGTGTGGAATTTGCTTTTGAATATTACAGTGTAGCTTCAGATTTATAATCGTTGTCGTTTTCTCGCTAGCTGGTCCACAAACAGACCAGGTGAGTGATATTCCATCCCAACTGACGGTATTTGCGTGAAAAAAAACCTTGTTTCATTTTTGGTTTATCACTGCTTTCAAGTCCAGTTCGCTGGTAAACATTTTCCAGCAAAGTTTTGTGTCTTACTATATTACATTAGTACTATTGATTAGCAAAAATGCACTGTACGCACAACTAATGTAACGTGGTATAGCAAACAAGGTCATGTGGTGAGCTCTTATCTTGCTTTCTTTTAGAGTCATAGGTATATGTCTTTATATATAGTGGTTTTCCTAGTTGCGCGATATTGGTGGCTGACAGGCAGACCGACAGACAGATATATATAGCTATATATAGATACATACTCATGATTTATATAAGGTTTTTTTTATCATTTTTATTTCAGAAAGATGCCTCAGTGCGATTTGTGTCAGAAAGTTTACACATCTGAGTTTGCAGTTCAGCGTCATAAACGCGCAATCCACGATCGCCGACCCTATGGAGACTGTACTGCCTGTGGTAAATCCTTCATGAGTCTGTGGGGTTTGAACCGCCACAAGAAATCGCATGCAGGAACTTTCAAGTTCACTTGTGATGACTATGGTCAAGGCTTTCAAGAAGCAGCTGCTTTGACCACCCACAAAACAATAAAACATCAGGCTGCCAAAGGTCACCGTTGCGAAATCTGCAAGAAAGAGTTCACCCATGCCGCGAGTGCTTATAGACATCGACAGGTACACAGAGAAGAGAGAGCTGCTCCCAAAAAAGAAGACATATTTAAATGTGCCACATGTGGGAAGATTTTCAAAACCAAAAGATATTTGACCCAGCACATGATTAAACATAATCAAAAAAGTCGATATATGTGTGCGAGTTGCGGTCATACATTCAAGTGGAGATCAAGCTTAAATCAACATCAATACAAGTGTGGTGTTAAAAAATAGATTAATCAACCTCCAGGTGTAGGCCTATGTATTTGCTAGTCATTTCACGAGGATTTTGTTCGAATTGTATATAATTTCACTAACAATTGGTAGATATCATAATAAAGCGGGTGGGTGTTGGTATTTTTTTTTTATTTGTTGCAGTTACTTTACATGTAGGCCTATGCCCAATCAGTAAGCATTTTATATAGGTATTTAAATACTGTACACTTGTGACTACCAATTTGCTAAAAGTTTGTAAGCCCATGGGTATTCAATGCAGTATTATAATAAGTCTGTTATACTAATACATTAGTATTGTTACATCATATGTCTCATTTTCACAATCGTCACTACACAATCATCGTCTATTCAACATAGGTACCACACTATTAACATAGGACCACTTTAAAATAATTTAATACCCATTGACTGAGAAAAACCCCACTTGGATTCGTCCATCTTGAAATATTGTCTAACTGATCGTGCTCCCTTAGGTGGTTGATCTGGTGCAGAATATATCCCAAATCTGCCTCTCCCATTGCTCATTGTCTCTGCTATCGAATAAGTGATCCCTGTTAAATAAATTGAAAAGGGACAAAACAATGTGTTTTTATTTCGTCCAGTCGAAGGCCAGTTGCGATTTTCCATAGCGCGTCGTCCGTCTGTCCGTCCGTTCACAATTCGAGAAAAAAATTATCCCTCGAGTCTTGAATCGATTTCATTCACACTTGTACATGATTTTCCCCAAGTAGTGTTGTATGTAGGGTGGCTTTAGCTAAAATTCATACACACTGCTCAGGCTATGAACCCAGTCAATACAAGGTGCGCTGCAGTTTAGGCTACAGGGTTGCCAGATGCAATTTCATGGAAAACGCTATTTCTCCTCAGACTTGGTTATCAGCAAGTTTAAAATGGTAGCTTGGAGAACTTCAGTCATAGAATTTTCCCATTTTGGAAAATAGGGCTGGAAGACGGGAGTAACAATTTCTGCACGAGCGACCTGTAAACCTAAATATGATCAACACCCTTCTAACTTACGAATATTCTGATATTTTCACAAGTTATAAAACATGACATGTAAAAATAGTAGCTGTTGTCTCACCGTGGGTGGTTTAGTGCTGGCCTACGATTCCTTATGTCTTCCGAATATCAAACTAACAGCCGCTCAATGTGTCAGTGTTTTTTTGGGATCGTTTGTTCATTTTTTTCTGAGTGATATATGCACTACATAACAGCTAAGGGGTAATGGAGAGTGAAGCCCATATTGAGCTGCTCTCAGATGCTCCCCCACTATTATATCTGCCTACGTAACCAAACTCAATAATGTGCAGAACTGCAGGATTCTTGTTAATGCCTAAAATATTCTACATTTATATTATAATATACATACACTACTGAGCATAATGTTCGTTTGAATGTTTTGTTTATTTAAAATAATTAGCTGATACTTTCATTTGTCTGTATGCCATGTGTACTACCAGAAATGCATAAATAGTCTTTCTGCATTTCTGGTACTACTGTTTATGTGTATACGCGAAGGCGAGCAGTAAGTCAGACAACAATCTTATTTTTTTCCCATTATATATGACCAAGAAATGTAGCTGGTAGGACGAATTCCTTGAAGATCATCATTGTTTTGACAACAAGATTATTTTTCACATATTATAATTGATGTACGGGTCTTTGTGTATGCATACATTTCTAGCATTAATAGAACTAGTTTGTATAAATATCAAATACACTGGTATATTTTTTTTAATAAATTACTTACAATCACCTGTTTGGGTTCATTTATAGTATTTCGGTATGAATCAGCCGTAACCCTATCTTCGTTAACTAATGTTGTTATATGTATTATAGCATACATGACTGCCACAATTGCAATTTATTATCCAGTGACTTATACAGTTATATGCAAGGCAACATAATATTTTTTTTTATCAAAAAATGTGTAAGCTTTACTCCTGAGTAATATGCAAAGTAATATGACGATGATAGGTTCAATTCCGAGCATCCACGATAGTATGCTATAATTTAAATTAAAACCTCATTGGGAAATAATTTAACTTTAATAACAAGACTTGATTCAAGTTGCGTTACTGTGCATGCTATACTCCAGGCATTTAAACAGTTTGAAACAGTAAATGTGAGGCCTACCTATGCAATTAACCTGTTTGGCCCGAGCAAGCTAGAAGCGGATAGTAGATTGACTTGTTGTTTTGTTTATTATATTTTATAACTGTTTTTTGATGAATGCTTAGATCCCACGATTCATTTGTCAGGAGAGGGTTTCAAAATGATCAGTGACCCCCCTCAGCCCCCCCCCCCCTCTCCTCGATTACTTTTTAAAAACCCTTGCGAGCACTGTTCTGGAACGGGAACTAAAATGCCTCAAAACTTGCCCTAGTTTTTTTGTCCTGCCAGTTAGATATGGTCTCAGTGCACCACATGACCTTGCTGGTGATACCACTTTACATTGATTGTGCGTAGAGTGCATTTGTACTACTTTATAGCAATAAAGTATCGATCAGCAGTGATCTGTGTTTAAATAAAGGTTTAAACAATGTTTTTTTTCACACCCCTCCCCCCCCCCCCCGGGTGGTTTGTGGACCAGCTAGCGAAAAATGACAACGTTTAGAAAATTCCACACCTTATGAAAACAAAACGCAATCAAAACAACGTTTGTCCACGTTTGCCATGAAATTACAGTGTATCGCAACGATTTGGCTGCTTGACCTATTCCTTCTGATTTGACCCCGGATATGAGGTCACAGATGCAATTATGTGCGTTGAAACTGGACCGTATTTATTGGGTGTGTGCATGAGATTTAATAATAGGCACGTTAAATTAATCAGTCTCGGGTGGACTGCCTACCACATTATTATATGGGAAAGATAACATTACCGCCTAGATAGATTACTGAAATCAAATATTCAAGTGTGACTGTTGTGTTCAATGGGTTTTTTCAGATTTCCATATAGCACATCAACTAACACATACATGTAGGATCTGCATGAATGACTGAATCATAATCCACATGCCTGAATGAATGTATATCATCCCTTATAGCGCAAATTTAGATGATTTATTTGTAAGATTTTCATCGAAACACAGTCATGTTAATGTATCAAATTCAATGCCACTTTTTCCTTGTTCTGAGGACAAATACAACTGCTCTGAACGTGATTAGCATTTTAAGGGTTAACCCTTAGAACACTGGTGTCGACTACAGTGGACATTCCGTCCTTCTTTAAACACCTGTATAACCAGTTTTTAAAAGTAAGATGTGATTTCAATCTTGAAACATTGTTGGGACCTAAATTTTGCAAATCAGACAAATTTTCAGTCACTTGAAGTTGTGTATCGCGGTAGCGAGACACAACTTCAAGTGACTGAAAATTTAAGTTGAATATCTCAGTGCTCTAAGGGTTAACATTCTAGTTCTGAGATGATCGCTCACGTATTTTACTGCAACTTTCAGAAGGTGCTGTTATAAGCCATTGATTGATACGAACTATATTATCTAGACCTACATGTATGACGGTCATTCAGGGCATTGCATGAAGCTCAATTTCTTGTCACAGATGGGAAACCCCAGTTTGGCCTGGCTGTGCGCCGACTGCTTCTATTGCAAGCCAAAAGCATAGTTAGGCTTCAGTCATATTTTCCGAATTTTTCCATTCTCGGATTCATGATATAGGCATAGCCTTAAAATTGTCTTAATTTTATTCCGTAAATCCGTTTTATTCCTCATGACACACTGGCATCTCTGCAAATAAAACTGGTTACTCAGCAGCAGGGCCCGTATCCTCGTACAAGTTACGATATATCGTAGGCTTCTGATTGGTCGAGATGGCCATCTCGACCAATCAGAAACCTACGATATATCGTTATTATGTGTCACTCACGTTACTACTAATGACAAAGATTCAGAATCAGACTGGTAATTTGGGACGAGCTGTTATCCCCTTTAACCCTTCAAATAAAATAAAAATATCAAGGCGGCAGTGATCATCGGTTGGGACTAGTGACAACATTTTAAATATGATACAAATCTCTGGTAATCTTATATTTATGGAAATAAAAGATACAGTGAACTGCAGTATTTCATATTTTTACATCAGTATTTTTAGGGGCTTAGATAGAGAGACCGGAGGGGGGGGGGGGGGCAACAGATGGACATTCAACAGAAACACTGCCGAGCAAATCCAAACGGCAGTATAGTAATTACTTACTTGAAAAGTAAGCAGTTACTGCAGTTTGGCGTTGTAGAGCATAATAATAATGTGAGTAATTATATGGCACACATATCCAGCCTAGGGCTGCTCATAGCGCCTTACATTATATTATCCCTGGTCATTGGACCTGTTCGCCCATGTATCATTTGAACTCCTCCGGGAGCATACAACACTGCAGCCATGTGGCGCTAGTAACTTGCCGTACAACAATTGCCATCTCTGTCCCATTAGGTATTTATTTCCACCTGAGTGAAGTGAAGCACTTGAGGGTGAAGTGTTATGCACAAGGACACAACATTGCTTTGATTTGATTTGATACCACAATGTCCCAGAATTGAGAGGGGAGAAACATGATATTTCTCTGAAAACCCTGCACCTAGCGATCCACTAGCGCGGCAGGCAGCGACAAATTGACATGTAAGCGACATGTAAGCAGTTATTGCTGTTTGGCGTGCCGCAGCGGCATTTATGAGGTACTGTATATATAGATAAATCATCACTAATATAATTATGTTTGTTCATTAGCCTTTTCCAATTTATATATTTAAACATGAATTTATACCAAAATTAAATAACTAGACCAACATGCTCATCAATCAGTTGTCTGGATAATTATATCGTATTGCTCTCTAGCAATCAAAGTGTTGTATGTGTCATTGATTCAAGTAGCACATACAGCACTCTGGTTGTTAGGGGATGCTGATTTACTCTGTGGCTTTGTGTTGCCATTCTGCGAGTATTTGGGGTGCTTTTTCTTGGCTGTATAATAGTCTGTCATCTAGGTTTTGGATGCACGATACGCGGAACCAATCTTAGGTTTTTGTTGGGCCAGCGTCGCTGACATTAGGTCAACGTCTAGTGTTCGGATATTTCTTATTGTTATTCTCAAAGTGAAATTTGTTTTAAGCGAACAGACGCTTCATTTTACAGCAAATGTGTTAGTTCTGTCTGACTGGCTGACTAGTGAGAAGGAAACATTATTTTGTTAACGACCCCTGGGATTATATTATGTGTGCCGAAAACGGATGAATTTGGTACATTGTCTTGTCTTGTACAAATTTTCTTATCGAGTGTTGTGTGATTCCACTGAATTACATGGAACAATACTATCTAGTTTACCCAATGATATTATGCCTGTAAATAAGGGCTGCTGATTGCTGTTGTAGGATAAAGGAGGAATACGACAGAGAGCCTTGGACTGACCAGCCAGCAAATATTGACGTGCGTAAGATGTTCGTCTGTTCCGTGGATGACTGCGGATTAATATTTGGTAGTCTGGCCTTCCTGAAACAACACGCCCAACAACACCATCAGCATGACAGCATTCAGTGTCACCAGTGCGACTCTGTCGTCAACTCGGCGCTGTTTGGCGCTCACATGCAGTCCCAACACGACCAGGCTAAACTGGAGTGCCCCACCTGCAGCAGGAAGTTCAACTTTCAGAAGTCCATGGAGCGCCACATTCTCTGCTGTAAGCCTAGAAACCAGCATAAGTACGTGTGTCACCTGTGTGGTAAAGGTTTCGCACAGAATCGCTACCTGAAGCAGCACGCGGAGATGCATTCAGCGCCCAGTAAAGTCTGCCACAAGTGCGGCAGTAAGTTCCGCTGGAGAGGCAGTTATAATAAACATATTAAAGCATGCTTTCCTGACGCAGCTGACAACCCCAATCCAGACGACAACCTTAATCCGGCTGACAACTCTAATCCGGAGTCTAGTCTCAATCAAACCATCTGATAACTCAGAGTATTATCCCAATGTGTAGATATTTATTAAAAAAATATATTATTATCAATGTAGGGAGGGCACTGTGGCATATTCAGACATGTACAAAGGGCGTATGTAGTCAGCTGCAAGGCGTGAATGGACATCAACGCCCTGTCATTTGACACATGCTAGCCAAATCTATATACTTATGACTATCAGTTCTGCTTAGTCAGCAATATGATAATTTGGTGTCCTTCTTGTACGATGTCAGCCATATCACTCTAGTGTTATTTAATCGGATCAAATGACTTTGATAGGCCAGAAATTTGCAAGGTCGGGCCTCAAGTTAACACATCGCCCTCCATAAGCATATGTTATTTCTATATTATTATAATGAGAATACACAATTGAAGTTCTAACACACCTGAAAGCTGTTCAGCCAGCTGTTCAAATGCACTAAAGCACTTGAGTACAATGCAGCACCTAACTGCCACGCTAATGCAAACAGCAGTAACTGCTTACTAAAGTTAACAGTTACTGCTGTTTGTCTTTGCAAAAGCGTGTAAACACATCGTC
Organism: Flabesymbios commensalis; assembly: GCA_964017125.1. Taxonomy (NCBI): domain Eukaryota; kingdom Metazoa; phylum Annelida; class Polychaeta; order Terebellida; family Flabelligeridae; genus Flabesymbios; species Flabesymbios commensalis. The sequence continues at coordinate 37,893,294 of OZ024908.1, read as the reverse complement.
GCCTCGGAGCTAAAGGATCCTATCTGACACTCGTTAGAGTGGCAGATATGATCCTTTAGCTCCGAGGCGACGACATGTTCATTATAAGTTTATGGAATGTTAACCTGCACTCAGTTTTCTTTGAATAAACATGTTCCTTGATTCATGTACATGATTATCTCCGTCTCACCTAATTAATATTTTTTTATCACTATGTCGTTAAGTTGAGAGTAAAATATTACAGCCATGTACGTTTAAATCAACTAACATCTACATTGGTATGTTTATGGTCCGCTTTGCCCCACACGACGACGGCGACGACAGGATGTAGATAGATAACCAAGAACTGTTCGTGAGAAGTCCTTGATATATTCTGATATAATACGATTCCGGCTTGTCAGGTCTCTGCTTTTAGCCCCTTTCTGCTTGATGGTATTTCATCAGATGAATTAATACTAGACGTTTAAATAGTTATCCAACCGATTATTTGGTATTGTGTTTGGTACGTATTCAGTTGTGCTATGGACTATCTACTTTTACAATAAAAGTTGTTTGTGTGAAAAATAAGTGTTTGATCTGGCTGCGTAAGCGAAAGGTGTCCTCTTAATGTGTAGGACCATGCATTTCTGGTAGGACGTATGTATACTCTGGAGTCAGGGGCAATAATCTGCAAAGCCAAAATGCTGTAACGGATCACTTTAAGTGAGCCGTTACTACCTTTTGGCTTTGCACCAATGACCAATATCCAGGATACACCGTTCTTACTACGAAGTTTTTGCGTTTAGAATAACCCCTTTTGGAAGTTTATACTTGGCCTGTATATATATGTGAAGGAGCGCCGGCGATATCGCGCTGCTTTAAAATGATGGACTGTTCTTCCGCCTTCCAATGCGGTAATGTGGTGATAGATTTATATAGTGAAATTGCTCAGAAAATAGTTAAGTTAAAAATCTAAATGTAGGAGTGGGATCACCGTAAGGCGATACTGAGGCTTGATACACACATGCAAACCACTGAATATTGCACAGTTTTGAAAATGTTTTGCCAGTGTATTTGATTTGGTATCATGACAATAAAATGACTGATGCGACCAATTCACCGACAATTACGTCTAGAATCACCACTTATTTATATGCCGTTTCACAATCACCTTTCCTAACATCCACAAATTTTGATAAATAATATAGCTTACTTGCACAAACATTTACAGTGGAATCATCAGTTTCTGGAGAGATATTGCCACAACCCGCGGCTGCACCTCAACTGTTATTTCTATTCTCAATACATTTTCAGAAGCATTGAGCCCTTAGCAGTAACACCGACCACGAGTCCAAGCCAAGAGGCGCAACAGGAGGAATCGACAGAGCCCCCCATGTGCCACTTCTGTGGACTGGTGCTCAAGACGAAGCGCACCCTCCGCAATCACCTCGCCGTGGTGCACAAGCAGGAATACAAGCACATATGCCCCATCTGCCAGAAAACCTTCCACCAAAAATCCATCTATTCTGACCATATGGACTCGCATAAAGGCATCAAGGGATATATCTGCAGTAGATGCGGTGTCGGTTTTAGCCACAGACAGGGATTGTCTCGTCACATTACTGTTTGTGAAAAAAGGTACATATACTTTGGTTTGGTATTTTCAACACTTTATCTTTGTTAACTTTCCATTATTAGCCCCCAGAGCACTGTAGACTGCAGCCCAGCAAACACGAGGCGAAGACGTGTTTGCTGCGAGTAGCCATCCTAGCTGTGGTTATATTGGCAACTGTACAACCAATCGTTAAAAATAAAAAAAGTATCTTTAAATCTTGAAACACTGATATAAATTGACACTCAAATTGTACAAATCATATGAATTCTCAGTCAATCGGTTTGCCATGGAGAGAAATGCGAATGAATTGTCACAATAGTAAATTATCACCATCTGGTAAATATTTTAGCTGAATAACCCGTAGAGCGCTACACTATACAATTTAAATTTTCACCCGCTTGTAATTGTGGGTCGCTTCAAGTAGGTGAAAGCTACTCGCGCATTTGTTTAATTTGAGACCAACCATTTGCAAATATTGATGTTTAAACACACATTTCATTCCCACTCACAGTGATTTGATCGGCTTGGCGCTTATAGTGTAAATTTATTGATAACGTGTGTTTGGGAAAAATGTGTATATTTTGGGCCTGATTTATGATTTTTAACACTATTTCTAATGACTCTGCTTAGGGCTCAAATTGTAAGAAGAGGGCCTCAAATTATCAAAGCATTGCTCGACAAAACCCACACTATTACTACTACCAAGTATGTATAATACCCAAGGACTCTTAATAGATTCCTTGCTACTACTTTCACTAAATATTTGAAACTATTATTGTTTCTGATTAAGACACAAACATCCAGCAGGCATGTGTGAACATGAAGCTTACACCAAGTCTATAATATAGTGAAATGAATGCTTCCTATTAAAACCACATACTGGCAATGGATGTTCATCGGCATAATAATTATTTTATAGACCTGTACCCACATCCCGACAAGACCAGAAAGAAAAGTGTGACGAATGCGGAATGACGTTCGGCCACAAGAAGTGCCTGGAGGAGCACCAGAAAGGCGTCCACAAAGAACGCCAGTATACCTGCGTATGCGGCCAAACATACAGGTGGCGATCATCCTTCAACAAACACAAAAAGAGTTGTCGTTGTCTTCCATTTACTTGAGGCCGAGTAATAGGATGCTGTCCGTATTTGGCATAATCCAGACCATGAACACTGGATCAAGTTATCTGACAACGGATGAGCTAAATGTGATCCATAGATCTATTCACATAACTTATTATGACCTCTGAAGGATTAATTCGCGTTTTATTAACACTTGTTTGTCTATACTACTTTGCTACCTAAAAGTGAACAATGTTCTAAATTTGTTACGCTGGCATGAGTAAACATATGTTCTAAATTTCACAAATTCAAGTAGGCCTAATTTTTGGTCACTTAAAGTTGTAGCGTGACACCATTTCAAGGGGCTGGAAATATAATTCAATTAGCTTTATCTTTTGAATGTTAATATATTTATTTTATTTACTTTGTAACTCTTACTGGATTAATTTTGTTCTTTATTGTACACAAATAAATCATGATACATCATGTTGTAAGTTAATAAAATAATTGGGTTTGTGTGACTTGATCATTTGTGGATAATTTGTCTTGAGTAGCTTCAATAAATAAACTTCAAACTACTGCTTCTAATAATAACAAATGGACAAAGTTATGGTTAATCCTTTCAAGCCTGACTTTACATTGTCATCTTCATCCACTACAAGCCGCGAATTGCTGTCGCAATTCTCGACTTGTAGTGGATGAAGATGATTTGGTGTGGGTGAAAAAGTAAAGAAATTTGCCATGTAATGGTTAATCAGCTTCATGGAAATATTCTTTCTAAAACCCTTAAATTAAGTCTGTTTTGAGGGATGTAAAATGATGCTTTAATGCATCGTGAGGGTTTAAATTTAAATATAGAAGATCCCACACACATCCTCTCATATTTATTATCTTTGGAGAAACGTTTCTCATTCTTGGCCCAATTCTAATTTCCTGACGAATTCTCACAAATTCTCATTATGCACATAAATGGCAGATGTGACTTTTAAAGTTGCAATAATTTTGAACGAATTTGTAGATTCCCCGTGGAACTGTTCTCCACAGGGGAGCTGTTTTACTCTATCCCAGCACAACACAAAACGTTGATCCATTGTTGCTTTGATTTGGTCCACCGTCCACGACACATCTTGTGCTTGTTGGTCTACTCGGTGGTTTACCCATATTATTTCATTGGTAAAATTGGTAAGTTTAATCGTCACCCTCGTATCTTGTAAGGTATATCAATCTTTAGAGCATCGGCGTCATTATCTTATCGATTCGTTTGCAAACATGATATTCTTTGTCTTGAAATGCCATACATCAGAATTTCCTCTATGACAGAACCGATGTACCTGAGACTAATAATGCTGAATCATCAGCATAAAGAATTAATCTGCATGATACAGTTGCCTCCATATCGTTTACGTAAATTAGGAATAGTAATGGTCCCAAGATGGATCCCTGCGGTACTCCGCATGGAACCATCATGGGATCAGAAAAAATACCATCAAATTTTTGAAGCTTTTTGAAGGTCGATCATTACCATGCCAGTATAGTTTCCTTTATCCATGTCAAATCTGATTTGGTCTGTCAGGTGCGTTCAGCAAGAATCGGTGGAATAAGAATTCCTAAATCCCGATTTATAATCATACAGTAATTTTTCAGATCTTAAACAATTTTCTAACTGATTTTGTACAGTTTTTTCTAGCAAATCTTAAACAATTTTCTAACTGTTTTTGTACAGTTTTTTCTAGAATTTTTGACATGACAGTTAAAATAGAAACAGGCCTGTAATTTCCAGGTTCTGACTTTGAATTTTTCTTATAAAGAGGAACAACCCTTGCTGTTTTCATATCATCGAGTATACGGCCTGAATATAGAGATAAGTTTATAATATGTGCTATTGCACTAGATATTTGATTTGCCCCATCCTTGAGAAACCTAGCTGACAGCCCATCCAGACCAGTAGCTTTACTAGCATTCAAGCTGAGCAAATATTTTAGAATGTCTTCCTCTCCGACGGGAGAAAATTTAAAAGAGTTTTGTTTAGCACCTTTATCCTGGTAATATTTATAGACAAAATTTCCAGCATAACCACCAGTTATGTTTGGTTGTTTGCAAACGAGACTAGCTGCCACAGTAGTAAAAAAAAAATGTTAAAAATATTTGCAACGGTCTTTTTATCAAAAGTGAGTTGTCTTCAGATAATAAACCTATACATTCTGCACTGCTCTTTAATTTAGTAAAACCCAGAGATTTCCCAGCTTTCCATACGTCTGTAGATGAATTCTTGCATTCTAAAATTTTATTGTAAAAATAGTCTCTTTTAACCTTCTTTATGTTGTACTGGACCCTGTTTCTCAGGTTAAAAAATATTTATAATTTTCATCAGTTTTATTTTTTCGAAAAGTTTCAAGGGCTTGATCTCTTGCCCTGATATCATCAAGTAATTCATATGTAATCCATGGCTCTCGAATCGCTAATATTCATCCAATTTTTGCGATTTTTTTTCGGAACACCCTCTGATGTATTATTTTCGTTGTGTTTAAAAATTAGCTAATTTGCATATTCAACATGGCTGCCATGGGCTAATTTGCATTTCCGAGATCGACGTGAACACTCTGCAGTCGCTAATATTTATTTGATCTTTGCGAAATTGTTCCTATATATACACGCTCTGGTGGATTATCCTGGTTGAATCAAAACACATCTAATTTGATGTCAAACATTGGTTAATTTGCATATCCAAGATTTGACGCTCTCCAGTCGCCAATATTCCTCCGATCTTCGCAATTTTTTCTCAACACTCTCTGATGGATTATTCTGTTCGAAAAATCAGCTAATTTGCATATTTAACATGGCCGCCATGGGCTACTTTGTATAACCAAGATCGACGTAAACGCTCTTCATACGATCTTCGCGAAATTTCTTTTGAGCAACCCCTGACGGATTATTCTGGTTTGTGTTTGAAAATCAAATAATTAGCATATTCAACATAACCTCCATGGGCTAATTCGCATATCCAAGATTGACGTAAACGCTTTCCAGTCGCAAATATTTATCCTATTTATCCGATCTTCACAATTTTTTTCTGAACACGCTCTGATGAATTATCCTGGTTGAGTTAGAAAATCAGCTAATTGGCATTATTTAAGATGGGCGCTATGGCACTTCTCTTATAATCCCCATCGTCACTGCTTTGGCAAAAAGCTTCTAATTGTGGAAGGTGGATACTTTCATAATTATTTGCTATGCAAATGTAAGATCTCTTTTTCACTATGTTTTATTGTCATGTAGGCCTATATGTCAAAAAAATTATGATAGTGACTTAGTTATATGTTTCAATTTACCAATTATCCTAATTTTCATTTATTTGAAACTCGAATTGATAACGTAAATTTCAGTTTCAAATGAGGAGAAATATCTTATATATGGCAAGTAGATATCTCCTAAATTGAATTAGTGATAAACTGAGCATATACCCAGCAAATACGAGACGCTCAGCCAATGCTGGTTTAATGTTGGACCAGCGGCGCAGACGATGGGCCAACATGGGCCTACCACAAACTATATTTATGCAGTTTCAGTGACATAATATTCTTCGATACATACTCGTCGAGCGGAACCGTATTCGGGAAAAAATCAGTAAAGGGTGTGAAAACATACCGTACTATTGGGTCTTCTATATTGCTCTAACATCAATTATTTTATTTATTTTAGTGACCCTGGCATGTATGTCGTGGAGTCCCATAGTGAACGTATAACCTCTCAGCCAGCTGGTCCGGAAGCCTCCATGCATGATACCAGTAAAACTATAAAAATTCAACAAGAAGATGCAGCATTAAGCCATGCCAGTTGGCCTACTACACCACCAGACGCTCAAAGTTCGACGACACTTGATCAAACCTCAAGTTCAACCACACTTGAGCAATCCTCAACTTCGGCCACACTTCATCAAACCTCAAGCTCCACCACACTTGATCAAACCCCAGCTGGCGCCGATGCGGAATATAAATGTCACCATTGTTCCAAAACATTTACAAGAAGACAAACACTTGAACATCATGAAACACGATGGCACCATGCTACCATGCCCTGTGTGTGATCGCACGCCTAATGATCGCCATCATTTGGTTAACCACACCAAGGTGCACCATCAAGGAGAACGATTCAAATGTCCTGAATGCGACAATTTGTACAAGCCGAAAGTCGGATTGAAGGGGCATTTGCAGTCTCACACGGGTGACTATAAATATAAATGCGGTTAGTGTGACCGTGGCTTTGCCTACAAAAATGTCTACGTGCATCATATCAATATACATGACCGTTTACGTCCCTATGATGCCAGCGTCCTAAAGTGCGAGGAATGCGATATGACATTCAGCACCAGAAGGCGTCTTAATAGACACCATAAATTTGTCCATACAGACCGTCGTTGGCAAAATGTACGAGCCCTGGAGTTTAGTTTGACAAGTGACATTGGCTCAAGTCTCCGAGGTCAATATCATACGTGCGATGACATCGATTAAGCATGTATTCTTAAAAAAAATCAAGCTGCATTAGACAGCGATTGTCGTGAAATCAGTGATGCCTGTTTACGATACGATACGATATGTTTTTTCAATAGCGCCGAACTCCTCTGGCACCTGACCTTCTGGAAAGTGAATTGAGATTTACGATATGGACTTAATTAGCTCCCGCCGTCACCGTAGGTGAGACGAAGGGAGCTATGGATTCTACCTCCGTTTTTTTTTGGCCTCTTCTTTTGCCTATAACTTTGTAAGAAAATAAGCTAGGATAACAATTTTTGGTATGTGGGTTACTTCCAGGTGGCTAATGGACAGGTTAAAATATTTTTAATCTGAATTCAATACCCAAGGTTGCAGAGGAGAAAATGATGATGTGACGGCGTTGGGCCGTTGGGCCGTTGGGCCGTTGGGCCGTTGGGCCGTCCGTAAACAATTCGTTTCCGGAGCATATCTCTAAAAGTACGTGTCCGATTGTCTTTAAATTTTACACACAACACCCCTAGGGGGTCTAGTTGTGCCTTTTGGGGTATTTGAACTTTGACCTACTTCTGGTTCAGAACTATGACCTATTTAGACGTTTTGACGCGCACTTCGTTTCCGGAGCAGATCTCGAAAAGTACTGGGCCGATGACAGTCATATTGCACATACATGTTCTCTAAGGTCCCTAGTTGTGCCTTTTCAGGTTTTTGGACCTTGACCTTGAAGTTGACCCAGCACTTTGACCTAATTTATAACATCGGTAAATCCGACTGAAAGATTTTGCGGAATATCATGAAAACCGCTCAAGATAGCTACACCATTACTATAAAACAAATTGTGAGGTTTCAGGAGAGGATGCATCTTGAAAAATTGCAAGTCGATAAAATTAAAAATGGCCGCCTATCGGCCATTATTCACCTCGACAGGTCTGATATTGCGGAATATCATGAAAACCGCTCAGGATAGCTACACCATTAATATCAAATAAATTGTAAGGTTTCAGGAGAGGATGCATCTTGAAAAATTTGAAGTTGATAAAATTCAAAATGGCCGCCTATCAGCCATTATTCACCTTGACAGGCCTAATATTGTGGAATATCATGAAAACCGTTCAAGATATCTACACCATTACTATAAAACAAATTGTAAGGCTTCAGGAGAGGATGCATTTTGAAAAAATTCAACTCGTCCAAGTTCAAAATGGCCGCCAATCGGCCATTATTCACATTCACATGGCCGTTATTTGGTAAACCGTGCTAGATGGCTAGACCATTACTATAAAACAAAATGTGTGATTTCAGGAGAGGATGCATCTTGAAAAAATTTGACTCGATAAAATTCAAAATGGCCGCTTATCGGCCATTATTCACTTTCACATGGCCGTTATTTGGTCAACCGTGCTAGATGGCTAGACCATTACTGTAAAACAAAATGTGAGATTTCAGATGAGGATGCATCTTGAAAAAATTTGACTTGATCAAATTTAAAATGGCCGCCTTTTCGGCCATTATTCATTTTCACATGGCTGATATTTGGTAAACCGTGCTAGATGGCTAGACCATTACCTGATTACTATAAAACAAAGTGTGAGTTTTCTGGGGAGGATGCACCCTGAAAATTTTTAACTTACGAATTCAAAATGGCCGACAATCAGCATTATTTACCTCGATAGGCCTGATATCAGGTAAACCGTGCTAGATAGCTAGACCATTACTATAAAACAAAATGTGACGTTTCGGGAGAGGATGCCTTTTAAAAACTTTCGACTCAATCGAATTCAAAAAGGCCGCCTATCGGCCACTATTTACTTTCACATTGCTGATATTTGGTAAACCGTGTTAGATAGCTGGACCATTACTATAAAACAAAATGTGAGATTACAAGAGAGTATGCATCTTGAAAAAAATTGACTAAATCAAATTCAAAATGGCCGCCTATCGGCCATTATTCACTTTCACATAGCTGTTATTTGGTAACCGTACTAGATGGCTATACCATTACTATAAAACAAATTGTGAGATTTCAGGAGAGGATGCATCTTGAAAAATTTTGACTTGATCAAATTCAAAATGGCCTCCTATCGGCCATTATTCACTTTCACATGGGCGATATTTGGTAAACCGTGCTAGATGGCTAGACCATTACTATAGAATGAAATGTGAGATTTCAGCTGAGGATGCATCTTGGAAAATTTCGACTTGATCAAATTCAAAATGGCCGCCTTCAGGCCAATATTCACTTTCACATGGCCGATATTTGGTAAACCGTGCTAGATAGCTAGACGATTACTATATAATGAAATGTGAGATTTCAGCTGAGGATGCATCTTGAAAAATTCTGACTCGATCAAATTCAAAATGGCCCCCTATTGGCCATTATTTACTTTCACATGCCCAATATTTTGCAAACTGTGTTAGATGTTAGTCCATTACTATAAAACAAAATTTGAGGTTTCGGGGGAGGATGCACCCTAAGTTTTTAACTAGTTTATATCAAATTCATAATGACCGTAAATCAGCTATTAGTTACCTCGATTGGCCTGATATCGGGTAAACCGTGCCAGATAGGTAGACCATTACTGGGATACTGATTAGGATCATTAATTTCAATGGAGGTTTGCAATCTCTGACAGACTGTCTAGTTCTTATCTTACTCTTAGACTGAGCTAGTTGTCTTGCGTCTTGATTTTTGACCTAGCCTAGGACTACATTAAAAACCCTACACAAAATTGCTTAAATTAAATTCTAATTCGTCGCGGGAGCTCCTGGACTTATGTAGTCTTGTTTGGCCTTAGTTTAGGGCTATACTCACGGGAATGTATCTGAGAAAGTAGGCTACCGTTAAGTCCCAAGGGTATCTTCGAGAAATGGGCCAACGGCAGACCAATAAACGATAGAAAGAGAAATACAAGTGAGCTCATGATTTCTGGTGCTCTTAGTCTTAAAATAATACCCAGTGTCTGTGAAGCTGTGCTGTACATGTTGGAAGTGATACTAGCAGTGTCGACCTCCCATCCCACACCTTCCGCAGACATAATAGTTAAGTAATCTTTCTACTAAAGGGTTTTAATGTACTATTAACTGGATCTGGTTAGAAACATGAACAGAATGTTGAACAGAATTTTGTCTCAATAGCAATTTACTCTCCATTTCATTTTATATCTAGACCTATATCTGTGAGCCAAATTATGCATCACAAAAAAAAATATTTTCGATCGCTAAACATTATAATAAATATAATAATTTAAACGTACAGAATTGTTGGGTCTGTTGTATTGTTCTCATATCAGTTATTTTATTTATTTTTAGTGTTACAATGGCAGACCTTGGTGTGTGTGTGCTGAAGTCCAGTAGTGAAAGTATAACCTCTCAGCCACTAGCTCATCTGGATGCATCCATACCTGACACCAGTAAACCAAAACCAGATCAAACATCACCAAAATTAAACAGCCCTTCTGATCTTCCTCCTTCGCCAGCCTTAGTGCTTCAGGGGACTCCAAAGACACCACCAACACAAGTTCGTATTAAAACGATATTGGAACCTCGCGATTCACTCCCATCCCTACAAGATGCAGCATTTACCGTCCAGAAAAATGACCGTACCCCTACTGTGCCACAAGAAAACCATAGCTCAACAGGACCTGATCGAGCTTCAACTGGCGCCGATTTGGGTTTTAAATGCCTCCTCTGTTCCAAAACATTTTCATCAAAACAAACGCTTGAGCGACATAACAGGAAGCACAATGGCACCATGTTACCATGCCCTGCGTGTGATCGCACTTTCTACGAACGCCATCATCTGGTTAGCCACACTAAGGTGCACCATCAAGGCGAACGATTCAAATGTTCTATATGCGACAATTCCTACAAGACTAAAGTTGGGTTGGAGCGTCATTCGCAATCTCACACGGGTGACTATAAATTTACATGTGGTTTATGTGGCCGTGGTTTTGCCTACAGCCACGCCTACAGAGACCATGTCAACGTGCACCGTGGCTTACGACCTAATGTTTGTGATCGCTGCAACGCCTCTTTTTCTCGTAGGAAAGATTACAATTTCCATGTGTCTATCTGCGGAAAAAACGCGGCTGTCGAATGCGAGATTTGTCACAAGAAATTCAAGGCTAAGAAATATTTAGTGGACCATATGCATGTCCACACTGATTCTCAGCAGCACCAATGCTCTATATGTGGCCGGCAATTCTCACACAGGGGAACCTTGAAAAATCATGAAAAGCGAAAGCACAACCAGTAGTATCTCGTGTGGCATACAATAATGTCATTTACTAAATGTTGACATAGCAGTGTTTTACACGTTCCCGAGATCATTTACACGTTTCCGGGATCCGTACTTGATCAATTGATTGATTTGATTGATTATTTATTGATAGGTTTATGGCCCATTCAAAGTCATACAGCAATACATCAATGTGTGCAGTAATATACATAATAAAATATATTATATACAATGAAGCCAGAATTATTAAGTGAACATGATAATGAATACATAAATAATTGTATTCAACTATGACCATAGAACAGTTATTTGACGATGTAACAGTTATGTTTCTCATCACTGTCATCAACAGCAGGAAAAAGTTATATTCAAAAGTAGAACGAATATAATTCAAAATACGTATCAAATATCTCCCAAACACAAGACGTTGATCAAACTGCGTTTTATGTATATATATTCACATTACAAACTTAAATTGGAGAGGTATTTACATAAAATTAAAAACAAATTTGTTTGATACGCTGGCCCACCACTATATTACCAACATTGGGTCAACGTCCTGTACATCCTCTGATGTTACCAGTTATGATAATGCTTTATATCCATACACATGTTCTTTTTCGCAATTACCCTTTCAAGCCTGACTTTACTGTTGTCATTTTCATCCACCACAAGCCGCGAATTGCTGTCGCAATTCTCGACTTGTAGTGGATGAAGATGACTTAAAGTGGAGAGCAAATGAAAAAAAAGATATTGTTATTATTAAACAGTTCCATGAATTTTTTTGTTCTAAAACCCTTGGTTGTAGGAAAATCAGGTCTGTTTTGCTTTAATGCATCGTGAGGGCTTAAAGGGTTAAGACATTCCGACCTTTTATTTGAGATATTATTGTCAACTCGGACCATTTTCATTTATCTTGAGGTGGGAATTGCGACAGCAATTCACACCTCAAGATAAATGAGCTGAAATAGCTGATCAGATGGGTAATTTTACTGATTTATATTATGCTTTGTACATAGTCAGATGTAGTGATTCTTCCGCCGGCTTAGTATTCAAATATGGTGATACGTTTGCCCGTGTCACGAATATTTAAATATGATAGTCACATTGTAAGGCGTACTTGATATCTATTTTTTGTTACAATGAATAAAGTTGTATCCTTTAATGTAATAGCACGCAGATTAATCTCGGTATTACTTAGTTGATATAGTCGCTGATAAATGTATTTCTCGGCTGGGAGCGTCTAAATTGCTAATCTGACATAATGTAATTAAAGCACTACAATAATGCTAATTCGTTTGTTTGTCTGTCTTTTCGCTTGACTTATACTAATAAATCATTATGCTTATAAATACATTTTATTGCGATTTTTTATTATTATTCAACTCCAACTCATGCCTCCTAAGACTAGATGTTTTCATCTCATTTTGTTCGATTTTTTCTATCTGCCATGAAACAAATTATACCAATCCCTGACAAAACATGCGAAACTTAGTTTTGCCAGACACTACTACAGTTTGTAAGATGTGTAGTTAAGACTAATTGGTGGAGATGTACATTGTGATGATGGAGGAGTACATTGTGAAATGGTCTATTTTGATGCTTCCTGTCACGCATTCATTACTCAGATAGAGCAATGTGATGATGGCTAGGTTGCTGGTTATATAGGCCTAGTGGATGTCAGCCTATACGAGCTTGGCCTGATGAACTAAGTAATTGTCATAATGCTAAAGCTGTTTCGATCCGAGATACTCCTACATTTTCTCGCACGACTTCATAAAAAAACCTGAGCATGTCGTCGCGTTTGATATGAAAGGGTGTATCTGTCACTTTGTAAAGTGGCAGATACACCATTTCATATCCAAGGTGACGATGTAATGTTGCGTGAGCCGGGAGTGTCGTTGTGGTATTCAAGTCGCTTTTACCATCTGCACGATTACATTACCAGTTCGATTGCGTAAGACAGACAACCTTTCGTTTACGATCACCCACACTCTGGATTTTGCAGTGCTGTCTATGGTCCTGTACACTATAAAGAACCCTTGAAGTCATTATTCGATAAGAATATGCCATAGTCCCGACTTTAGGCTTCCTTCTGTAGCGATATTGCCATGATTGTGCAGAAAGCGGCCTAAATCAATATTCACTCACTAGCACTGCGGAGGAGATCCGTCCACATGTCACAGAAATAGCAGCAACGATACATCCCGATCGACAACAAATCAGTTCTGTGGGCGCCATTAATAGGACATGTACATATACATATTTGTTAATAAAGCTGCACTATAATTCAAACAAACATGAATCTTGTTGCCGTTTAGCCCAATTGGCTAAAATTAAATCTGATTGTTGGAACCGACGTTGTACCATGATGATTATATCCAAAGGCAGTGTACTTTTTAGTGTGTTGTTTAATATTCATAGGGAAAACCATTTCAGTTGTTCAAACTTCATTTATTTTACAAAAAGATTGTGAACATCATTTCTCCCATTAGTCGCTTTTTTTAGTGATGGCACACATTTTAGTTCGTCCAAGAGCATAACTTTAAACAGCTTCTCGGTTCATGTAGGCCCTTATGCGTACACGACTACAATATCAGGTTATATTAATACCCAGAAAGCACCACGCGGTGATGAGGGCGACTAATGATCAGACAGAGAGATACATGCTTATGTTCTAAAGTTATTCACCAGGTGGCGCTTATCTAAAGTGGTGTTGACTAGACTATCTTTTTATGATTTTTATAAGACCATAAAATCATGGTATACGTTGCTGGGATCCTAATTGCAGTATTCATGTATTGTGATGTTACTTTGTCTTCTGGTTGGTCTTTTGAATCAGATGCTCAGATTCATTTATATCTGTAAACTCTTCAAGCACCAATGTTGCATCTCGATGAAAATTGATTTAAAATTTTTAAAAAGTATCAAGTTAGAAAACACAGGACGTTCCAATATATTGCACTTATTTTGGTCAAATAATGTAATTATCACCAGCTTTGCCGTTTTTGCATCAGATTTCGTATTTCACATCCAACATGTTATGTCCAGTGCCATTCCAGAAAAAGGGTGCCCATGGACAAAGAGAAACAGGGAAACTGGCAAAATTCCCGGCATGGAAAGCACAGTAGGAGTCGCTCGCACGACTAAGTGTGTTGGTGGAGGCCGCTTAATAATATCTAACACAGAGAATATATAATTCTTGACAGGGACAAATTAGGAAAATACATGGAATTTTTCATTTAAAATTCTATGGGTACCCTTTCCAATATTGCTGTATTGTTTTGTTCGCTCTTTCATTTGAAGCCGCAATTTACTATTTAGGGAAAATGGGTACATCCCAGCAAGATTCAATCATTTAATTATCTCTTTCAGCGCCAGGACCGTCTTATATACGTCAGAATTCTGTGGACGTCAGATTCTGACGTTTTTTAACGGTTTTTTGACGGTTTCCGCACTGAAAGAGTAAACATATTGATAATGGCCTAAGCTACGGCCCCACCAAACGCCGCGCCGCGCCGCGCTGAAAAAAATCAGTAGGTGCGGCCCCACCGAGCGCCGCGCCGCGCCGCGCGTTAAAAAAAGATAAACTTTACTGTTTATCATAGCAGGGGCTACACTGCAAGCCGCGCCGCGCCGCGCCGTGAAATGAAAGCTGGGAAAAGTTTATCTTTCACGACGCCGCGTTTTTGACATAGCGATTCAAAATGATGAAGCGGAAAGATCTAACTAAGACATTCATTGATAAAAAAAAACTTTTGTCTCTTGGTTTACATAAAAATATATCACCTGCCACAACGTAGTTTTTCCAATTTCAATGGCATTTAATTTGGTTTGAAACCGTATGTATATTATAAGGGTCTAGTAGTAGAAAGTTTTAACATTCAGTCACCGCCCCGTATTACGCTGAGATTTTCCGGTTATTTAGCAAATGCACAAATGGTTCAGGAGGACAGGTAAACTGACGTGTTTGTGATTGTTGTGTGATTAAGCTTGGTGGCCGGTGACCGGCGCCTGCAGTGGCCGTCCTTCCAGCAAGCCCTGGCAGAGACCCCGCCTGAGGCCCGCGTACCCCCAGTCACCTGCCGCCCCGGGGGCCAGTGTATGCGTACCTACTGGTACTCGGGAGCGGCCATGATGCACGGCACGGGAGTACGGCTGAGGGAGAGGTGGGGCCACAAGACGCAGGGCGAGATACGAATCATCAGGGACGCCAGGATACACTTCACGGTGAGTGATCAAACCAAAAATACAGTTCCCCTCAGCTGAACCTGCTATTTTTTCACATTGACCTTAATTACTATGAGAGCATCAAACATGATCAGTCATAGCTACTTGTTAAAATCTAAAATAGTTTTTTCTTCAAGAAAGTAACTGTTTTTTGATAGGCCTACTCAAAACACAAACGCAGTCACCTTTAAATTGGATGGTAAAATACAGGGTTTTTTCGTAATATAACACAGGCAAAGTGATTATCCGATTGATTCTTATATAACATCGAATGCTTTAGAAACTCTACAAATTGCATACTGATTAAAAACTGTTTTTCATCAAATTTGTCACAGCATCCTAACAAAATTCCGAGTGATTATTATAAAAAATCATGTTTACTTTTATTACTCGCACTATTTTTTTTGTTTCATGATGTATACCTTTATTTCTGGTGCTGGTGTTTCAGGAGGCTGTGCGTTACGAGAGGGAGTCACGAGCTCAGTACCTCACACCGGGATCAATCAAAACCATGTCTGGACAGAGACACCTTCACGACCTACACATTGCCGTAAGTATATAGGTGTGATGTGATTTAACCCTTAGAGCACTGATGTCCACTACAATAATCTGTCAGCATTTGTCATTGGTACTGGGGAAACTACTTTTTAAAAGTGAAATATCTCCCAACGTGAATTTAAACAAATCAAATATTTTTTAGTCACTTGGAGTTGTGGATCGCGGTAGCGAGACACAGCTTCACGTGGGTGAAAAATTGTACTTTATAGCTCAGAGCTCTAAGGGTGAACCCTTTAAGCTCCATTTCTGCACCGCATAGCATATTTTTAATAAAATCCCTTGGTTACGGAAATATATAATCCACCACAGTAGAGATGTTCTCGGCTTTAATTTTAGATATTATACTTATATGCATTTTAACCCTTAAAGCGCTACAATAAAAAAACAAAATCCCCCACTTTGATTTGTTTCTTGCTACCGCTACTCACAACTTCAAGAGAGCAAAAATTACTCGTATTTGTTTCATTTGAGAGCAAATATTTCCAAATGTTGATGTTTAATCACGCATTTCGTCGCCAATAACTGCGATCGTGGCTGATAAAACAGATAAAAAACGATTAAAGCCGTACTCAACGGTGTAAGAGTCAATATTAAATTGGTGCATTTTTATTTGGGTTGAGGTGGGAACTGCGGCAGCTCGAGGCAAATGAATATCAGAGTGAACAGCTGGGTGTTTGCCTTCTTTGCCTTGCTGTAAACCATTTATTACTTGTCTTTTCATCCAAGGGTAAACGTCCAGGTACGATTGCAGGGAAATATTTACATAATAAGAACATATTGCAGGCAGGTTTGGCCCTAAGGTACTCGGTACTTCGGTACTCGAGCACCAATTTTGCAGTACACGTCGGTGCTCCGGACTTCTTGTACTTTTTAATGTACTTTTTAAAAATGCAGTATTTGTACTTGTACTTGCGATTTATTCAAGTACTCGTACTTGTACTCGAGTACTTTTGTCCAGTACTCGTCCCAAGCTTGAATATCCAGGAGCATGTCCCCGATCAACTCCCTTTTTTCCATCTACATTGCTTGGACGGGACGCAATCGTATATGATTAATCCTTATAAACATACTCTTTCCGTTAACTCTTAACCCTTCAACCGCCGGTGCCGAATATATTCGGTTTTTCACTTAATTATTACCACATTCAATTCCGCCTTTTAAACATGTTAAAGCCATAATGTGACATCAATCAGCACGATTTGAAATTTTTTTCAAATCTGCATAATTTTCACTCACTTGAAGTTGTGGATCACGTTAGCGAGACAGAACTTCAAGTGGGTGAAAATTCCAATTGAATAATTTGGCGATTAAAGGGTTAAAGCGCTAAGTTATAAAATTTATTTTTTTACCACTTGAAGTTGTGTCTTGCTACCGCGATCCACAACTTTAAGTGGGTAAAAATTATTCATATTTGATTAGCACTCATTTCATTCTCAATGAAAATAAACACTTATTTCATTCCCAATAACAGTGATTTCATTGGCTGATAAAACAACTAATTTTAGATTCGCTGTTAGCGGTGAAATAACTACTTACCATTTCACACCACTGAAAAATTAGTCAGTCTACTTAATGACATAATCTTAGTTTGCTATTCCAAATGATTCGTGATCATCCCCCGAAGCTAAAAGGGACAGCGTCATGGGAATCCTTTCAAAAGTGAGTTTTATTTTCATTAGTGATATCGATCCAAATAAAACAGCATTTAAATTACCGTGCCTGCAATTCGACTGAATACGGCGTGCATTTCCTTTCTTGTTTTTCCTGAAAACACGAATCCTTTTATTCCGTCATGCGACTTTTTTTCAAAATATTATCAACTTCTACACTGACACTTAAAATTAGTGATAATAAATTAAAAGTATGTATAGAATAAACACCAATGATGTAAATATGGCATCGCTTATGTGGTTGAAATTAACTGACTAAGATGTGGTATTAAGGTAAAAAAAATGTTGTCTATCAGGGGTCTTGTCAAGTTAAAAAAATCCAAAAATTCGCGATAAAATTGGATTGGCCAGACCCCAACCAGCCCACCCCCGTATCCATTTTTTTTTTTTTGAAACATGTTGGACAAGTACAAACAAAAACAAATTGAACAGAACCTGGCACAATGAGGTAATCATGATAAAAAAAAAGTTGGAGTTGGGGCTTGACCCACCCTCCCACTTCCGAGTTTTTCTCTCGGATTTTTGAATTTTTTTTTAACTTGACAAGACCACTTAGTGATTTTTTTGTGATCTCAATGTGTACACTAATCGTCAGGTTTTCGTAGCGAATTAATAATCCTTTCGGGATATTAAGCTAATTCTGATGATGGAGAGAAGTTCTAGAGTTGATCAGTAATACATGGATTCACCTAACTCTAAACATGCTGGATCAATTATTGTTTATGTTACGCTTTCAGCGCCAAGAACGACTACAATTGTTTCATGTCATTCTTATTATCCCGCCTTTTAATTTTTAATTATTGCAATTGAAGTTCGGCGGCGTCGGCGTTAACAAAGCACGATAACACGATATAAAAAAATTGCATGTATCCTTCCCGTATTGTTTATGCATGTTACAAATTACCAGTTTTCAGACAATGGCTGGAAAAAAATGCACGATTTATTGCAATTTTTCGCATTCTACGTCAACAATTTTCGAAAACTTGAAAAGTTTTTCATGTATTCTGTTCAAATTTGTTATGCATGTTGCTAGTAAGCAGTTTTCAGAAAAATTCAATTATGGCTGCAAAAAAATTAAAATGACCGATTTTTGGTGATTTTTTGCATTTTACGTCAATAATTTGTCCGTGTGGGCGCGATAACTTCCAAGTTCAATAACGGCGGCGGGCTGTTGTCGAGGGCGCTCTTGTTATCATATCAAATAACGATTCCGGGTACTAGTCGTGTCGCTTGTGTCTAAAGTAGCAATAATTGTACACAACTCCAAGTCAGTGAACATTTGCAAAAAATAAGTTAGCGCTCAAAGGGTTAATATATAATATTTCTGGCGCCGAAACCACATATACTTACGCCCGTTTAACTTATTTAAACTGAAGCAACACAGCACAATAAGGCGGTAGGCATACTTTCATTTATTAAACTTGCGTATTGCCTAAAATCAGGTTAATTTAGTCCACTTTGACGGGGATTTGTGGCAGTTATCTGATCTGTAGATGCATCCGAATTATTAAGATTTAATATTACTTGACCGCCTATTTGTAAAATGTGATTAAGTTTCGCCTACTAGAAGCGGTCAGCGGGACACAGTTTATTGAACATTTCAAGTAGATACTTTGGCTTAAATACTAAAAAGACTTCAGTGTAACTGAGCCTTTTTATTACGTTATAGTAAGTGTGTGTAATTGTACACGTGATATGACTTATTTGTGTTTTACATTTTGTAGATGTACAGATGGTGCCCGGGTCTGGTGGAGGAGCCGGAGGGCCTCGTACAGAGAGAGATAGTGAGAGCCATCAAATACCAGAACGATCACATAGTCAGGATGAAAAGGTATGTGGCGCAGTGTGAGCAGTGTACAGGAAGAGATAGTGAGAGCCATCAAATACCAGAACGATCATATATATAGTCAGGATGAAAAGGTATGTGGCGTAATGTGAGCAGTGTACAGAAAGAGATAGTGAGAGCCATCAAATACCAGAACGATCATATATATAGTCAGGATGAAAAGGTATGTGGCGTAATGTGAGCAGTGTACAGAAAGAGATAGTGAGAGCCATCAAATACCAGAACGATCATATATATAGTCAGGATGAAAAGGTATGTGGCGTAATGTGAGCAGTGTACAGAAAGAGATAGTGAGAGCCGTCAAATACCAGAACGATCATATATATAGTCAGGATGAAAAGGTACGTGGCGCAAATTAAGCAGTGTACAGTAAGAGATAGTGAGAGCCATCAAATACCAGAACGATCACATAGTCAGGATGAAAAGGTACGTGGCGTAATGTGAGCAGTGTACAGAAAGAGATAGTGAGAGCCATCAAATACCAGAACGATCATATATATAGTCAGGATGAAAAGGTACGTGGCGTAATGTGAGCAGTGTACAGTAAGAGATAGTGAGAGCCGTCAAATACCAGAACGATCATATATATAGTCAGGTTGAAAAGGTACGTGGCGTAATGTGACAGAGGAGAGATAGAGATAATGAGGACGATAAAATACCAGAACGATCATATATATAGTCAGGATGAAAAGGTACGTGGCGCAATGTGACAGAGGAGAGATAGAGATAATGAGGACGATAAAATACCAGAACGATCATATAGTCAGGATGAAAAGGTATGTGGAGCAACGTGACGGAAATACCAGAACGAGCATATAGTCAAAATGAAAAGGCACTTGGCGCAATGTGACAGAGGTAGAGAGAAAGATAGTGACGGTGATAAAATACCATAACGATCACATAGTCAGAATTAAAAGGTACGTGGCGCAATGTGACAGAGAGAGAGAGAGGTAGTGGGGGTGATAAAATACCATAACGATCACATAGTCAGAATTAAAAGGTACGTGGCGCAATGTAACAGAGAGAGAGAGAGAGAGAGAGATAGTGAGGGCAATCAAATACCATAACGATCACATAGTCGGGTGAAAAGGTATGTGACGGCAGAGAGAGAGATGGTGAGGGTGATAAAATACCAGAACGATCATATAGTCACGACTCAGGATGAAATGGTCCTTGTACGTGGTCCAATGTGAGAGCAGCGTAAAACCTCCAGGCTTAACACTCTCAGATAACTAGAGTGGCCATGTTTATTACACTCCAAACAGCGCTTAGTGTCACAGACAAGCACTGCCATTCCGTTTAGACGTGAATTTGATGTATTTCAAACTGACCCTCGTCATTGACATGTAGCATTGTGCCGCCGACTGACATCCCGATATTAGGGCCTACCTGTCTATATCAGTTTAGCTAATCACGGCTATACCAGCAGACACAAGACGTTGAATCAATTTTGGTTTACGTAGGTCCACCGTCTGACGCAAGACGTTGAGTCAATATAAGTTTAACGTTGGTCAACCGTCTACGACTTTGGACCAACATTAAACCAACATTGAATCAACGTCTTGTGTCTGCTCGGATAGCCGTTTTCACCCTTTTTATTTGTCGTTCAAACAAGAAATTTTGAAAAAGAAATGCGCGTTAAGTGTATTAGATTGACATATACTTTCATTAAAATTGTACATAACATGTAAGCATTTTTTGCTAACTTCAAGTTGTGGGTCGCGGTAGCGACACACAACTTGAAGTTAGCAATAAAAAAATATATAACTCTGGGTGGATTACTCCCCACACTTTGCATCGCAGGATTACGTTTTGTCTAGTTCCATATCTAAAAAAGAGAGAGATTAATACATACATTCATAATAGGCCCTATATTATATATCTTTTTTTTAGGTTGACGAATGAACAAAATAGAAGAACGCTAACATTGTCAGGTGAGACGCCTGTCGTCATGGCATTGCCCCATCTGCCGTCCGCCAAGGGAACTGCTGAAGATGAAGCTGGTGGCGCCTCTAAAAACCTTATGGAATGAATGTTATACCTCACGCCGACATTATCAAAGAATTTTTCTGTTTTGTTGAATAATCTGACTTCAGTTATCGATTGTGAAAATGTTATATCTCGTATTTTAACATTATAAACACTTTTGAACACTTGACACTAAATAAATCCCCTGAAATCCACGTACATGTCCACCACTTCTAAAAGCATGGAGAGTCATTAGATTTAGAAATATGTTTAATTCATTTGAAGCTGACAATACAGTTTTAACGAATTATATCAAGGACCTAAAGGAAAATTCAAAGGTCCGATCATGCAGCTTGTCGGTTAACAATGTACCCCACAGTGCATGGCGCCATTGACTGTAACCAATCAAAACAGACATAGGTCAAGTTGTGTAAGCTTACAGCTATTCACCAGGTGGCGCTAATTTGATGCTGTGTGAAGCAACAACAGCTCACTTTGAAAAAAAGCTGATACTGCTGTAGGGGCCTACTGTTTTCGCAAGATAATCCAAGTCTCTCAAATAAAATGTGTTCGTAGCTTTTTTAGCATTTTTATCATAATTGTTATTACTTGTTACCAATATTGTGATTATTGAAGCACTCTTGTACAATAAATCGCACATGCATTTTGTATATAATGTGTTTTCGTTTCACTTCATTGAGTTTCACTTCACTAAGTTTGAACCGTGTAGATTGAGCTCATCAACATCTAATATCCTGAGTAGGTCAGTCCGCTTGTTTAATATCAAATAATTATGTTAACCCTGCAAATGCAAACTGCCGGGCTGAACAGGCCAGTAACCGCTCACTTAGTGAACAGTTAGGCCTACTGTTGTTTGCCTTTGTGAGTCAGGATCCCAGCAAACAAAACATTTGTGTAACATTTATGCAATGTTGGTCCAACGTCGAAGACGTTTGACCGACATTGTATA
This sequence comes from Flabesymbios commensalis, assembly GCA_964017125.1. Classification (NCBI taxonomy): domain Eukaryota; kingdom Metazoa; phylum Annelida; class Polychaeta; order Terebellida; family Flabelligeridae; genus Flabesymbios; species Flabesymbios commensalis. The sequence continues at coordinate 37,870,694 of OZ024908.1, read as the reverse complement.
AATGTTATACAAATGTTGTTTTCTGGGATACATCTTTTCATACTCAGCTCACATGAGACACTGATCCAGACTGAGTGCTGGCTTAATGTTGGGCCAGCGTCGTTGATAGTGGACCAATATGTATAACAACACTGGGTAAGCGCCTCGTGTGTACTGGTACTTGTCACAAAAAGAAACACAAAATAAGGAAACGTAAAATCATTTGCATTATTTTCTCTGCATTTATTTGAAAATTTTATGTTGGATTGAAACGATGTTTATTTTTAGTGCCCGGTATTTCGGCCTAATGTTTGATCTGAACTTTTGAGGATGCTCACAATGACATGCGGATCGAACGTCTGAAAAGTGTGGACTAATTCTGGCTGGGGCCGGTGGTGTATGAAAATGCTGTTATCAGATTCAGTTTACGTTCAGAATAGTTCCTCGGCGAGGATTCAATGTTGTGAGTGAAGTTCTAATATCGTTTCGGGCTCGTCTGGTTTTAAACCCTTTAACCGCCGGTCCCGATTATATTCGTGTGTTACATTGTTTTATTGGCACATTGCATATCAGCTTTTAAGCATGTCAAAGATAATACGTGACATAAATCACCAATGATTTGGAAAAAGTTGAATTTCATTTTGTCAAATCAGAATAATTTTTTACTCACTTGAAGTTGTGGATCGCGTCAGCGAGACACAACTTCAAGTGGGTGAAAATTTCCAAATAAATGCAGAAAAATAGTCATTTTTAATCTGTTTCATTAGCCGATTAAGTCACTGTTCTTGGCAACGAAATGTGTGGTTAAACATCAACATTTGCAAATGCTTGGTCTCGAATTGAACAAATATGAGTGCTTTTCACCCACTTGAAGTTGTTTTCCTGTCGCAATTCAGCTTGTACGTGCGCAAGTGTGACCTAAAACCCCTTTCAGTCACTGCAACATCAGTGAAGCCCACGTAGTAGAAGTGCCTTGTTCAAAGACATCTCGAGACACGTGGTGTAGATAACAAAGAGTGTGAAAACTCTCATATCAGGTAAAATAATAATGCAAATAAAGCAAGGTTTAACCGTGACGGTAGTTGGTTTAATGTTTGTCCACCATTCATGACGCTGGCACAACATTATTGAGTCTCTTGATTGCAGGGCGAGCCGTAAACTATGCAAACAATCATCTGTGTAAACCAATCACATGTCTTGTGCTGGCCAATGAGTCAGGCCGAATTGGAGAAAATAGAAACTAGTACATTGATTGATTAATACCTTACCGTGTAGGCCTCTTTTGCCTTGCAAAGCCAAAAGTCTATCCAATTATCTTGTGGAGAACAAATGAAAAGGCTGAAACCGGCGATTATCACTACAAGAGGACACATGTTTGAATTTGGTGGCCTCTTGTGAAAGATCGACATGTATTTACATTATCTTACTCTTTCAAGACTGAATTTACCATTGCCATCTTCATCCACTACAAGCCAACTTGTAGTGGATGAAGATCGATGGCTGGAAATGGATGACAAATTGAGGAAATTTCCCATTGTTTGAACATAAAAATGTCTGTTCTAACACCCTTAGGTGTAGAAGGTCAATTTTCAGGGTCAAAGGGCTAACCCCTAGAACACGCACGTCGACTGCAGTAGACATTCTTTGTTTCAATTAGCACCTGTATAATCAATTGTTCAAAGTAACATATCTTGAAATATGTTGGGACCTAAATTTCACAAATTACATAAATTTTCAGTCACTTGAAGTTGTGGATCGCGGTAGCGAGACACGACTTCAAGTGACAGAAAATTCACATTGAATAGCTCGGTGCTCCTGGGGTTAAGTATGATGTAGCCTATGTCAACCCGTGTTTGTGCTCCCCACCAGTTTAATCTAGACGTAGGGCATCCCATTTGACCTCCACCAATCAGAAACATGAGATTTATTTCAAATTGATGAGGAATAACGGCCAAAGACACGTGACACATTCGACTAGGTCACTAATTCCGCTGGAGAGACCATAAGTCAAGGTCACAAGTTATGTGGTTATCTTTTTTTGTAGAAAAGGATATTTTCTATGTTGAGATAAATACTATATTTTGAACCTCACCGACGTGTGAAGAATAGTGATATTCTATTTGTTTATTTGAGACTGTGCTTTTTTGGCTATTAACCAAATTATTTACATATACAGCCTGTCATATATTATATGCTGTAAATGTGGCACCAGGATGACCTGGGGGTACCGAATTCGAGTCCCGTTGCGGCCGATATATTTCCTTGGTGTACGACCTACACATATTTGTCAAATTAGAGGGCAGTGTTGCTTTTGAGCCACTTTTCATGAAATCTTCGGCTTTTGTTTTACCCGCAATCGGTACTAGTCTAGTAGATGTATGTTATAAGACGAAGTGCACTGAATTAGATAATTACCATAGACCTCTAGATATAGACTATCAACTGGCGCGAGATCGTCGTGAACTTACGGCGTGCATGCGCAGCTAGGAAAAGGGATAACTGATTTCCGGTCTACCTTTCTTGCTGTCAATTTATGTTTTTCATAGGCTCGATAGGCGAGTAATTTGGGCTATTTTGTCACTATAATTTTAATTACTGAACCAACTAATTGTTCAAAATAATGTAATTTTTTATGCTTATGCTAAATATATATATTAAAAACAATGGAAAATGAGGTTTACAATTTAAATTAGATGACAAAGTGAAGCTGGTTCAAACCTGACTGTAGTGTATCACCAAGCCAGCATGTCAGTAGACATTAATTCGGACAATTGTCATATAGAACTGAATACATGTATAGACCCCACATGTGCACTGAACAATAGCACATTTTCAAGGGTGAAGGAGATTTTATATGCTTGGATGTTTTATTCTTGTTGTAATATTTAGATACTTCTGATAATGAAGCAGAAGGAACTATTATAATTTATTCATTTATCAAATACATTTGTTATGATTTGAAATATATTGATGTTAATCATTAATTTGACTGTGAGTGAAATTGTGATCAACGCAATGTTAAAAAGTTAACATACCCAAGGATAATGATCAAAAAGCACATGGTTGACAGTGTTTACAGCGGAAGTAAACTATCCCTTCTCTCGCACATTCTCGCAGACGGAAGCTCCCACACATGAATCAGTGTCGTGAGATCAAGTTAGTAGTCCATGGCTAGAGGTCTATGATAATTACGCTAATTGGAGTATAAATACTTTATTTGTGAAATTAGGGGGAAGACATTGCTGATGTCGAAAACAACTACTTGAAATGACAAAACGTTCCCAAAACGTACAGAGACGCGCTGAGGGTATTAAATGGGTTTATTCTAACATTGCAGCCAGATACACATTGAGAGTATTATATGGGTTTATTCTGACGGAAATTAATCATCAAACAGGGATAGATCTATTGACTGAATGCTGGTTTATTGTTGGGCCTCCGTCTGCATCGTTAGATCGATGTTCCGGGGTATCGTGTTTAATAACAACATGCGGATGCAGCACTTCTCACCTTCCCACCAGGACTCCACTTTACTCCGAGATTAATTTCTGGAGAAATCCGCTTTATCCTGGTTACATGTATATTGTATTACTCCCAGGTATAATATTGAATGTTCGCTAAGTTAGAACTGATTTACCTCACCATGTTCTTTTTCAAAATTGCCATTTTTCGCCAGACAATTTGTAATATGCACATTATTAATTATAGTCTGACTCTACTATAGGCAATAACTACTTACTTTTCAAGTGTGCAGTTACTGCACTTTGGCTTTGCAAAGCAGATTAGGTATATATATATATATATATACATATATGATATATTTTTATATTGCAGACTCCTCGTAGAGCCAGGCACTAAACCATTACCAGGTGGCAGTATGAGTGAGACATTCGCAGATAACATAAGTCAGTCTCTACAGCTTGATTACAGCAATGATGAGGTTTCTGGTCAGCTTGTTGTAGAGGATCGCAGTGAAGCTAATCCACCGTCCATGGAGCTTGATAGAGATGAACCTGTACACACTCCAGTTACGGCTATAATCAGCTCAAAGGCGGCACCAAACAACTACTTTTGCAATCAGTGTGGTTCGAGTTTCACGAGGAAGTTCTGTTGGGAGCGTCACATGAGGAAACACACTGGAGACGTCCTGCATTGTGAGCAGTGTCCACGGACTTTCTCTGACAAGCACCACCTGGATCAACACACACTGTCCAAACATCACCAAGTCAGATTGTCCTGTGACCTATGTGCTAAGGAGTACACCACCAAGAGCACACTTGCCCGGCATGTGGCCCAAGAGCACAGCGATAGCCACAAGCATACGTGCGATATGTGCGGTAAAGGATTCGCGCTCACGCAGAAGTTCATGGAGCACGTTAATATTCACCACAAAATCAAACCACATGCCTGCAACCGCTGTCCAGCCGCTTTCAGCGCAGAACGAGCATTGAAATTCCACCTGAAAATATGCGGCACCGAAGAAAGTATTGAATGCCCACGATGCTCTAAAAAGTTCAAACACTCAAAATACCTGGCGGCCCATATGGCCACACACGAGTCGACAGAGAAATGTCATCAGTGTGTGCAGTGTGGAATCAGATTCAGCCGTCGATGGTCTCTAATAAAACACGAAAAACAAAGACATCAATGATGTTCCGATCCACAGACTATGACAGATTACTTTTCATTGGTTCTGTTTGTTTGGTGTGTTGACCTTTGCCCACTACCCAGCAAACACAAAACATGCGTATAACATCTGTACAATGTTGGACCAACGTCGAAGACGTTGGTGCCGACGTTGTAGAGATGTTGTGCAAATGTTTTGTGTTTGCTGGGTAATCACGACTTTAATCGTTTTAAACCCGTTTTACCAGCTGATAAAATCACTTGTTAATTTGGGAATAAAATGTCTGTTTAAACTTCAAGATTTGCAAATCATTAGTGGGTGAAGGGCTAGGTGTCTGTATTTCATTCTCTCATAACTTGGGTTTTAATAGGCTATTTCTAACCACGCAGTGAGACATTGATTAATACTGTAATTGTTTATATTGTTTTTTGATATGTTCGCTGTGCTGAAGATTACTTTTTATTTTGTTCAATTGTATTCATATAAAAATAATTGTCTAATTGTCTATTCCATTGATCACTGAGGCTACCTAATGACAAAAAAGGTACCATACGTGTACGTGTAGTAATCAGCATAATACAGTGGACATACACATCGTCCCCTTGGAGTTAGAAGGTGCTAAGCTGCCACTTTAGAAAGTGGAAGTTTATGTATTACAGCAATGGTAGGGTTCTGTCAGTCATGGTTAATTCCAACAAGTCACAAAGCGTGACAGAGCTGACTACTACACATAGTGACCAACTTGTGTGATGAAGCGTCAAATTCCATGCTTGCTGGTGCTACCTGAATATTCAGACGATTTTTGCTCACATGGCTAACACAGAACCCACATATGTGACCCAAACAAACTTGCAGCCATCATTTACTTCAATACTTGCATTATACATGACAAGCTGTGTTAAATAGCTATGAATGTAAAAAAAAATGTGAGAATTCAGGGAAGGATGCACCCTGAACAATTGTTATCACGATGGCGGGGGATTATGGTGGCCAGCTGACCTCTTCAGCCTTGTTATGAAGTGTTTCACCCAGTCTGAGCCATATACAAAACTTGGAAAGGAGAAATAAATTGAGCTTTTGTTAATTAACGATGTTTTGCCTCAAACTTTAGAAAATGGGGTTAATATAATTAAATTACCAGAAATGGAAAGTACCATAATCATTTCAAGTTTTATGCCTTAGAAGCGCTGGGAGATTACAATTTCACTAGTTTTCGTCCTTAATTTATAAAAGAATTATCAATCATATTAATTTCAGTTACAAAAAATTAAAAGAGATCAAGATAATATATCAATTAATCACCATGCATGATCCATTTGATGCAATAATATGTAATATTTTCACTCTGAATAAATATTTCGAATAATCTAAGGATGCTGAAGGGGGTGGGGGGTTTATCAGAAAAGATAATATTTTCCATGGGAAAGACATTGGATAGGACACCTGTTTCTACACATTTACTTTCTTTAACACCTATTGAGGTGGTGTGATCAGCTGGTGGACACTGTTCACCTGGTGTATATTGCTAATGCCGCCTGTGAATATTGACGATATTTTCAGTGTGAAAAAAACTATTTGATGATACTTTATTTTTGGATGATTATATACTTCAATTTATTGACCCCTCTCATACTGTTCTCCTATAAGCAAGCTAAACGTTGTTTCATAGTCCTTCCAATCGTGGTTTATGGTGTATATGAATTAAATAACTATTGTGTGAAAATAAAAATAATATGTTATTTTAAATGTCTGCGACATTATTTTATTCTATTAGTGTAATGCTGCAGGTTTGTATACAGGGTCGGCAGCCTGATCGTGCGCCGTTTTCAAATGACGTTTTCCCAACAATAAAAAGTGACTGAAATTATCCAATGTGTCTCAGGCCCCCCCCACCCCCCCCCCCCCCCCCCTAGGGTAGTGGTTAGCACCGCTGCCTTTCACGCCAGAGTCCGGGGTTCGGTTCCCGGTCTCGGCGGTTTGAAAGAAACAAAATTGTTTCTTCCCCATCCACGTGTGAAAGTTAGTATTGTGGGGAGCCTCCGTGACCGAGAGGTAGCGTGCTCGGCCTCAGACCGCCAGGGCTCGAATTTCGAATCCTGTGTCTGGAGGACAGTGTCATCTCAATCATCTCACCATCTCAGGTGGTCTAAAGCCCGATTCATTTTATTTCTCAGGCGCCCCATTGGTGGATATCGAAATATCCACCAGTGGGGCACCTGATAATCGGGTGGGGACACCGTACAAACCATTTGTGTTGGTCAGTTAGTTATCCATCGGGCAGAAACAGTTTACATGGTCTAATGACGGCCTCACACTCTACGGGTTCTGTCCAGTGGAAATTGTGCAGCTGCAAAATGACGCATTTACTCATAGCATCCATACACTGAATTAATGACCGACAGTTTTTCATTGTGTTTTTTTCTCCCGAAGGATCCTGCTCCCGATGGGATCATGCTTTAAGGCCCTGACACACCGCAAAGACTCCCTGCGACTGCTTAAAACGCGACAGTCGTGACAGGTTTTAGAAAATCGCCGACAAGCTGGTTCTACGCCGGCAGCTGCATGTCACACCTGAAAGACGTGTTACCGACATGGCGTCGTGAGCTCTAGCAGCGATACTAGTGGTGACCGTGTAGGCCCCCTAGTGGGTGTTCCAGAAGCAGTATTTACACATTTAGATTGCGTCGCAAGACATGCCACACAGCAACGACCGTCTACGACGGCTAATAGGGGCCTCGACTTCTACTGAACATATTTAGTCTTGACAACAGCAGCTTCCGACGCGATGGAAATCGAAGATATCGTAGTTGTGGGAGTGGCCACACTACACCGATTGTTTAAGATTATCGTCGCGTCTTAACCAATCGGGGAAAGTTCTTGCGGTGTGTGGAAGCCTTTACTTTTTACAACTACAAGCCCTTTCTGTTCACAAAAAAAAACATTTAGAAGCATTTCTCAAACAGGAATGGAAATGACAAGAGTATGCCAACAGTATTCAGATACAATTCGGGCATACGTGAGTTGAGGTGCGGATTAATGAGAAGTCTTTTTCCTTTTTTTTATTTTTAACACTTGTCTTGATGGACCGTATATGTTTTCAAGAAATTCCCGGACCATATATATAATATATTGATGTAATGATTTCCCGTTTTTGTAGGATAGATAGGCTTACTAATAATATTGATTGTTTTTCTCTGTTTATTTTTAATGACATACCTCTTAACCCCTACAGAGCTGAAATATTGTCGATATATACTATGGATAATAAAGGGTTTTTCAATTTGAAACGTCATAAACGGCTTACCCAGCAAACATGAGACGCTGGTCCAACGTTGGTTTGCTGTTGAGCCAGCGTCGCAGACGGTGGGCCAACAGTAAACCAACGTTGGGCCAACGTCTCATGTTTCCTGGGAAATTAGGTTTTTCTTGCTTCATTTGAATACCTATTTTATTTTTACCTGATATGTATACATTTCAGCACGGGGATCGACTTTTGACGTCAGATTCTGACGTCAAAAGTCGATCCCCGCACTGAAACAGTGAAAGGGTTAATCCTGGGTGTCGTGTACAAAATATTATGTTGCTCTTTGTTGCAGAGAGGGTGCCTCAACAGCCGCGCAAGTTAAAGTCGTGCAGAACGAGCTGCTCGACAAGAACCAGTTCATTCTGCCGCGGGCTCCCGAGGGGCGCCGATTTGTCTGCGATCTCTGCGGCAAGATTTACGCCTCCGTGTGCGGCTACAACATCCACAAGAAGGAGCACGCGGGCAAGTTCAGGTTCAGGTGTAAGTTCTGTGACAAAGGTTATAACTACGTGAGCACGTTCAAGAACCACGAGGCCTCCCACCTGGGCATCAAGCCCTACCCCTGTGTGCAGTGCGGCAAGAAGTTCAGCCATGTGTCACACCTGAGGCGCCACGAACGTGTGTCATGCCCTAATAAGAAGCCCGCGGCGTAAAATGTCGCCGAGAGGCCTGGTAACATCAGACACAGGACATTAATGTAACGCTGGGTCAATGTCTTGCCTGGAAAACCAGGGCGCGGCCAGATTTATTAGGTTTCACCATTTTCACACACGTGATCCATAATACAAATAGTATATAGGGCCTAATACACTGAACAGTACCCTCTGACGAGCATACGATTCATAGCAACGCAGCGTGGACACAATACTTATGATTACAACAAACAGTAATGGCTTAGTAAGATCTTACCACAGGCAAGACGTGCACATCTACAATACATGCATCGTTCTATAGTCGTACACTAAACGTGGCGACTTTAATGTAGCATAACTCCTATCACGATTCAAAAACCAAAGTTCTCTCTTTTTGTGGAATGTTCGCTGAGTCTTTAATTGTAAACGTGGCATTGACGGAATCATGTTGAAAAGTTTTTATGAAACAAATCAATGACAAAAAGTGGGTGACTTAAACATAATATAATATTTTGTTATGGAGACCATTACCGAGACACTTTGTGTATGACAGATGTATCATGTTTGCATTTATTTATACTGTTTCTCGTTCATTTAGAGCTGTAGGCCTAATTACTTACGCAACTTGGAACTTTTAAAATTAATCAGCGAAAGAAGGCCTACCCTATGTTAGTTGAAAATGATACAATAATATTGTCCTTTAAATGTAAACCTTTGTGATTGATGTTACGTCAGACTTGTATCTATATAATTATATGTACATTTTGTGAATTGAAATTACTGTTAAATTGGGATTGTGACTGGCTACTTATATCTTACGCATATCGCTCCCTAGCAGTCAAAGTCTTCCTGAACCCTTTCAATCTGAATTTACCATTGTCATGACAATTTCCCTTCTAAAAATTAAGGCATTCTTCAGAGATGCACAATTGAAGAGGTTAAAAACGATGAATTTCCCCAATAGACACAAGACGTTGAACTAATGCCGGGTTAGTGTTGGTTAATGCTGGGCTCTCGCCTGTACCATACACGCAATATCCACACCTTTTCGACATTATTGATTTGAGATGGCTCGCAACACATGTCCTATAATTAGAAAAACATATATAGTTCTCTAACCGAACGCATGTGGAAATCAGATTTAAGAGGAATAGGGTTATATAAATACTGAATAAATCGACCTGGAGAAAGTAGTAAAAGGAAAAGGTGAACAAAAAAAATGTGTAAATGTCTATACTAGGATATGTTCGCCTACTTAGTCATCGAGAGTTGAGCTACTGAATTAACACGGCGATGTGTGTTGATAACCTGTGAAGCTATCTGAGTTTCAACCAACCAACCGACCGACCGACCGACCGAACGACCGACCGACCGACCGACCAACCAACCAACCAACCAGCCAACCAACCAACCAACCAGCCAATCAGAATACAATATGTTTATTCTACTGCCGGTTGATCAACTGGTGATCATCAGCGCATTTAGTGACATATTTTTAAACATGTAATTTAACACGCGACAATACAGAACGAACTGAAAAAGAGCAACAGGATCAACCCATCTATTCTATAATAATTAAGCCTCCACCCACTATGTGGTGGAGTAATATTAGTGATAACATCATCATTTGGAAATGCCGCTTATATTTGCATGCATCATCATGATGTCTTTTTCTCAATAAAAATCTGTGGACTGGTCTCATTGTACATTAACCCTTGGAGCTCTAAACTATAATATTTATTGTTTTGGTCACTTGAAGCCGTGTCTCGCTACCACGACTCCCAAAATATCAGTCATCAATGTGTAATATATTTCACTTTAAAAAATATTAAACAAGTTAATAAAAACAGATAGACTACTGTAATCGAGATATGCTTTGGAGGTTCAGGCTACGTTAAAAACTAGTAAGGTCCAAGAAAAATAATAGTAGCCTACAGTCTATTCTAATATCAGCATCAGAAAAAACGATCACAATTAGCACATTTTATTAGAACAGCAACATTAAAATATATATGGAAGATATAGATTTGACTCTTAACTTTTATACTGGTATTCCTATAAAGCAGCTACTTTAATAATAACAATACAAATTATAATGTGTATGCAGTAAAACGAATAAATCTGATTGTTATATTTCACTCCAGTTTGTCTCTAGAATAAAGCATAACGGAATATTACGCCTAATGCTCCCAAGACTGCTGAAATTCTTCGAGCTTAGATTGACTCTCGGTCGCGGGGTATATATATACATGAAACAGTTGACATCACAATAAAACCTAAACTTGTATTATCTGGAGATCAAGACACACCGCGTATATTTGAAGTACATTGATTATATGGTAACCCGATTGTATATGTGCAACAAAGCAATGAAAAAAAGAGTGAAAACAACTTATTATATATAGCTGTGAAATAAAGCAGGCTTAATGGACAATCATGTCATATAAAAAGTTGTCCCTATATCGAACCCTCGAACTCCTTACCGGCCACTCCTCTTACCGGCCACTCATCCTACCTGCCACTCATTTGAGGACAAGTAGGTTCAAGGAGACTATTAGCCTATGTGTAGCTTATGATCGCATATTTAACATCCATCTTACCAAAATCTGTCCTACTTTCTCTGTTGAACAAGTCCTTTATCCGTAAAGCATGTTTTTGTTCCTAGCCGATAAAATGATTCCTGTAAAAAACCGTGCCTGCACCACAACATGGCTGGTTATCAAAATATGATGTTTATTATTTTAACCAAACGAAATTTGAATAATCAGAATAATTATACCTTTCTCTCCAAGCATGTTATATAATCTGTCTTTTTAAACCCATTCCAGCTGTAGGACTATTAGATATATGATTAATAATGATATTTATTTAGGAGTCTGCACTTTCTGCAGTGATATATTACTATCTTTGACATGTAATATTATGAATATGATCTTTTAAATATTTAACAGAGAAAGGTTTGTTCAATTGAAGAAAAAGAGAAATAATTATAAAACTATGGTGATGTTCACGGGACAAGAAGAAACATGTGGTTACTTCCACCGTCAGTTTTAAACCTTAAAGCCCTCAAATATTTTTGTAAAAACTATTGAGAACAAAGGGCTTTTGCAATTTGAAATCATCATAAATGTCTTAGTCAGCTCTTTCCGCCTTATTTGAATACCTACATGTATGTTATGGGTCTACGGTCATAATAAATATTTTACTTTTTCATTGCGGAGATCGTCTTTATACGTCAGAATCTGACGTCTTTACGTCAGATTCTGACGTATAAAGAACGGTACCTTCGCTGAAAAGATTAAGGAACGAACGTATTGTATAATTTGGATAATCTTAGAATGCTATGTTTAGTTTTTTGGATTGAAGAATGGATTGAAATCATTCTCGATTCATATATATATTCATTTTAGTAACTGTTAAAATATGATGGTTTATTGTCTCACGTGCCTTAAACATGTTAAAGCAAAATCAAAATGAACCGGATCTTGCTAATCAACGTTAACCCTTATCCTGCTAGGTAATTTATTTAAATTTTCACCCACTTGAAGTTGTGTCTCGCTACCGCGACCCACACCTTTAAATGGGTGAAAATTACAAAAAAACTTGAGACCAAAAGTTTGCAAATCCTGATGTTTAAACGAACATTGCGTTCCCAATATCAGTGATTTGATCCACAAATAAAACAGGTTAAAAACGGCAATATACACCAGCAGGATAAGGTTTAATATTATTCACTAAGAAAAGCGTTCCTTATTAGCATCTTTATCTCCATTCACAATTTTGTTTAAGTAATTTGTAAAACAGATTTACAAGACTATAGTAAATTTAACAGTAAAACTGTACCATTTTATCACAGCATGAATACTTTAAATTAATTCATACTTTAAAATATTCGTTGACTTTAAAGAATAGTAATTGTTTTTATTATTATGTAATTAATATGTATTATGTGTAATTATCATGCTATTATGTTATCTGTTTTTCTTTGTATGCTATGCAATTGTTTGAGATCGACATCCTGCAGTACAGATAACTTACTTACGTATCCGTAAGTCATATGTATATTGCACAAACGCTACGTTCAATCAATTAATCAACGTAAAAAACCGTGCCAGCACAACAAGGCTGGTTACCAAAATATAATGTAATTATTTTAACCCACCAAATTCGAATAATGAGAACAATTTTTACTTCTATAGACTGCTTGCACGAGTTTGCGCAGTGAACAATTGTCTGATTAAAACAGTTCAGAGTTACTCACTATGTGGCGTGTTGTCATTGAAAAGTGTGTAACAGTTGTCTGATTAAAACAGTTCAGCATTGCTCACCGTGTGGCGTGTTGTTATTGAAAAGGGGGTATTTTAGCTGTATTCGATATAAGATTAACAATTATAAAGTTTTTTTCAATTCGGCACATTCTCTGCAATAATATATTACTATCTTTGACATGTAATAGTATGATTATTATCTCTCAAATATTTAACGGAGAAAGGGTTGTTTAATTGAGAAAGGGAGAAATAATTATAAGAACTATCGTCATGATCACGGTACAAGAAGAGACATGTGGGTTTTCTCAAAAGTTCACTATGTCCGAAAATACGAACGCCGTTCGTATTGAGCGGTGGCGGGTTGTTGCCCCTTTCTTATTGGTTGTTTTCATCCGGCCCAACACGACTTTGATGATGGGCCAGCTCTCTGACGTTTTTCCATCATTAATCCAGCGTAGGACGGGAAGTTTGATAGATTTGTGTGGGGGCACGGGCACAGAGACAGAGGTAGGAGCTAGAAGGTCATATCTGCCACTCTAATGATTGGTTTAAGGGACGATATCTGAATCGAAAGATTATACAGCACAAATTATACAAAAATAATAAAATGTTTTTAAAATATCGTGTTTTTGTTTTATATATTGTATTTAATTCACTACCTTTCAATTTTTTTTTTAACCCTTTAAGCCCTCACGATGCATTAAAGCATCATTTTACATCCCTGAAAACAGATTTAATTTTCCTACAACTAGGGGTTTTATAATGAAAATTTTCATGAAACTGGTTTACAATACATGGCAATTTTCTTTAATTTCTCACCCACTTCTAATCATCTTCATCCACTACAAGTCGAGAATTGCGACAGCAATTCGCGGCTTGTAGTGGATGAAGATGACAAATGTTAATTCAGGATTGAAAGGGTTAATGGAGCTGCACACTTATAGAGAAAAGTGTGGAAAATATAAATTACCGAGGACGCCATGACAACCGTCATGGTAATTGTTTAAAACCTCGTTCAAAATAATATTTGATCATCAGAAAATCGTCTGATACCTATAGTTAGGAAACAGTTGTTGAGATTATGGCATTTTAGGCTCTCAAGGATCTCTAGTAACAGGATTTTGATGATGACAACAAATTTAGGTGGAGGTTTTTTTGCAATATAGGAAAATCCAAATGCTCGCCATTTTTTATGAAAAAACTAAAAGTATTGTATCTCTGGTAACAATCTTTGTGTCATTTATATTGTTTTTAGTGATGATGAGTCTATTTTTAATATTTATTTAATGATAAAAGGTAAATTATTAGTGTAAGTCAAGGGCATAGTGTTTCGTGCTTATGACCATGTGTGTTTTTACCAAACTAGATGTTAGCTCCTTGCAATAAAGGCAAACTACATTTGAAATTTAATGCACAATTTGTTTGGAAACATGTTGAATACTATGAATAATATTATAATATCCGTCTAAATATGCTAGTGTGCCCAACAAAACAGAATATATCATTATCTTCACCATCATCATCATTGGATCCAACACGAACACCCCTTTGCTTGAAAATTGTAAAGCCAAGATCGCTTAATGGCGTAATGGTCTCAAATAGAGGCGGTCTTTGTTTGGTTAACTACTAAGCCTCTAGATCTGATTGGTGGATTTCCAACCCACCTCATGGCTTCAGCCCTCTATAAGCACCATGCGACCCTGGTTCAAACCCCGTCGATCCTGTGTGAGGCGTTCAGAGAAAAAAATATTTGTTTCTCCACTCTCAATGTGACAAGGCGATCACGTTTATGACGGCCTCGTCGATGAAGGCTGAGACGAATGTATCGACGTTAATTTCCTGCAGGGCTACGCGCTGCACGCTCCTTCAGCATTCTAACAGTCAATGACCAAATTATTCTTTCTACAGGGGAAAGTCTTTATCATTTTGGCTCAGCCTTTATTAAATCATCAATTTTACCACGGTTGCTGAAACTTCATGGAACATCGACGTTGATCTAACATTGCACAAATGTTATACACATGTTTCGTGTTTGCTGTGATGTCAATAGTTTGTTCTAAGGAAGTGGTGATTCTGGATACAATATAAGTGTTTAGTGCTGAGTCATATAAGAGCTTTAGATTAACCGCTTGAATGTTCAACCTCGTCACAAATTAAATCTAGTTAAGTTTATACGATTGACTATGTATAAAAACACACGAAATCACCGAGCTGTCCAAGAAATTGGTTGATAGAAGCATAATTAAACTCCAAGCTGAGCGAGGTCGCTCCAGCTCATTAGCCGGGCCCCAGCTTATCATCATCTCCAGAACTGTGCCCACACGCCAAATAGGTTTGGACTTCCTAGCTAGAGATCTTGCAAGGGAAACCACCTTTAAAAAGTCACTAACCACCGTATGTGGTGAAGACGTCAGATGAACGATCATGCTATTATCCTGTCTTCTGAACCTGTGTGGCATATACTGTACCTGAGCTTCATGATAGAATGCAGTAGTTGTCCAGGCGAGCAAGAAGACAAAGAGAAGCGGGATGGACGATCAGAGAAGTTCCGGTACCCATACCCAAAATCTCCGAACCACCGTGGGGTTCAAGAACCACTCCTTTGTCCTATAGAAAGTGTATCCGCTCCCAAGTTCGCTACTCCTGAGAGATAAGAAGAAATCACGGTGCTGGAATGATCCTAACAGAAAACCAGGACGTCCAGAGCCAGCCAGCCTGTTCGGAGCTGTCGATTTTGTTTCGCCTTCCTTGTTCAAATAAGATTGGGCTGTTACGCTGTCAAGGTGAATAGCCTACGTCTTCCTCCACAATTGACGAGTGGAGCAGCACACTACCAATTGAGAACTACCAGGTAGAAGCTCCAGGTGATTTATATGCTTCCTAGAGTCTTTTCTTGACCATCTGCCACTGGAAGACCTGAAACCCATGGTGGCACAACATCTAATATTGGAGGTGTTCATAGTCATCGCTACAGACGGAAACCTCTTCTCCAGCTGCAGCCCGGCTGCTGAGGGAGTGTCAACCACTCTCTGGCTTCGTAATGTAGACTGAAATTCGCGGAATGCAGACCCTTTATCGTGTTTATTACTGTCATTTGAAGTTATCTTATGTGTGCTCGCCCCAACGACACAGCTCTGTGAGCAAAACCTGACTTCCCCCAAAACGTTTTAGCCTGATTCAGAGAAAGATTCTTCGGTGAAGCGTAGGCCTACCCCAGACTTTTAGAATAGGAGATCCAGAGGGTGAAAGACAGATAGCTGTCAATCTGACAGAAAGACAGATAACTCTAAAAGGAGGCACAAGCATCGAACCTCTACCTTCAAACTTATCTGGAATTCTGCCTTGACTAGAATATCCAGGACTATGGCGGTATGAGCTGACAGTTCCTGCTTGCTGCATACCAGGATCAAGAAGTATTTCCCCCTTATGACAAAGAGTGACTAGGAGGCTACTTGGGAACAGAAGTGAGCCCAAAAGGAAGGTGTCGGAACTAAACTACTTTTATTACCAGATATTTACTGGACAATTCAAATTTAACTGCTTGAAAGTAATTTATTCCTAGAAAAAAGTCGACACTTTTAATTTTGATATTTTAATTTAGCCGACTGTCATTTTTAACCTCACATTTTAATTCAACTCAGCCTTTAAATGCTGCATTTATTTACTCCTCGACATTTATTAATAATTTTTCACCCTCACTTCAGGTGGGTGAACATTACTCATATTATTTGTTTAATTTGAGACCAAACATTACATTTCTGGATGTTTAAACACACAATTTAACAGCAAATAACAGTCATTTAATCGGCTAATAAAATGGATTAAAGGGTTAGCGCTTAAAGCTAGATGTTCGCGTGATATTATTTTACACCCCTGTTGTTGTGGGTGGTTTAAACATCCTCCTTATTTAATTCATGTGTCACATTTAAAGATGGCGATTTTTCTAGCTGACTGATTAACGATAATGTATGTAAGATTCACCTATTATCGACCATTATCGAGTGTTTTTTATTGCATTTACAAGACAGATTCGTTTATTGCAAATGGTGCTAATGTAAAATATACCGAAAAAAACATTTAAAGTGTCATTGTAGACGATGCTGTTTGGAGTATATATATTAAGAAAAAACAGAAATTTAAGTCAAAATTTCAATCTATCATAATTTCGAATGAGTCAGCTAGACTGGCAGGTAAAACTAATTCTTGAAAGGAATGTATTCAACTTAATATTCATGTTTGGCTAATTTTTATGTGTCAAACTTTGCAACTGTAATGTTCTTGGCAACCCATCTAGCCCGCGAAGTTATCATGGATGTAATATTGAATGTATATGTAATATTGAATGCAAACATATTACGTGAATATAGAGCTTTAATAGTTGAATAAAATATGCTACTGCGTATTATAATTATTAGGCAACTTGCTTTGTCAGCCAGAGTAATAGAAAAGAAAAAAGTTAAAATAAGGTAGACCTACTCTTTGCGACATTATCAACGAGCATAACATACTAAATAATGTGTATTTACACTAAATTGATAGTCAACGCTATATTATATACATGTATTATATTAAATATACAACTATCCTTTATTTCTGAAATGTATCTGGCAGATAGGGCTATATAATTAATGTAAAATAAATTTGTTTTATGTGGATGAAGAGTGCTCGCATCAGCTTCTTTTGTATGGTTATGCCGTCATTTGTAGGGTTGATCTATTTCCAGGTGACCTATGAAAGTTAATCAAAACACGTATTCTTTTCGTTTCTGTATAGGACCTATATTTATATTTACATTTGACAAATAATTTTTCGAAAATATTATATCAAACACTAGGAATACGTTATTTTTGCTGTTTTCATCATGATGTGCCTAATATCCTTCTATTATTGTCATTCTATACTAGTGATTCTGTAAAAGAATTCCTCACATAAAAACTCTTATCTGCCTTGTGGCAACAATTAGTTCTTAAGGCAGTATTTCCCATGCCCCGAAAGCTTCGTTGTAGTTAGTTTAACTAAAGAAGAGGAGGGGAAAACAAAGAAAAAAAATCAAAGGAAGGAGAAAAGAATGGAGAGAAAGAGTGAGGTAGAGAGAACAATGTATGAAAAGACAAAGAAAGGAATGAAGGAAGCAACAGAGAAAGGAAGGAATGGGAAACGTTTTCTGAACTTGCTTAAATGTTTTCAATCGTACTTGCATAAATGTTTTCAAGCGTATTTGCGTAAATGTTTTCAATCTCTTCTTCCACTACTCAGAGATCAAGTGCATGTCGATTGATGTCATCTGATGTGACATGTATATTGTGCTGTTGCAGAGAAGCTTATTCGCTAATATGTCCTCCCCCCATTGGTTCTATGTTTGAAAGGATGTCTTACTAGATAGACAGCGCGTGCGTATTATTTCTGTCGCTGCCATTCTATCTTGCTCTGGCAAAGCCAAAATGCGCCAAAATACATTATGTGCTTACTTGTAACGTAGACAGATAGGCCTACAGCCTATTGGCTTTGCATGGCAGTATGGGTAGGCCTATTGAGTCACTGGGGGACAGAAGCGTGGTTACAGACACATTTGCTAAGGTACATAGCAATGCTCGGACTGTACATCCTCTCTAGAGAATCCTAGAGAGGATGTACAGTCCGAGCATTGCTATGTACCCTAGCAAATGTGTCTGTATCCACGCTTCTGTCCCCCAGTGTATTGAGTGGATCAGTCCGCATGATACTCTGCGTCATTGTCACGCGGACAAATGTTCATAAACATTTTGATTGCCTCGCTTTAGTTGCCGCATTCGGGGCATTCCAGACGCGCCATTGCTGCCGAGTGTTGTTCAGGGCCATGTCCCAAGACGACCACCATTCACATACCGTACTTGTTTAGGGACAGTGGGGTTGGCCTATTTATAATGGGGAAATATTTTCTTTGTCTGTGGTGTAACATTAAACCAACCGAGGGTCGGTGTCTCGTTTTTCCTGGAAAGAGACATCGACCCTACGTTGGTTTAACGTTGCGCCAGCATCGCTGACAATTGCCCAACCTTAAATCAATACTGGGTCAAATTCTTATTTTTTACTGGGTTAGCCCACTAAAATTAATTTTGACCAACAATAACCCAGTATAATAACATATTCTGGGGTGTTCCATATTAAGCTTTGTGTTGTTTTACTACAAACATTAGCAGATCTGATGGACGTTGCAGCTAATAATTATGAGCTAGCTGCATGTGTACACAGGGCGGGGGCCCTAGGGTAGTGGTTAGCACCGCTGCCTTTCACGCCAGAGTTCGGGATTCGGTTCCCGGTCTCGGCGGTTTGAAAGAAACAAAAATGTTTCTTCCCCATCCACGTGTGAAAGTCAGTATTGTGGGGAGCCTCCGTGACCGAGAGGTAGCGTGCTCGGCCTCAGACCGCCAGGGCTCGAATTTCGAGTCCTGTGTCTGGAGGACAGTGTCATCTCAATCATCTCACCATCCTCAGGAGGTTCTCCTGGCCCAGTTTAGCCTATATGTGCACAAAGGTGGCCTAAAGCCCGATTCATTTCATTTCATTTTTTGCATGTGTACAATGTATCTAAGATCTCCAAAGTAAAGTACGTGAGAGTGTATACATATATACATGTGACCATTTTCTCTTGAACCCGGCCTTTTCTCTGAAAGAAACACTCAAAGTTATCTTACAGTTACACTGAAACAAAGTCTACAATCTTTTATAAAAATAGGGGCATCTCATAGAGTGATTAAATATAATAGATTTGTCCACAGATGTTAATTTACTAAATAATCATGATTTTGTTTATATTTTCGTGATTCATAAAGTACAGTCTCGTGACTGTATCCTGAAAGCCAGGTTTACTAAAACTAATGTTTAACTCTAATCGTCTGGTTTACCTTTTGATTCGACTCGCCCCACAAAGTGCATGCCGGGCTTCCGTAGTTAATATATAATCCATGTAAAATTGGTGAAATAATAACAACGTTTAACATGCCGAAAAAAACAAGTCCAGGAAGTAAAACGACGAGGAATAATTTAATATATATCCGAGCAGAATTGAAAAACATACATATAACTGGTACATACTGTCTATATAATAGTCATATATAGATACAATGCACGTCCGAAGCCACTTGCGAGAGCATTACACTCTCAACACAAAACGTTCTCACTTGAGAACGTTTACTTTCTCAATAACTTTCACAAGAAAGAACGCTGTGTTTTGAAAGTATAATGTAAATAATGTAGATGCATTGACCATTTTCTTCTAATATTACCACCTTAAGGATATCATACAACAGTGATGGAGGTAACTCCACGCTACAGCCACGCCATCTTCCCCACAGCAAGGTTAGACTCCGCGAGGTCTCGCGGAGTCTAACCTTGCTGTAGGAAAGATGCAGTCACACCAGCGCATTGGACGAGTCACTGAATAAATAAGTGACCCACTTGCGGAGTACACAATGCAATAACTAAATGATAATAATAATATCTGACAGAAAATAAAGTACCCGATAAAATCACTGGAATTTGTCCAACGGATATCGGGACTGAGGTCCAAATATACCAACCGCCATTCATTTAATACGGGGTGCAGATACCCAGCAGGCACGATACGTTGAAACAATGTTGGTTGAATGTTGGCCCACCGTCTGCGACGCTGGCCCAACATTTATCCAACACTGTTTCAACGTATCGTGCCTGCTGGGTAACCTTTTTGCTCCGAGGGAACGATATATCGTTGCATCGTATGTGTCCAGCAAAACGTATCACCCTATCTCACGATAATCTCAATATAAATATAGTTCAATTTTAAAGCTGATGGAGACTTTGTTTCTGCATTACATCGATATATAAAGCTGTAATTTATGCTTTTTAATTTTGTGATACGCCAGTTTCTGTCTTCGTCGTATAAACACCAGCCCCACTGGTCACCTATAAGTAGGCATACATGGATTAACCTTAGAGCATTGATGTCAACTTTGTTCTCTTATCTTTTAATGAACTTTTTAGCCAGCTTTCAAAAAATAAATATGTATTAAATTAGCGATAATCATATACATTTCAAGATAAATTTAGCAAATTCAGCTAATTTTAGTCACTTGAAGTTGTGAATCGCGGTAGCGTTTCACAATTTCAAGTGACTGGAAATTTAAATTCATCAGCTCCGACCTCTAAGGGTTAAATGGGTTTCTTTAATATTAACACTTGTTAAATTCGCGAATATTTGAAGGGCATTAAATATTCCCCCACGAGTGACCGTGAAACAAAACAAATCACAATCTTGCATTACATATTCACAACTTAGTTTTCACACATAATAGCACCCGATTTATGGCTCGAAGCGATAATTTTGAGGTACGATAACATTATTGTAATACTCATTTTAATGTCATTCACAAAAATAGCAAATAATACACTATTATTAGTATAATAATCTCAGTCCAGCTCATCCAATGGAATTCCTCAAGTATGTAAAGTGGTATTCATGATGGAGGTGAATGCTGACTAGCCCCACTACCGGCTATCACCAATATTAGAAAATAAAATAAATAAATCATAAATATGTTGGTTATAGTCAACCAGCTGCAGTCATTGCACTATTATCCTAACGATGATCTATGAAACTTTTTTTCAGTAGAACAGAAATGTGAACCGATTTTTGGTTCCTTTCAAAGTGAATCAATATATCCTTGTATCTTTCGAGGTCCTAGTTTAGCTGTAAATCATCGACTCGTGTTTTCTTCTAATTTTGGGGCGAAGCTCTCGGCATTCTGCAACACGAAAAACAACAGACCAACTGATTATTTGATTTTAAGAAGTTGACTCATGGAAGAGGAAAGACAGAATATGACATATATCATAGTTATTAGATATGTATTAATAATTATAAGAGTAAACTTGATGTGCGGTTTAAGTAAGTGATGCTTTTTCACATATTAGGAAATTAAAATAATTAATTACTCGATCTCCCCTACAAAATTATGTTTTGTCACCAGCCGTGCAAATATTATTTAATATCAACGTAGCCAGTAGCTTCGAGCAGTTTTTATCGTGTTGTACTAAGGAATATAGAAAGTCTTCCTATATTCCTTGGTTGTACTGATTGATGACCCAAATTATTTGACTGTGACTGTGACAATAATAAGGTACGGTTACGCTTACAACAACTACATAACAGATGGAAACATTATATTATCTTATCGTCGGTGTAGAATCAAATGATTCTTATCACAAGTTTGATGGTATTTTTCCATGAATAAAATCTAGGAACGGCTTACGAGTTATGATCCCATTTAAAAGTTGTTTTAATTTAATTAACAATTATAACACATCTACGTTACGATCCCATTTAAAGCTGTTTTAGTTCAATTAACATTATTACAACACATCTATTTGTGTACATGTTTGTGTGTGTTTGTGTGTGGTGGGGTGGGGTGGGGGGGGGGGGGAGGGCAGGGGGCGCAATTGATTTTCTATTCTGTGACCCTATTTTGCAAAGTCACATGACCAACCATTTCGGGGGGGGGGGAGAGAGGGATATTTGCATTTGGCAAAACGGCGGTCAATTAACTTAGAATCTCGTTATTAAATGGCACCAGTATCAAATAGTTTTAAAATAAGTTTTAAAATAAAAATTGCACGATTAATGTTAATTAGCTCTCAAACAAAAATAATGTTCCCATACTTACAGAGCTCTGGCCATGGCTAAGGCCTCAGGAGTGCTGTCGGCGTTGTTGTAGGCTGTTTATGCTTCTTTTGCCCCTCCAGCCACCGTAATCACTGCGAAACATGCGAGCCCAGTAATCTGTAACAAGCAAATGCAACATAATGCAACAAAGATACGTAGCGAGCGAGTGGAAGTATACTTGTGAGAAACATAATATAGTAAACATGCGTGTCCCCTGGAACATGTGGAGCGCAGACGGTGTCTACATTGAAACGACACTGGGTAAGCGCATCGTGTGAGTAAACACATCGGCGATCAATAACTCTTGCGCTGCTAAGACTATATACGTTTTCAAGCGAATTTCAGACTAAATAAGGTACCACTACCATTAAATTTTGTAACATATCTAGTGGTAGTTAATCTAATAATTCAATTTGGGAGATGTCTATTTTTCATAAATAATAATATTTGTCAATCATTTGTAGCTGGAAATTGCGTTAGCAATTCCAGCTTCAAATGAATGAAAAACACTCACTAGCAATTCAGAAAAGGGATAGCATTCCGCCACAAGTCGATGGCAGAAACAACAGCAACAGCAACAACAACCATAACAACAATAATAGGCCTTCTATAAATTGTTTAAACCCTGGGCTTACAAATAAATCAGACATGCTAAAAGAAAACCACACCCACAGACTATTTTCGCATGACTTTCGTGATCTGCGCTGAGAACCTTCATTCTATTCTTTAAATACATTGGGTACCAGTTGATTTGCTGATAAGATCAATTTTCCCGTGCAAAGCCGATAAACTGAAACTTTTCAAGTAAGCAGTTACTGCCTTTGCGGCCGTGCACAACAGAATTCATTGACGCACTTTCTCTCCATATTACGTAGATCTCCCAGTCAATTGACGTGGAGTCTCAGACCTGTTTCTCCGTTTTGACTTTTTGTTCAATGTCACCCATAATAAACAACGATTACGACGACATTCCGGAGCACGCGACCTAACTGCTGCGGTGCAAGGAACCCTAGGGGATAGGATGAGGCAGCTATCCTGTGTGATTTGTAGTCGTAAGAATTGTAAGATCAACCCTTTAAATGCGACTACAATCATGATAACAAGAAATCCACCGTTACGTGATCACATTTTTTTTTCTCAAACAGTTCATATATTTTAAACATTTTTTTATTTTGTTTGGTCTATTCTTCTTATTTACCATTTGTGGCAAGTCTGACTATAAATATTTATCCTCGATCCTATTTATGTATTTAATAGAGCCACTGTTACGTGATCACGCCAAGTGGACATGGTTATGTTAAGGTTATGTGCGTTTTGCTATTTCTGCTCTCATTCTGTTTCTGTTCATCTGATATGTGGGTTTTCTGTCGGAAAAGAACACTTGGGCGATATGTTGGAGGTTTGTTTATTCAATGTGACACCGTGCATCTTTTCATTGTGGCGAAAACAAAATTGAAATACGTCGTTACGTGATCCCCATTACGTGATCACTTAAAGACAAAAGAAATGAAAATAAAGAACTCTTGCAATGATATCATGAATTTCAGGGTTACATTATCATTTTTTTCATTTTTTTTCAAAGTCATTATATCCAGGTAAAGGGTGGATAGACCTGATGTTAGTTAAATCGAACATAGTGTGGTAATTAAAAAAACTATCAAATCTTTCTTTTGTTATCACTCTAATTGGGACTTCTCTTTTTAATGTCAAAATGAATTATCAGCCTAACCAATCGATGTATTTTAATAATTTCTACGTTACTGGTTTCCGTAAGATTTGGGCTTATATCACAATGTTTATCGATCTTAGAGAGACCATTTTTAATGTGTAGGGGAAAATTGATGAAAATAAACTCGTCACGTGATCACAGTTACGTGATCACATCATAATTAAATTCTCATCACCTTAAAACGGTAATTAATAGGAGATGTTTTTCATCGAATGTATATGAATATATCAATAAATAACCATTTAAATGAACATTATTTGTATTCAACATAATAAGAGGTTATAATTACATTATGTTGATTGCAACACACCAATATTCGTCACTTGATCACTGGCTATTTATTTTCATCTCACATATTTCGAGTAACAGTGCAATATTTTGGTATATATGGATTTTTATTTTTTATTTTATTTATTGTATGAGGACGCCTTTAGCGCTGCGTACTAGCATTTCTTCAAAATATTTCCAATTAGGTTTGTGAATTCGCATACTAAAAATGCGTGATTACGTAACGTTTTTCTCTTTACATGATAAAAGTGTGATAACGTAACGTAATTCTAGCGGATATAGATCACAGTACGTCCAAAAATTAAACATTTTAAATTTTGAATTGACCTATGAAAGGAGAAAAATAATATTATTTCTTATATATATTATATTATTATTATATTATTTATTTTCAATGTAAATCAAGACATTTAAAAGCCTTTTTCAACAATTTCGTTACGTGATCACATCGGGTGATTTGACATTTTGACAAGTTTTGGACATTGCCATTGCCACAATGTGTTTTTGTCATTAGACTTGTAAGACAGATAAAAAAGTTGAAATAACTAATACATTGTGATTATATGTATATATATACTGTAACAATATATATTTTTGCTGGCAATAGTCTCTTAACGAGTGAACGAACGAACGAGCGAACGAGCGAACGACCGAACGAACAAACAAACAAACAGACAGACAAACAAACAAACAAACGAACGAACGAACGAACGAACGAACGAACGAACGAACGAACGAACGAACGAACGAACGAACAAACTAACGAATGAACGTATGAACGAGCGAACGAACGAACGAACGAACGAACGAACGAACGAACGAACGAACGAACGAACCAACGATCCAACGAACCAACGAACCAGCGAACGAACGAACGAACGAACGAACGAACGAACGAACGAACGAACGAACGAACGAACGAACGAACGAACGAACGAACGAACGAACGAACGAACGAACGAACGAACGAACGAACGAACGGACGGACGGACGGACGGACGGACGGACGATCGGACGAATAAACAAATAAATAAAACAAGACCGCTTGCCAATTTGTATTTCACTTGCTCATATACTACATTTTGTAATTTCATTCGCGCGAACGGAGTTCACTTTGCAACGATAACTTTTTCGAGGGGGGCTATTTATTCGCTCAAAAGTATATTATACTTTTGATCGAGTAAATAGCCCCGCTCGAGAAAAGTAGGTAATTAATACCAACATGTTAAATTGACATGGCTACTCGGTGAAAGCAATGTTATATAAGACCCCCTCTCCCATACTTTATTGTATTAGCTAGCTCGGTGAAGACATTGGAGGTCAAGGCTATTGAGTTTCACAGAATAGCCCAAATGTGTATTCCTCGAAGAAGGGGACTAAAGGAAGTAGGAAATAGATGCCAAAATAGAATTCCCCAGAAAGATATGAGCTAAATACCTTTCTGAAAGAAGAATCTGATTTACGCCCCTTTCAACCTAATCCTGGGGTCGTGTTCTGAGACCTAAAAGGTAAGCTGAAGTCTAAATCCATCTTAACCCTTTGCCAGCTAAATTATCTAACTTAAATCTCCACCTGCTAGAAGTTGTGGCTCACTACAGCGACCCACAACTTCTAATAAAATAATTTAAAAGTTCTGAAGTCGTGCTTAGCGGGTAAATGGTTAGAAAGTAAGTTAACTGAATGTCAAGTTCACCGTCTTTTTTTGAGTGGAGGGTTAAAAAAGTCATCTTAAAGGCGTTCGCTTCTTTTATAATAGTCGATGCATTTTTAAAATGTTTAAAATTCTATGATTTGGGTTTGCTAACGACTTGGACTATTATCTATTAGTTCTCTCTCACTTTATTATATTATCCCATTTCCTGCAAAATCACAACGCTGGTGCCGGATATATTCGGTTTTCCACTTGATTATTACCACATTCAGTACCGCCTTTTAAACTTAAAGCCATAATGTGACAACAATCAGCACGATTTGAAAAGAGTTGATCTCCATTTTGTCAAATCTGCATCATTTTCACTCACTTGAAGTTGTGGATCGCGTCAGCGAGACACAACTTCAAGTGGGTGAAAATTCCAATTGAATAAATTAAAGTGGTTTAAAGGTACTTAGTCCTACATGTGTACACGTGAATCCAAACATATGCCAATCTACTATACCCCAGTCACACGAGCACTTTAACGCGGATTGAATCCGCGATAAATAATATATCCCGGGTTTACCACGGGATCGTTCACACGATAAGCGGGGCAGATCCGGGTTAAATAAGATCCCTACTCAGGAGGTGGGGCAAATGTTTTATCCCGGGATAAAGCGCGTTACTGATACTATATCCCGAGATATATTGTACGTCTGACCACAAGATGAGTCAGACACGGGTTTAACCTGGTAATAGCGTTCCAGGAAGATGAAGTAGGCCAGACACGAAAAATATACTTTGTAGATTAATAAAATAACAGAAAGCAACACAATGTATGTTTGTTGTGATAAAGTGCTGGTCTTATATTATTATGTCATAAAATACACTCTGCAGACCCCTTCGAATCCGGGCCACTTAGTATAGCACATTTTATTAGAAAAAAAAGTTTCCAAATATATACATGTATGCATCTGAAACTATTCTATATAAATTTGACATAAGCCAAAGAACCCTCAAGAACCTTTTATATTGTGAATAAAGACCAGTGGTAGAGTAGGCGGATGAAGCTATTAGCAGATTGACATAAATCATGTCTTCCAGGACAATTTACTGCATCCAGCGTACCTCAATCTGTATTCGAAAAATAGTGCATAAGGGCACGTTGTATTCTCTTACATGATTGCCCTATGTTCAGAAGGTCCTATATTTAGAAGGTCCTATCTTCAGAAGGTCCTCTGTTCAGAAAATATTTGTTCAGAAAGTCCTATGTTCAGATGGTCTCATATTCAGAAGATCCTATGTTCAGAAAGTCCTATGTTCAGAAATATTTGTTTAGAAGGTCCTATACTCAGAAGGTCCTATATGTTCAAAAGATCCTATATTCAGAAATATTTGTTTGGAAGGTTCTATATCCAGAAGCTCCTATGTTCAGAAGGTCCTATATTCAGGAGATCCTTTTTGTTCAGAAGGTCTTATGCTGGAACACATTTTCATCTTTTCAGCTTCAGGTATAAAAACATCACGCGTTTTTTTTCCTTCCTAACTTTATTATTCACTTCTTCTATGGATACACGCGAGTGCGTTCCAAAGTTACGAAGTTCTCGGAATTTCAAATTCTGAAATCCCCCAAGTTCCCGGAACTTGAAAACCCCGAACCCAAGTTCCGAAGTTCTGTGGTCATGTGTGGCGTTTTGCGCTGTGTCTTTTTTGTAATTGACTGATTGATATTTGAGTTTTTTTACAATGATATATGATCACACTTCTGCAATTCAATAGCAGATTTAAAAAAGCCATTTATTGTGCTGCGTCTTGCGTTACAAATTGCGCTGCGTCATGCGCTGTGATTCGCGCCTCGTCCCTTCTTGCACTGCGTCTTTGTGCCGCTTATTTCTTATACGTCCTAGGGGGTGCTGCGTCTTGTGCTGCGTCTTGCTTTACGTAGCCTACTCCTATGCACCGCTGTTTGCTTTTGCTCCTCGTGCCGCGTCTTGCGCGCCTCTTGCGATGTTTCTTGCGCCACATCTTGCGCCTATTAATACGGACATTCTGAAAATAGGAGCTTCTGAATATAGGAACTTCTGAACATGAGACCTTCTAGACAAATAATCTTCTGAACAAGAACCTTCTGAAGGAAAAAGACCTTCTGAACATAGGAGCTACTGAATATAGAATCTTCTGAGCATAGGACCTTCTGAACATAGAAACTTCCGAACAAGCACCTTCTGAACGTAGGACCTTCTGAAAAAAAGATATTTTAAACATTGAACTTTCTGAAAAGAAAATAATTTTTGAACATCGGGCCTTAAACTGCGCCTGTACTATTTTATCCCGAGTTTACCCCCAAAACATGTAATGTGTGTGACCAGAACAAGAAATAATCCGTGTCTGTACCGGGATTAACCCGCTATCAAATCTGTTTGTGTGACCAGGAAATGTTTATGGTATAAACCCGGGATATATAAACCGAGTCTATCCCGAATTCAATCCGAATTAAAGTGTGCCCGTGTGATATAGCAAATTTAAGGTCAATTTATCCTTAAAATTTTATTATTTCAAGGACAAACAAAAATGGTAAAAATGGCTATAAACGTGATTAGCAGTTGAAGGGTTAACAAAATAATTGTCGAAACCGAAATGTGTAGGGAGCCTATGTGTGTAAGTGTTCAAATGGCCTCGACCTACTCAAGAGTCCAATAAGAGTCCCGTGATCAATGTAATTAACGGTTACGTCTTAGTACAGAAATGTGTATGTGTGAAGACTGGACATGTTCCAATAGACCTGCGAAGTCAGTCACGAGAAAGCGGCCTCGACCTTGTAAAAAGCAGCCCTTATTCAAGAGTCCAGTAACAGTCACGTATAATATTAATCAACTAATAAAAGTGGATTGCTAGTGACACAGGTACGGTATTCTTTTAGTCCGATTCTTTTATGAGGTCATGTCGGTGTTAAGACACCCCTATTATCTTTGAACCTCCGCCCAGAACGAAGCATCGCACAGGACGCATGCGTGACAGTCTCTTTGTCCACGATACGTTGAACCAGTGTTGTTTCAATGTTGGCCCATCGTCTGCGACGCTGGCCCAACATTGAAACAACACTGGTTGTGGGTCTCGTGTCTGTCGGGATCTCCACCGGACAGGCTTCCAGTCGGGATCTAATGGGATTCCTCAGCTGGTGGTTACGTCGCTGCCGGGGTGGCAGGCGTATCAGGATATGGACGCCACCGAGCGTATGGGCGCGAGCGATAGCAACTGAGCATAATTATTCATGTATATAATCAAGAATATAAAAACCATATTCTTGATATAATGTATTTCAGCAGACACAAGACTTTGAAACAGTGTTGGTTCAATGTTGGACCAACGTCGCAGACGGTGGGCCAACAATAAACCAACACTGTTTCAAAGTCTCGTATATTGTATAATACTGTGTCAATAACAACAATTCAATAGGGGTGAATTAGTTATTGCTTTGATTTTCGTGAAATTGTCAACATGATTTCATCAAGACGCGGCATGCAAATCTCCCGGAACCACGTGGTGACCCACACACAATATGCCCAGGCCGACTTACACTGATATATCCGTGACTGTCCTTTGTATTCTAAAGGCACTGGTACGTCTCCAATTATGTTTCTGACCAAATGATATGTCACTGAAATTGTGAAAATAGTTTCTGGCAGATTTTCAGTTGAGCTAGAGACTCCGTCATCAATTCCAGTGCCAAATGAATGGAAAATAGAAGCAAGCAACTCAGCAGGACAAAGATTAATGCGGAAAGAAGCTGCTTAAATATAGAAAATTTACATATTTCTGACCCAATCGCAAACGGGGCCTCTGCACCATTAACAGCAAGAACCTCCTGGAGTACGCTAATATAATATTATTAACAATATCAAACAATCGAATACAACATGTACGTTGGGAATCCGCACTTTTTCGACATAATTTATGCAAGGTATAGGCGTCAAGTGATGAGTTTGGGGACTTAAAATGCAATAACTGCAATAATTTTTCAAGTGAGCAGCTACTGCCTTTTGGTTTTGGAGAGCACACGATTTGACACTTGATGATGCCATGCTAAGAAATAGGTCGTCAAAACCAAATTCCTCATTTCTGCACCAAATGCCAGAATGCAAGCGTTGCTGTACGCACATTCTCAGTTTAATGTTGGGCCAGCATCGCAGACGGTGGGTCAACGTTACACCATCACCGGTAACATGTGTCGTGTTTACTCAGAATTGGCTGACTAACACTGACGTTGACTGTTTTCAATCACTTGACCTTAATGGGTTTTCTGACCCAGGAAACACAAAACATGTGTATAACATTTGTACAATGTCGGACCAGCGTCGAAGACGTTGGGTCGACGTTGTACAAATGTTATACAAATGTTTTGTGTTTGCTGAGGAGGAGTACATGTTTTGGTAGCTATTGACGGAAATACTATAATGTTTTAGCGGTAAATTAAATCACTTGACTCAATTGTTTTGAAATTCCATTAGCCCATAACCGCTACACACGGCCATAGTCGTTTTTAATATAAATTTCATTAGCCCATCAAATCACTGTTGTCGGGAATGAAATGTGTTTTTGGCCTCAAATTCAACAAATATAAGTAATTTTCACCCACTTCAACTGAGTTAATATTTAAATGATTTAAATTGGTTTTGACACACAGATCTATACAATTATAAATATTTACTAATTTATGTTAAATTTCCCGTTCAAAAATATCAGTGGCGTAGCCAGCATGTACGCACGTACGCACGTGCGTACAACCTGGCCCAGCCTAAAAAATATTTTTAAAGAAATTGAGTGTTATTCTCGTCCTAATTGTAGTGGATGAGGATTACCGGTACTTGATTACTTGAAGTGGGTAGCAAATTAGATTAGGCAGTTCTATGAATATTTGCGTTCTAAACCGCTAGGTTTTAGGAGCTTAAGTCATTTTGCAGAGATGCAAAATGATGCTTTGATGCATCGTGAGGGCTTGAAGTGTTTGAGACTATTTGAGCGTTCAAATTAGACTTGAAATTCATTATTTTAATTAAATGACGGTTCCTCAATCTTATTTTCATATGTATTTATGCAGATGCACCCATCGCAAGCCTTTTCTTGTTGGCAAAAGTAAGAATTTATACTCGGGAAAATAAAATGCAAATACTTTTCATATGAAGAGTAAAAAAATGTTTATAGGATGCCAATCTCCTATATTAAATCGCAATCAAGTCTATGTGAATTAGAAAAATTATTGGGGTATGTTATAGGCCTACCGTTTTTTTCACATATTCACTAAAAGCTTAGCATTTTTCCGCAAATTAAATTTTGTAGTAGACGGAATTTCCCATTGATGGGCATAAGTCTATTTTCGCAAAAATCATGGATAGTAGGCTCAGATAAAATGTATTTTAATTGAATAACGTTTACAAACACACGAGACATTTTAATAGTGAATCATGTCGCCAAGTACAAGATTGAATCTAAAAGTAGTCGGAAATACAAAAAAGCTCGGGGGTGACATTAGCGGATCAACAATTAACAATAACTCAATTATATCTCCACAAATTAATCTCAAGTGGACTCAGAAACAACCAAAAACAAAAAACAAACCCCCAGCTGCTAAATTCGGCTCGCTGCGCTCGCCTCATATTCACTATCATATGCACATAAGTGATTGAGATATACACCAATAAAAGATGACACTAATCCGTGCGTACACCCAAATAATTTCTGGCTACGCCCCTGAATATACCTAATTATTCGATAAAGTGCATTTTGAACATTTTACGGACAGAAGCCATAGAAGGCGTATCCGTCTATTTTAGATCGTCATCTAGACAAAGATGAACATCAAAATATTTGTTAAGCGTTTTATATCTCTAGTTTTTTTTTGAAAATCCAATCTTAAAAAGTACAAAGTACCCTGTTAACATGATTAAGGCTCTGGATGCCGCACTGTACGAACTAAAAAAAATCGCATTTTTCCCCTATTTAAATTCCTGAATATTATATTTTTTCTCAATCTAATAATATCATATTCTAAGACAGATTCAGTCAAGATTTAATCATGCTCGACGCAGGCAGACCTGGAAAGGGCCACGAAATGCATCTGATTGGCATCCATATTGTTTTTTATCCATATACCAGCCAGCGCGAAACCTTGGACCTGCGTTAGATTAATGTTGGGCCGGCGTCTGGTGTTCGCTGCGTAGTACAACCAATATGTTTTTTAACACGATTTAATACTGATCTGAACAGGAATGGGTGTTTGAACCTGTTCACTGCTGTCTATGGGCCTATCAACTGCGATGCTGGACCAACATTAAATCAATATTGGCTCCACGTCTTCGTTTGCTGGGGACCAGAGCTGAGGGGGAAGGGCTATGTCATATGGGCCTACCCATATTGTGAGTAAACCAACGCAAACTTTCAGTGTCTATATAATTTAAAGCTTTGATTTATTTGACCGATATTTCCTCAATAATAGGTCTTCGGTGCTCTTTTTTTTTAAATACAAACATATTCAGATTCAGATTTTTTTTTAAGTATATTTTTAAAGGCAGACTTTATTCCTAATGGGTTCGTTATGAAGTCAGTTCCGTGCAGCACCTCTCCAAAAACGGAATGTCGTGAGCTAGCTGTTAAACAGGAACCAAGATATCACGCGCAAACTCCATCGGTACAGCGATTGTTCAATTCCGGGCCGGCGATGTAAACGTTAGCACATCACTGAGCCATCATTAAGCCATTATTTATCATGTGCTGAGATGGCGGAAGTCGCCCACACACAAAACGTCATAACTAGATAGGTTGGCCCACTCCCAGAAAGTACGGTACATTCACCCAATGTTGTTTTAATGTTGGTTTCGCAACATTAAAGCAACATCGGGTCTGGTGTCTTCTGGGCTGCCATCGGCAAAATTCCTGTTGGCTTCTTCAACGTGGTGATGAGGAACCACCTCAGTCTAATTAACAACACGTCCGGCATTGTCCTCCCTTCAATTGCCTCTTCTTCCTCACGGATGTTCTATTATATTAGGGACGCAAAATTTGATATCTGGAGGGGGGGGGGCTAGAAAAATTTAAAAAAAAATAGTTTGTCGCCACAAAAGTCATAAAAAAAAGTTTGTTGAAAATGTGGGCAGAAAAAAAAAGTTTGTTGTCGAAATTGATGAAAAATATGTTGACCAGAAAAAACACCAAATGGTAGCGTACATAATAGGGAAAGCATACGACAAAAAAATTCTTCGACGAAAGATAAAAAAAAAATTGTCGGACGTTGATCGCCAAAAAAAAGCTTGTTTTCTCTCGGAGGTAAAAAAAAATTTGCAAGCAACAAAAACTCTAGGCCCCCCCCCCCGCAAATGGTGCGTCCCTTATTTGTTCCGGTTGTCAGCGCTGGTACAATTTTGCATCAGCTCTGGTTGAGCGCCGGACATGGAATATGTAGGTGTAACCCAATGAGAGTGTTTTGGGTGGGTTGTGGTATTGTAGTTCCCAAAATTTCACGTGAAGTGTGCATTACAATACTCTTAATATAATCCTTTTCCATCTTTACTCACCCAAGTGCGAGGGCCTGCTCTGCTCTGAAGAGTCAGAAGGCAGTATCCACCTTATTACTTTACCTTTTTACTTTATACGGCAGTGCTGTAAGGGTTAGAGCTATATCGCCTATCACATCGGAGCTGGAAGGTTCATCCCTCACTCTCGGTATTCAGGTTTCTAAGATACAAAATGTTTCTTCTCAGCCGACTTGTGAAAATACAGTATTTTGAGGAGCCTCAGTGACCGCGAAGCAGCGTGCTCAGACTCACACCATCAAAGAGCTTAGGCTTAGTGAGGGGGGGGGGGGGGGTGGTGATTTCGACAAACCACTATACTGCCCCGCAAAGGGGAACAGCAGTAAGCCAAACCGCTTTCTTGTAAAACGTAGGGTACTACACGAGTACACTAAAAATGACGACGTATCTTGATTCAAAAATTAAAAACTGGCTTTTTGATTGGTGGCGTGGAAATAATGGGTGATCTCGCGGTATAATATAGCAAGGGTCGAGTAACATTTACGTGCAGTTGTGGTGCCTGCCTCAATGCAATCCTTTTAACAAATCTCAATCAAGCAAATCTATTGAGTCGCCACAGAGTGGGCGATTCACAAACTGTCGAATTAGAACACGTTTTAGCGGATATGCAATGGCCTTGCAAACAAATTTGCAACCGAATATTTTTTTTAATATATATGGTAATCGTCAAGATTGATGCCCAATTTTATCCTGAGGTGAAATAAAGTGTGCTGATTTAACCCTCTACCCGCTAAAGTATCTTATTTCAATTTGTCAGTGATAATTACTTATAGACTATGTTTAATTTGCGACCAAAAATGAGCAAATCTTGATGTTTAAACACTCATTGGACCAATTCCCAATAATAGTGACTTGGTCGGCTAATAAAACGTGATTAGCGGGTAAATGATTAAAATATGTTAAGGTGTACATCGAATGAAGATCTAGTGTGATGTAGCCTACTATGCCGTGCAGATGTGATAGTATAAATTCAGTAGAAATTGCTGAGCTATAGAAATTGTCATAAAAATAAAAAATATCGTTAGATCGTCACCTCGGAGCTAAAGCTAGGGTCCTATGTGCCACTCGCTAGAGTGGTACATAGGACCCTAGCTTTAGCTCAGAGGTGACGATATATCTCGTATTGTGGAAATGATCACACTTATCTGACGGAAGATTCGTTGTACGATTCAGCGCGAGACTAAAAAATAAAGCTATTTCTATGTGACTGTTTTGGGCAGCTTCAGTTGTCTCACCGACATTGACAGGTCTGCATATTTTATTTTGCAGCGGTCTTCATTTTTTTATCCGACAGAATCGTAGAATCATGTGTAGGAGCTTATAAGAAATAGGACTGTGTTCTTGCTAGGGCCTGGATATTGTTCTCTACTCTAACCAATCAGAGGGCATCACTTAGTCCACTTTACCGTCTAGCTAAATGACGGAGTGGGTGTGGTTTTGAGTACAACACTTGGGCCAAAATAAATCAGGATTTTGTGTTATTATATGTAATAGTATATATTTTAATCTATCTATACTATAAAGAATTTAAAATTGAACGTTGACGCTGGGTAAATCGCAATGTCCTGTCATCCAATATATACCTCCCACACAGCAGTAACAATTAATCTGAAAAACGCGATATACTACAAGTTCCTGAGAGATGTTTTGGTGTCGTAATTTTGGTTTTATTCACACTTATCACAACAGAAAATATATAGCCTTTTTCACCTGATGATGTATGTGCGCATGGGTAAAGAAACGGCATGCAGTACAGTGTTAGCGAGTAGCCAGGTGAGACACTTGGCCCCGGTTTCACCAGCCTGACTTAACTTAAAAAATGTCTTAACTATCAACACGTGAACGCGTCCTAACCAATCAGTTAGCTTTAAGCTTGACACGTAAATTTGTGAAACAGGCCCATGGTGCACATATTGCGCCCTTAAAAGCACAAGGCGCTTAACCCCAATCTTGAATTAATGTTGAGGAAACATCGTTAACGGGGGCCAAAATTCAGCTCACATTGTTTCGCAATTGTAACAATAAAAAACCTGTTAGTGATAGCTTCAACCCGTGCTTACTCACTCTTTCACAAGTAAATCATTCGAACAAGGCGCCTTGATGCTGACGGGCATTACACTTTCTGACAACAAGCTATTAGAGACGATATTAGTCGATATTATAATACTATTCCAACGCTGCTCAGACACTGGGACAATGTTGTCCACGTTGCAGTGCGTGGGCTATCTGTTCTAACTAATATTATGACACCTCTACAAGAAGAAGCCCTCCGGCTAGGGCGATAATAGGCTAAATATCAGACAGCATGTTCGAGATCTGACGTAAACAATTAACTGTATCTATCTGACATGTTCATTGTTGGAGGGCAATACTACTCGGCAAAGCCAGAAGCCAGTAACTGCTCACTTGAGAAGTAAGCAGTTACTGCCGTTTGACTTTAGAGGGCAGACTACTAGGCCCCTTCCTCCACGCTTTTAATGTGGACATATCCACTTACATCATTTTTACAACAGCATCTCACTTTTTACAAGTAAAACCACTCAGAATTACGGATTTGTTGATGCCATGCTAGTAAGTATTTTGTGTTCTTTTTATTTACAGACAAACACACTGATTTCTTAAAAATGTATTTTATTTGAAGCAAATCCATCGATGTATATATACGGAATGTCGTCGATCCTCCTTTTTTGTTACTGAAATTGTCTCTTTTATAATGAGAACATATTGAGGATGGCGAGATGAATCCGATGACACTGCCCTCTACAGCACGTGATTTTAAATTTGCTACCTCTCGGCCACAAAAACGTCCACAATTTTAAATCATTTATTACCAGTCGGTGGGGACAAAACATTATGTTTCTTTCAAACCTGAATACCGAGAGCGAGGGACGAAATTCCCGAGCTCTGGCATGATAGGCGGTGGTGCTAACCACTAGCTACACGGGGGTCCGCGACTTGCCCATGAGGGTGACCAGCTGGTGACTATAATGTATATATGGAGAAAATATACGTGGTGTGAAAACCAGTAATTTGTATTCTTTTTTTTATTTTAAGCCACTTTCAAATGTTGCCCGGTCATTCAAAAATAACCTGTTCTACTTGTCACGAGCAACAAACACACACAAAAATAATTGTATAGGCCTAATTGAAATGTAATAGAGCATGATTATGTATTCCTAAGCTGTTCAGCACATTTGATTTATAATATTTAATATTGGATCGTCCTTTTTTCAGCTTGAACTAGTTTATTTGACTTAATTATCCAACCAATTATGCAACCAATTATGCAAGTATATGCAACCCAAGAAAATGCATTACCCAGGTGTAAGATGAATGAATGCTTACAACGCCCTATTGGGAGATAGATTGTCTCATTTTCTATCCAATGGACTTTTTTCAGAGTATGCCATGCGCTCCATAGATACAGGGGTGGAGCCCGAAGGGTTAGACAAACGACGCGCCAACATTTCGTGGTGTGTCGGATCTGTCTTCGGGGGATGGCAGAAAGCCGGGCGCGGACATGCTCAGACAGAATACGTTACTTATGCCTTGTCAAATCACTCATTTTATGTCAATTAACACGTCGTGTCTCACAAGGGCCATTCATGCATACATAAATATGCGTATTTGAATACATTAAATAAATGACGATTTTTCTACTCTCATGTACGTTGTTCTAGTGGTCTCGTGGATCACTCCAGGTATTCTAAGAGGTTTAAATTAGCCTTTTTTCTGCTGAGTTGTCATTCTGTATTTTTTCGTTCAGCTGAAGCGGGAGTTGCTATTGCAAATTCCAGCCTCAAACGAGACGAAAAAATAAAGTTGACAAAGAGACACATCTCCCCGATTAAATTATTTATAAAGTTGGAAACTTGCTTCTTGAAGCCGCACATACATTATACACACCTAGGCTGACAAGAGTTAATGCTGAACACTATCCCTGCTTGTTTTGTTGGGGATATTATTGGGATAATACAGGAGACAGAGTGAACATCAATCAATTAATACAATAAATGTAATATAACTATATTTAATAATTATTGTTTTTTTGTCTCAGTTGCGTTTTAGTGGGCATGTTGCTTGCCAACAAAATTGAAGACATCTTGCAAGGTCAGATAGATATCAATAATAAATATTATAATAGCAATGCTTTTGATAAGTTTATCATTTTCTGCTCTGTTGTTGCGCTAACGTTATTCATGCAAAATCCAAGATGTTGAACCAATGCTGGATTAATGCTGGCCTACCATCTTCGACGCTGAACCAACATTAAGCCAGCATTAGTTCAACGTCTTGGGTTTGCTGGGATATGCCTTTACCAGTGTTTACGGGGGCCCTAGGGCAGTGGTTAGCACCACTGCCTTTCACGCTAGAGTTCGGGGTTCGGCTCTCGGTCTCGGCGGTTTGAAAAAAACAAAAATGTTTCTTCCCGATTCACGTGTGGGGAGCCTCCGTGACCGAGAGGTAGCGTGCTCGGCCTCAGACCGCCAGGGCTCGAATTTCGAATCTCGTGTCTGGAGGACAGTGTCATCTCATTCATCTCATCATCCTCAGGCGGTTCTCCTGGCCCAGTTTAGCCTATATGTACTCAAAGGTGGCTTAAAGCCCGATTCATTTCATTTCATTTTCTTTACAAGTGTTTACACACGAAACAATATGTGCTTAGTAAGTGGCCTGCAACTCAGCGCACACTCCTGGGCTAACGTTGGTTTAATCCAATCTAACATTGCTTGAACATCATCAGGGGCAGATGCAGAGTGAGTATAGGTATAGCTGAATACAGATAGGCCACACTAAGCCAAACGATCCTTATGAGGAAAATAATTAGATAAAGTATGTCACTTAGGTTTCGAGCCCGGAACCTGACAGTCATGGGGCAAGCACTCGTCAGTACTGGGGAAAGACTGGCTGAATGTCAATCAGATGCAAATGAAAATTGTCCCGTGTTTGTGATATGACACAGTGATATGACGTACCCCAGCAAACACGAGACACTCAGCCAATGTTGGTTTCATGTTGGGCCAACATGAAACCAACATTGAAACATTAAACCAACATTGGCTTAGTGTCTCGTGTTTGCTAGGACACGAGTCCCGAGTCCCGCCCATCAAACACCAATCGTCCACCTAATGTTGGCTTAACGTTAAGTTCACCATATGTGACGCTGACCCAGCATTAACCCAATATTGGCCCAAAGACTAAATCTCACGATCGCTGGGCGTATCAAGCGGATCACATTTTCGCATCTATGTGCTATCAATAATATGATTCCCTGTCAGTTGAGTTGACAAACGACAACCATTGAATAATCCTCCAATAAGCTAATTGACAGAGATGGGTTTTCTTATCATTCCCTGCAATCAGACACTCGCCATCTGCATTGTTTGCACATCGCGGAAACGCATTCATTATTTAAATTTGCGACTAATTACTTTAATCGTCATTTCTATCACGCTCGTGGTTTTGCGTTACAAATAAATATAAGTACATGCAAAACAGCTGATGTGTGACATGAGGTGACATGCATCTCGAACGAAGAGAATGACATTTTTTACAAAAGAATACAGCAGACTTATAGTCCAGGACAGCTATGTCAAAAATAGGGTCAACCCACCACTAATTGCAACAGAAATTATTCCTTTACCAAAAGTCTCATTAATTCTCATAGAACATCATATTAAAAGTCACATAGAATCGGAGTAGTGGAAGAGTGCCGCCATGAAAATTAACTGAGTCTTATTTTGGCGATATCTCGGCTAGTAATCAATGAAGAATCATGATTTTTGTGTCTAACCTTATGTTTTTAGGGGCAAGATATCTAATGAGCACTTTATTGAATATCCTGGACATCCCGTTTACACCACAAATTAAAATATTTGGTATGACGGATGTGAAATCACCTTACATTTCACGAATTTTGATTTTGTAACATGAACATTATATAATGCCGAACTTGATTAATAATGACCTGATCATTATGGCTCTTTTATAATAAACATGTTATTGTATCAGTGGGCCACAATCCAATCACCAGGGGGGGGGGGGGGGGGTCGGAGTTTTTGTCGCGGGTAAATTACTTATTTCAACCAAAAAACCCTAAAAAAAACTTCACCCCCCCCCCTCCTGCAGATTGAATGGTAGCCCTCTAACGAAAACATTAGAATGAACCTGTTGACACATTCAGTAGGACTAAAATATATAAGATAAGCTGTATTTGTAAATCACATTATATGTACCCCTTTTCCACACCCTCCCTCCCTCTAGAAAATATAGTATGTCAAGGGTTGTGTGTGAAAAGGGGATACTTATGATCATATCAGGCAAATAATGCCACATTAAAAACAGTGCCACATAAATAACAGTGCGATTATAGTCGGATTCACATTAACCGTGGTGAATGATTTTCGTCGATTTCTTAGTCAATTCTTAACCAATTGTCATGGTACATGTACAGGCACTATTTTCTATTCATGGGGCGACTGCCCTGAAAATTTAATTGAAAAAGATTACATAGTTTAAAAGTTAGTTTATTTAACGTGTAGTAAATCAATCAAAATGTCACCCTCTATAAACCCATTAGCTTTGTCTCAGAATTTCTTTACATGTCAAATGGTCTAACTCTTGAAATAATTGGTTTCGAATTGACTGAGGAATCTGCGAAATTCTTTCACCCTGGTTGATGAATTATCATCGCCTGGTTTTCATGGTTTTAGATCATTGAAAACTAGCTCACTCTTTCCTAATACTGCACTGGTGGATAGGAGTGTCAATGATGCTTTTTTGCCAATCCCGACGCCATATGTGGTATAACATCCAATAATGTGATGCATAAACGACACATTTCTGTACACTTCTGAACCAACTGTTCTTAATAAAGCAATACTCCAGCATTTTGGTGGATGATTTTCCCCCTGCTTTGGCTCTGGTCTAAGATATAATTTGTGGATTTGGCATGAAAGCATACCAATAAGTGGGTTTGTGTCATCGCCAACCACGACTGTTGGGCTTGATGTTTTCCTGAAGCCGCTAATATGGCAGTTTGCACTATTAACAGATCGCTTTGTTAAACATGTTGGAAATGATCTTCCCGTTTCTTCTTCAAGACCACAGAGTCTGAAACTTGTACAGTTGCACCTACATAGATATTAAAGAGTTCCTGGTGAACTACATCAACACAACAATTAGTGCTAGCATGTTTCTTCATATGTGCTTCCTTTACACAGAAAGACGCTATGAAGTAAGGTATCTCTATCTAATATATATTGAATGTTAATTTTGGGTAGTGGTGTGTTATCAGGTATGTGATGCCACAGTGCATCAGCTAGGCTATATTTATTCGCCCTTCTGGGAGTAAACGTACTATTATAGGGTTGAGGGATAGCCACATACATTTAGCTCGTACAGAAATATATTTGTTAGGCTATCAGTACCCTGTCTGGCTGCTACAAGTCTCCGGAAGAGGAGTTAGGTATCAATGTCAATGACATCGTCTCTTATCTTGGTGAGTTATCAGCACCCTGTCCTGCAGCTACATGTTTCTTGAAGAGGAGTAAGGTGAATGACCTCGTCTCTTATCTTGGTGAGTCATCAACACCCTGTACTGCAGCTACAGTTCTCTTGAAGAGGAGTTGAGAATCGATGTGAATGACCTCGTCTCTTATATTCATGGTATTGGTATTGCTGAGGTGACATATCTAATCTTTCGTTTTTAACGAGTGCTGTGCCACGGTTTTCCCCACCATATCTGTTCGTATTTCCTCACTCATCTCCTGAGTACGATAATAATTCACTGAGGTATCACCTGTTATATCGGACGCGATGATATGTTTAATTCTGAGAGAAAGGAATTATTGGTATCAGATACTACATAATTTTAAGAGTGTCTGCCATGTCCTTTTATTGTCGTTGCATGTGAAATGTCCTTGTGCTGCACATTGGTTGTGTATGAAAATCAGTCGGGGTTTGCATGGCAGAATTATTATGAGTAGGGGAGACCCAGGAGGATTTGGACCAAGACTGAGTAAGTGGACGCCATTTTTTACTGTTTAGTCACATTTGGTTTGATTTTTAACTGTCGAAGTAACTAGTCAGGGTTAAATTCAATGTTTTTTTATTCATTAATGACTAGTCTTGGATTTCACCTTAAATATTTCAATGGCTGTTTTATTCATTTTGTGTAATTCAATTGTATGGCAAATGTCTATGTTGTTCGAGAATTGGGCTATTTACAGATTTTCATGATATCGGGTGCATTTGGACAGAAGATTCAGGGCTGATTTGGACACTTTTCAGAGAAGAATTTGACACTTGGGGGAGGATTTTGACAATGTTCATATATAATATGACTCTCAATGAATCAAACGTTGATTTTCAGGACTCCTGTTATTCCAGCCATGTCCAAATCCACCCACACAAGGGGGAGGATTTGGACAAATTTGATTTTTTTCTATCTCTAGCCATATGTTTTTGCATAGAATGTTTAAAACACATATTGCTATCTATAGGCATAGTAAAGTATCTTTCTTTAGGCAAAAGACGAGCTTTATCACATGAACATAGTATGAGAAAAAGAAAAAAAATCAGGCCAAATCCGCCTGGGTCTCCTCTACAAGCCGGAGTTGAGAGCAACCATACGAGATGCGGCGATTCATTCATGCCACTTCCTCTCGTCAAACCATCTGTATTTTTCAGGTTTCTCATCAACACTTAATCAATGATTAAGTCAGTCGACATGTCAGCTCAGAATTAACATGTCATTTCTTCTGATAACATGGGGCCATAATAGTGAAACGTGAAATTTTACGCAATTCAGCATTCGTCATATACGACAATCCTATTTATATTGTCAAAAGACATGCTGAATAATGTGCTCATCTGATTCCTTGAACCCAAAAACATATGGTAAGACACCAAAATCATGAATCTACATTGATTATTAGCCAAGATATCGCCAAAATAATTTTTTTGGCGGCCATTTTTGATTTATGCAAATTAGGCACTCTTCCACTACTGCGATTCTTGGTGACTTTTATTATGTTTTTCTATGACACTTTCTGAGACTGTTGGTGAAGGAATAATTTCTTTTGCAATTAGTGGTGGGTCATTTTATAGTTTGCCTGGACTATTATTCTGAAATAATTGTTTAAAAAAATCATGTCAAATTCTCTTCCTGCCATTACAGATTATGTGTAGGCCTATCCCATGGCGATGACGCTTAGACTATGTATTTTTTGGGAGCGTGCAGAGAGTGACGATACTTAATTGTGGCGAAACACCCACCCCGCTAACACGATACATTTAGCCAGTGTTGGTTTAATGTTGGTCCACCGTCTACGACACTGGTCCAACATTAAACAAACACTGTCTCGATGTCTCGTGTTAGCTGGGCAAACTATCCTATCTATGGCGAAAGACAAATTGGCCGTTCCCTCTCTCTCTCTGCCCATAATTAATAAAATGCGTGAATTGATAAAGGTCCCCTTTCATTTACGCCTCTGACTTTTCTAATCATCCCACATCCCACCTCCTCTGCCGCCATCAACATAATCAACGGAGTGACGTGCGTAAAATGTATTACAATATCGCCCACTCTCATGCCGCGGATGAGCTCTATTTAGAGTAGGCCTACTGTTATGCAGGGCCTCCCGCCAACGGGAGAGGTCTATATGTGCACAAAAGTGGCCTAAAGCCCGATTCATTTTATTTCCAACGGGAGAGGTTAACTCAATGACGGATTTTTGGTTGGCAAACGTCGCAGACAGTGACCCAATATCAAACCAGCCTAGCGTTCCTTTTTTCCTGAGACTTTTTGTGTGTGGTTTAGTGTCCAATAAAATGAAGTCGTTCAATGGCAATGATTAATTGTTCGGCACTCCCAAGACTTGATCAAATCATAATTATTATTAAATTTCTCTCACATTTGTATCTTATATTTGTGTCTAATATTGTACACTAACTGTTTTGATATAATGTGAGTGAGTGAGTGAGTGAGTGAGTGAGTGAGTGAGTGAGTGAGTGAGTGAGTGAGTGAGTGAGTGAGGGAGGGAGTGAGTGAGTGAGTGAGTGAGTGAGTGAGTGAGTGAGTGAGTGAGTGAGTGAGTGAGTGAGTGAGTGAGTGAGTGAGTGAGTGAGTGAGTGAGTGAGTGAGTGAGTGAGTGAGTGAGTGAGTGAGTGAGTGAGTGAGTGAGTGAGTGAGTGAGTGAGTGAGTGAGTGAGTGAGTGAGTGAGTGAGTGAGTGAGTGAGTGAGTGAGTGAGTGAGTGAGTGAGTGAGTGAGTGAGTGAGTGAGTGAGTGAGTGAGTGAGTGAGTGAGTGAGTGAGTGAGTGAGTGAGTGAGTGAGTGAGTGAGTGAGTGAGTGAGTGAGTGAGTGAGTGAGTGAGTGAGTGAGTGAGTGAGTGAGTGAGTGAGTGAGTGAGTGAGTGAGTGAGTGAGT
The DNA here is from genome assembly GCA_964017125.1 of Flabesymbios commensalis. NCBI lineage: Eukaryota > Metazoa > Annelida > Polychaeta > Terebellida > Flabelligeridae > Flabesymbios > Flabesymbios commensalis. Next base: position 37,826,537 of record OZ024908.1, on the reverse strand, counting down.
GAGTGAGTGAGTGAGTGAGTGAGTGAGTGAGTGAGTGAGTGAGTGAGTGAGTGAGTGAGTGACTGAGTGAGTGAGTGAGTGAGTGAGTGAGTGAGTGAGTGAGTGAGTGAGTGAGTGAGTGAGTGAGTGAGTGAGTGAGTGAGTGAGTGAGTGACAGTAGAAGGCAAAGGGCATTAGAACAGAAAAAGTGGAAAGCCAATTGATTTTTGATATGAATATCAATAAGCGTAGAACTAAGTTATGTCATAAGTTCGAAATCATTTTGTTGAGACAGGGATTTAGATGGTAGCAAACACCGCTGCATAAAAAGTATGTTTGACATGGTCTCACTGAGATCGAAATCCTAAGAAGATCTCAATATATTCATTTCACATGTACTTGTTTAAAATTCAGTACCAAATTTAACACTTTTCAGAGAAGAATTTGACACTTGGGGGAGGATTTTGACAATGTTCATATATAATATGACTCTCAATGAATCAAACGTTGATTTTCAGGACTCCTGTTATTCCAGCCATGTCCAAATCCACCCACACAAGGGGGAGGATTTGGACAAATTTGATTTTTTTCTATCTCTAGCCATATGTTTTTGCATAGAATGTTTAAAACACATATTGCTATCTATAGGCATAGTAAAGTATCTTTCTTTAGGCAAAAGACGAGCTTTATCACATGAACATAGTATGAGAAAAAGAAAAAAAATCAGGCCAAATCCGCCTGGGTCTCCTCTACAAGCCGGAGTTGAGAGCAACCATACGAGATGCGGCGATTCATTCATGCCACTTCCTCTCGTCAAACCATCTGTATTTTTCAGGTTTCTCATCAACACTTAATCAATGATTAAGTCAGTCGACATGTCAGCTCAGAATTAACATGTCATTTCTTCTGATAACATGGGGCCATAATAGTGAAACGTGAAATTTTACGCAATTCAGCATTCGTCATATACGACAATCCTATTTATATTGTCAAAAGACATGCTGAATAATGTGCTCATCTGATTCCTTGAACCCAAAAACATATGGTAAGACACCAAAATCATGAATCTACATTGATTATTAGCCAAGATATCGCCAAAATAATTTTTTTGGCGGCCATTTTTGATTTATGCAAATTAGGCACTCTTCCACTACTGCGATTCTTGGTGACTTTTATTATGTTTTTCTATGACACTTTCTGAGACTGTTGGTGAAGGAATAATTTCTTTTGCAATTAGTGGTGGGTCATTTTATAGTTTGCCTGGACTATTATTCTGAAATAATTGTTTAAAAAAATCATGTCAAATTCTCTTCCTGCCATTACAGATTATGTGTAGGCCTATCCCATGGCGATGACGCTTAGACTATGTATTTTTTGGGAGCGTGCAGAGAGTGACGATACTTAATTGTGGCGAAACACCCACCCCGCTAACACGATACATTTAGCCAGTGTTGGTTTAATGTTGGTCCACCGTCTACGACACTGGTCCAACATTAAACAAACACTGTCTCGATGTCTCGTGTTAGCTGGGCAAACTATCCTATCTATGGCGAAAGACAAATTGGCCGTTCCCTCTCTCTCTCTGCCCATAATTAATAAAATGCGTGAATTGATAAAGGTCCCCTTTCATTTACGCCTCTGACTTTTCTAATCATCCCACATCCCACCTCCTCTGCCGCCATCAACATAATCAACGGAGTGACGTGCGTAAAATGTATTACAATATCGCCCACTCTCATGCCGCGGATGAGCTCTATTTAGAGTAGGCCTACTGTTATGCAGGGCCTCCCGCCAACGGGAGAGGTCTATATGTGCACAAAAGTGGCCTAAAGCCCGATTCATTTTATTTCCAACGGGAGAGGTTAACTCAATGACGGATTTTTGGTTGGCAAACGTCGCAGACAGTGACCCAATATCAAACCAGCCTAGCGTTCCTTTTTTCCTGAGACTTTTTGTGTGTGGTTTAGTGTCCAATAAAATGAAGTCGTTCAATGGCAATGATTAATTGTTCGGCACTCCCAAGACTTGATCAAATCATAATTATTATTAAATTTCTCTCACATTTGTATCTTATATTTGTGTCTAATATTGTACACTAACTGTTTTGATATAATGTGAGTGAGTGAGTGAGTGAGTGAGTGAGTGAGTGAGTGAGTGAGTGAGTGAGTGAGTGAGTGAGTGAGGGAGGGAGTGAGTGAGTGAGTGAGTGAGTGAGTGAGTGAGTGAGTGAGTGAGTGAGTGAGTGAGTGAGTGAGTGAGTGAGTGAGTGAGTGAGTGAGTGAGTGAGTGAGTGAGTGAGTGAGTGAGTGAGTGAGTGAGTGAGTGAGTGAGTGAGTGAGTGAGTGAGTGAGTGAGTGAGTGAGTGAGTGAGTGAGTGAGTGAGTGAGTGAGTGAGTGAGTGAGTGAGTGAGTGAGTGAGTGAGTGAGTGAGTGAGTGAGTGAGTGAGTGAGTGAGTGAGTGAGTGAGTGAGTGAGTGAGTGAGTGAGTGAGTGAGTGAGTGAGTGAGTGAGTGAGTGAGTGAGTGAGTGAGTGAGTGAGTGAGTGAGTGAGTGAGTGAGTGAGTGAGTGAGTGAGTGAGTGAGTGAGTGAGTGAGTGAGTGAGTGAGTGAGTGAGTGAGTGAGTGAGTGACTGAGTGAGTGAGTGAGTGAGTGAGTGAGTGAGTGAGTGAGTGAGTGAGTGAGTGAGTGAGTGAGTGAGTGAGTGAGTGAGTGAGTGACAGTAGAAGGCAAAGGGCATTAGAACAGAAAAAGTGGAAAGCCAATTGATTTTTGATATGAATATCAATAAGCGTAGAACTAAGTTATGTCATAAGTTCGAAATCATTTTGTTGAGACAGGGATTTAGATGGTAGCAAACACCGCTGCATAAAAAGTATGTTTGACATGGTCTCACTGAGATCGAAATCCTAAGAAGATCTCAATATATTCATTTCACATGTACTTGTTTAAAATTCAGTACCAAATTTAACTCTACCTTTACCGACTTCCCCTGATAAAACTACTCCAGAAACCGACTTTTTTTAAGGAGGACACCTGAGGTAGCCCCTGGGAACAATATAGGTTATAGCTATGCGCACATCGCACAAATTAAAAATGCAAAAAGCACATTGCGTCCACGTCACTTACCATTCTGGTTGGACATTTTCACCCACGCATGCAGTTAATGCATCTGCACATGTGAATTTCGCACAAATGCGAATTTGCTAAAGGAAGGTACTTTTCGTATAAATTGGTAAAGGAAGAGTTAAATTAGTTAAAAGCTTCAAGTTAATATTCAATAACAGATGGTGCATCTTCAATCAAGTGTAGGCTTTGTGACGACCACAACTAAATATATAGTGTGCTTCTCCATTGAAGCTCATTGGAAATATTTCTGAACGTGTTTTCGTGAAATGCGTGGCATAATGAAGATTAAAGCATTGTGGATTAAATTAAATAATCAACGATCTTACGGCGAGTAAATGACGTTTACTTGCGACTTGTTTTCTGTGTATAATCTTACGTTGGTGTTAATACAACTAGGGCTATGTTACTAATATAATCAGAAATGCATAATACATATTATATACAATATTATACATTTCTGATATAATGTATATGTCTCTGGTCGGTGCCTTAATCTGAATATAGGCTTAGACCTATACTGCCCTGCAAAGCCAAAAGGCAGATATCTGCTTACTTGTAAAGTAAGCAGATACTGCCCTTGGCATTCAGGTATAATAGACAAATCAGTCTATAGACAAATGTATTCCAATGTTAAAGTTAAACTTAGAATAAAAAACACTGAGATTTGGAACGTTGATCCCTATAGCGGTCATAATCAACATACTGAGGGCCTGAGCAGCCAAAATTTGTGCGGGGATATCCAGACCGGATGCCCAAACTCTTACTCGTGAATATACTTTTGAATAGTCGCGGCTTAAAATTACTGAGAACGATAATTGCTGAGCTGTAGCAATGAGCGATATTTGAATAACAATCATATATTTTCGTTTATGATGCTATTATTTGTTTAATTTGAGACCAAACATTTTTAATAACACTTAAAAACGACAAGTAAGCAGATACTGCCTTTTGTCTGTGTACGTAGGCTACTGGGCGCTTAAAGAGGTAAGAACCATGGTTTTTATTTTGCTTGACATGGGTTAGCGCAGTGCATACCAATGTATCATTCACTCAGATCCATAGGAATTGTGCCGTGCAGAGCCAAAAGACAGTACCTGCCTACTTTTCAAGTAAGACGTTGCCGCCTTCGAGCTTTGCATAGCATAACCGTGTCCCGCAATTAATGACCCGAGAGCCAAGCATTGATGCGTCAACCGAATAAATAGCTGGACATTCCTCATCTAAATGAACACATGACATGACATAAAATCTAACTATGTCATTTTCTAAGAAGAACCTTCTCGGATGCTAAAACTTGTCCGGGGTGACGTTCTCAGCAAACGCAAAACGTTGGTTGGTCCGACATTGTACAAATGCTATACAAATGTTTTGTGTTTAGGCCTACTGGGGTTTTGGACTTGGCGTAAGAACACTTTAGCCCAGAGTGTCAGATTCTCGCTGAACTCAAACACCGGTCACCGTGTCATCACGGGCACATCAAGATCAAGATGGCTTCATTCTGTGTCCTGCTCTGCAATGCCAAATGACAGCAACTGATTATTTGGGAAGTGAGCAGCTACTGCTTTTTTACTTTGTACGGCAGTGCTGTCCTCGCTCTGGTATTCCGGCTTCAGAGAAACTCATTGTTTCTTCCCTGTTCACTCGTAAAGTGTCGGCATTGTGTGAAGCCTCTACGACCGAGATGTAGTGTGCTCGTCCTCAGGGAGCCAGGGTAGAATTTCCAATTCTGTGTCTGCAAGGAAGTGCCATCTGAATAATCGCATCATTATTCATGCCTTCATTGATTCATTTCTTAATAACTTCATTCCCTAATTCATCCCTCCATTCATTCATTTCTTCATTTATGCATTCATTCATTCATTCATTCATTCATTCATTCATTCATTCATTCATTCATTCATTCATTCATTTATTCATTCATTCATTCATTCATTCATTCATTCATTCATTCATTCACTCATTAATTATTTCCTTCATCCATTCACTCGACTCCAGTGACACTCCTGAGAGATTCCCTGGAGACGAGTGAACTTGTGTCGTAAGTCCGTAAATCAGACAGTGACAAGAACCTCCATAATATACCCAGCAGACACGAGACTTTCACCCAATGTTGGTACAGCATTTGATATTTAGCTAACATCAGACATCAACATAGAAAGGTTGGGACAGCGTTTAATCTATTTTGCACCGGCCCATCACATTATTTTACTTATGGTTGTCTCCAAATCGAATCTTGTACACTGCTGATTAGTAATGAGGAGAACGAGAAAAAAGACAACAGATCGTTCATAGTTTTCTGCTGAAAGAAAATTACACAATCTGGTCATTATGAGAGCATGACCGATTGATGACAACGCTTAGAATTGTCTGATGATTTCTGGACTGGTGAATAGAACTGGTCCTAACTGGAATAGACAGGCCTCGTAGAGGTCGTCTCGACCTGTTCCCGTCAACCAACCAAGGTTGATAACATATTTTACTCAGTGATTATCACTCATAATGATATTGTACCATTTTTCACATATTTTCAATTGGAAAGTCAAATAAATATAAATAAAATAGATATAGGTGTGGTGAAGCTAACCGATCCAAGGACACTGGTTACATGAAAGTCTACAGAATACATCCTCGCGAGGCCGTCAGGCCAAGGCATGACGGCATCGCTGAGTCAAGCCTTGTATTGCTGTAGGGAAGATGACAAACGTGGCGTTGTCAACTTGTTGAACACTAGCTCCATCAGTGACTGTGTTTGCGATGGCGACCGGGGACTTCCGAAAGGATGAATGCTTATCTACATAATCCTTTAACCGCCAAATTAATCATTCCGAATTTTCCCCCACTTGAAGTTGTGTCTCGCTGACGCGATCCACAACTTCAAGTGAGTGGAAATTATTCAGATTTGACAAAATGGTGGTCAACTGTTTTTTTCAAATATTGCTGATTGATGCCACATTTTATCTTTAACATGTTTAAAAGTTGGTACTTAATGTGCTAATAAAAAATGCAAATCCGAATATATTCGGCACCGGCGGTTAAAGGGTTAAACACCAGAAGCAGAAAACACTGCACGCTGAACCAGCATTGGTTTAATGTTGGGCCAGCGTCGCTATCCGGGATCTCTATAGGTTCTACGTCCTGTGTTTTCTAGGAAGTGTTTTCAGGGCGAAAATGACATCTTTTGGCCTACATTAATTCTCCAGCATCCCAGCCGTTAGACCAACGCAGGAATAATGCTGGTCCAACGTCTGGGACGTTGGACCAGCATTATTCCAGCGTTGGTAAGATTGCTCTGGCCGGTCCGGCGTTTGTCCCGATGCCTTCTGACAGCACCTCGGGGTGCGGAAGAGTGCGCGGATCATCGCTCGGGACCACTGGCGTATGAGAAGTGTCATTGTGACACGGATGCCCGTGGCCGCGGAAGAGCCCAACAATGTATACAATATCTTTATTCAAAGCCCATTTGACACGAGACGTTGGCCCAATGACGGTTTAGTGATGTTGATCAAATCATTCGTATTATGAATAATCTCTGCACCTACGGTGAACATGTAGGCCTAGACTCGGCATCCGAATAGAATGTGTAGTCATATTGTTATCTCATTGGATTACATCACACATTTTCGCCCTCTTGACAAACGTAATTTTTTCGAGTACAATGCCAGAGCAACTTCCCAGCAGACACGAGACGTTGAACCAATGTTGTTTAAATGTTGGCCCAGCGTCTTCGACGCTGGCCCAACATTAAAACAACATCGGTTCGGCGTATCGTGTCTGCTGGGCTAACCCTTCTCCCGCTACGTTATCTAATTTACATTGTCACCCACTTAAGGTTGTGTCTCGCTAGTGGGTGAAAATTACTCGTATTTTTTTAATGCGAGACCAAACATTGCAAATCATGATGTTTCAACACTCATTTTATTACCACTCACTTTGATTGAACCTGCTAATAAATCAAATTAAAACGACTGTAGTCGTGCTTAGCGCTTAAACATGTCAAAGGTCATTTGCCGCAAGGTTGACCGAGGTGGTTCATTGTTTGTGTGGATTGAGTAAAATCCTGAAATATAAATGGCGCTCCAATAAACGAAACTAGAAGGACACGTGCAGTCGACAGAATAGGGTAAAATTGAACAGATGGGGTATGTTATCTACTGCGACCCACAATTTCAATGGGTGAAAATTACTTATATTTGTTTAATTTGAACAAATATTTGCAAGCACCATGGTTCACCGTCTACGACGCTTGCCCAACATTATAACAATATTGGGTCAATAACTTCTGTCTGCTGGGTTTCTGATTACATTACATAACACGTAAAAATAACAGGAAGTCTTCAATTAGGTAACTATCTATATCTTACCCTCGGGGCTAAAGGGTCCATCCAGCAAACACGAGACGTTGATCCAATGCTGCTTTAATGTTGGTCTATCGTCGCAGACGGTGGACAACATCAACCCGGCATTGGGTCGACGTAGGCCTACATGTGTTTGTTTGGTTTTCTGCTACTCGCTTGAGAGGAGCGTAGGGGAACTTGCCTGAGACGCCCACCCCTAAGGATCGGAACCTTTTGTAGTCAACACGTCTTACTGATTATTAAATGAAGATCAGCAGCTGATTCTCGATATAACCATGCACGGCCAGTGAAATTTTTAGGTCTGTGCTCCGTGTATTTGAAGAAATATACCGGAAAACATTTTTTTGAGCAAAGTGGGCGTTTTGGGAACGTCGTTCTTAAGACGCCCACCCCCGTGCACAAAACGCCTACTGCTCTTTCTCCATTACCACATGAAGGCACAAAACGCACACCCTGAAACAAAACAAACAGGTGGGCCTTATAGGGACATGGGTTGGGCGTTTTGGGAACACTTGTCTTGCGCATGCTAAATCAGAGGGGGGGGGGGGGGCGTTATAGGAAAAATTAGGGTGGACTTTTTAGGCACATGAGCAAATATTAGAACATGGTCATTTCCTGAAAATACCTCATGCCAGGCTTGTCATATTCATGCTAAAAATACGCAAGAAAGATGCCTTTGTAAGGCCCTTCATAGTTATCTATGCTATCTATGATAGTTTAGGCATAGTCACAGTTCAAAATTGTGCAAAAATAACATTAAAAAATATCACTTTACATTTTAGTTTGGCACATCAAAGCTGTCCTGTGTCTATGCAGCCAAGTTCTGCACAAGGAAAGTCATGACGCCATAGATGAATTAAACATTCGCACATGGCTGGAATTATGACTAATTCTGAGAAAGTGGTGGGTGGGCGTTTTGGGCAAGGTGGGCGTCTTAGGCAAGTTCCCCTATAGATCCGGAGAGACTCTTGGGGTTTACCATATATTCCGACAACCCGATATTCCGACACTTGAGGTTTACCTGAGAAAATAGGCTTAGCCTAATAATACATTGCTTGTATTAGTCATTTTTGTCAATGAAGATTTCCTGTCCCACAGTATATATTGTCCATGAGCCCAGTACCATTAACCCTTTAACCGCCAAGTTATTTAATTGGAATTTTCACCGACTTGAAGTTGTGTCTCGCTGACGCGATTCACAAATTCGAGTGAGTGAAAATTATTCAGATTTGACAAAATGGTGGTCAGCGATTTTGAAATATTGCTGATTGATGTCACATTTTATCTTCAACATGTTTTAAAGGTGGTATTTAATGTGCTGATAAAAGCGAATATGCTTAGAAGAAGTGTGGATTTTACTGCTTAGGCCTAACGGTTTTATAAATGGATCAATATAGACACCCTTTCGTGAAAAATTCAGGCTATCTTTTTATGAACACCTGCTGCAGGTTATTAGTGTTTACATAACCTCAAACTTATCTGACATTGTTGGAGAAAACAACAAAAAATGAATCTCTTCCTAAAATTTTGTTGATCTGGAAACAAAAATGGTTGTGTCGAAAATCGCGCAATAAGCTTATATGATGTCTATGAATGAGAATGGCATAGATTGCGCATCAAGAATATATAGTTAAACAGGCACAGCTAGATGAGGGCCCGGCTGCACCAACCAAATCAGCTAAGTTGCCCAGAACTTGAATCAGTCTTTTAGCTCGCTAATGGTTTAAAATTAGATCACGAATTTTGACTTTGGTCGGTTGGGCCAATTAGGGCCGGGATAAAGATTCTCTCAAAATAATGCTACGAAAACGGACTCATGACAAAGCTACTGTTGTATAATTTTATCGTTGGACGTATCAATGTTGGTCCAGCATTAAACCAACGCATTGCGTCTGACTACATAACAAGCTGTGTGGGGGTTTTTTTTCTATCAGCCATCAGGAAAGACGGTCATTTATAACTGCCGTTTTGATGCCTTTTACCGGCTAATTCTCTTCTCTACTAAAGACGTTCTCAGCTCATCATTGTCATTAAGACGTTCTCAGCTCATTATCGTCATTACGACGTTCCCAGCTCATTGTCGTCATTATGACGTTCTCAGCTCATTGTCGTTATTACGACGCTCTCAGCTCGTTATCGTCAATACGATGTTTTCAGCCGATTATCGTCATTAAGATGTTATCAGCTCATTGTCGTCAATAGAACGTTTTTCGGCTCATTATCATCACTAAACGACCACCGTACGTAGAAGAAAACGCACTAAAACAATTTATTAACAGGAATATAAACATGGATTTATTGATTACAAAACTAAATGTATGGCAGTGACTTATTCTTTTGGCTTTGAAATCTGATGATCACACGCATTTGCTTGTGGAAATGAAATGTTCCACACAGTTGAAGTTCATGCCGTCAAGATCAGTGATATATTGACTTTACTAGTAGCACTCGATCATTTATTATATTCAGTAAATAAAAAATTACTATAAACTTGCCTATATGCCTCATTAATGGGTCTACATCAGTAACGGTAACATCATGTTTTCTCAGCTGCTCACAATTATGGAAATCAGACTAAAATTTTTACATAATTTTTACATAATTAACGTATACATGTACATCGCATAATAATAATTTTAATCATTCCATCAATAACCAATCTTTTGCATTATATCTCACAGGCTGCAAACTATCTCGTCAAGATCAACAAACAGGAAAATTTAGCGTCGTCTTGAAGGACTGTGTTAATATTGTACATTGGCACTGTGAATCAGATGATTAAATATGTGTTTGTTCAGGATCATCACAAACAAGACTCACTGTGTGCTATGCAAAGACAAAAGGCAATAACTGCCGTTACTGCATTTTGATTTCGCAAACAAGACTGACGTGCAAAGCCAGAAAAGGCAGTAACTGCTTACAGTTACTGCCTGTCGGCTTTGCAGAGAAGCAGTGTCTTCTCAGGTCATCGGTATCACTGGATTACATCCTCTCATGAGACGTTCAGCCGATGTTGGTACAATGCTGGGCTGCTGGTGTAGATGACGTGCAAACATTGCATCAGCACTGGGTCAACATCTTGTGTTTGCTGGGCGAGGAAAGCGGCATACCGTAAATTCATCAATTTTTGACGTTTCAAATAAGTCTACAATTTCCATAATTTACAGTCTCATAAAATCTGTTGACACCATTTCAACAAATCTTGTGCCAGCACTTTAGGCCTGATTAAGAAATGTTGTCACTTCGCAAAAATTAATGATCATCCTAGTAAACACAAAACATTTGTATAACATTTGTACAAAATTAGACCAACGTCAAAGACGTTGGTCTAACATTGTACAAATGTTATTCAAATGTTTTGTGTTTGCTGGGGTGCCGCATTCTGTTTTCAGTGTAAATCATTTGCGTGATACAAAAGATGTTCACCGCTCATTTATCAGGTAGAGTTATGATGCCTGCATGCTCTCGCGAGCTTCTTTATTTTGCGAATTCCGCGCGAAATAACAAATTGTAACGTCTACAGTAGTTGTTATTGCGCGTAACGTGACACGCGCTCCTCTTGTTCTGGCTGCCCATCACAAAAAATCCAATCACACGCTGTAATTTAGAAATCATTGTCTAATGTGCATCTCGAAGAGCGAAATTTCCATTGGGATATTTCTCTTTTGTATGTATTCCGTTCACTTGTAAACATTGATTACCGGGAACGGCGCCATACGAAGATGGGTTGATGGAAATCAGCCTTTCTATCTCTTTTAACTTTTGGGCATTATTAAAATGCAGGCCCAGTTTTTTGTACCTAAATCATTAGGTGATGCTTGTGACCTTAGATAGCATTTTTTGCTTATCTAAGAGTAGTTAGTAAAACTCAAGACAAACTTAAAAATAAATCATATCAAGTAAAACTGGCCATTTTTGCTTAAGCCTTATGAATAAAGATCACACATAAGAGGCAAATCCAGGTAATTTAAATTCACCCACATTAACCTTTGTCTCGATACAACAATCCACATGTTCATGTGTCCAAACATTATTTATAATTACTATTAAATCGACATTCTTACTGATTAACCCTTTAAGCCCTAACGATACATCATTTTACATACCTGAAACAGACTTCATTTTGCTCAAACTAAGGGGTTTTAGAAGGAAAATATCAATAAAACTTTTACCAATACATGGCAATTTTCTCAAATTTTTCATCCACTTCAAGTCATCTTCATCCACTACAAGTCGAGAATTGCGACAGCAATTCGCGGCTTGTAGTGGATGATGATGACAATGGTAAATTTAGGGTTGAAAGGGTTAAAATGTACATGTGGGCCTTACATTTATCTCATCCCACCAGAATTTGTTTTTTTTCTCTTCACTGGCGAGTTGTTTCAGCTTACTTGTTCAACTACTGAACATCTATACTATATACAGCTGATTGGTTTATTGGCATGAGGAAGTGTTTGTCAAATATGCTAAAACGCATTGATTCCCCTCGATATCTGACTAGAACACACGAGGCTTACTTAGTCGGGGGTGGTGATTAATTATTTATTAACATCTACATTTCAGCTCAAAATGTCCTTAAAAGGAAAACAAAACAAAATGTTGTCTCCCTCACCCGTAAATATTCAGTATTGTGGGGATCTTCCTTACCCGAAGCCTGTGCCCGGAGGGCAGTGTCGTCTCATTCATCTCACCATCCTCAGGAGGTTTTCCTGGCCCAGGTGGCTTAAAACTCAATATTGCACACTCGTTTTTTTGCTATCTTCAAAACAACTAGTGACGTCACTAGTTGTTTCGACATCTGCTCATCTCAGTTCTGGCTACGACGTAGCCAGAGCTGAGATGAGCAGATACCAAACTATAAATATGGCACATATACCGTGTTGTACTCGTTGGATTCAAAATAAATAGTGAACAATTATAGCTATTTTTTATTGTGAAATATTTTCGTGTGCTTAGGAAAGATCACACTTAAGAGGCAAATCCAGGTAATTTAAATTCACCCACATCAACCTCTGTCTCGATACCACAATCCACATGCTCACGTGTCTAAAAAATATTTATAATTACCATTCGTACATTTAGGCCTTACATTTATCTCATCCCACCAGAATTTGTTTTTCTTTTAACTGGCAAGTTGTTTCAGCTTACTTGTTCAACTACTAAACATCTTCTATATACAGTTGATTGGTTTAATATGCATGCGTCGTTGGAAGGTGAAGGGTTAGACACATTTGTAATCGGTCCGCTGTGCATGAAAGGGTCGATGAGATAGAGGTCGACCAGATACTGCGAGGATGTGTGTATTCTGAGGAACGATTTAAAAATTACGATCCAACAAACTTTATTTATTTATCCGGCTGTTCAAGACGGAGAGTTTTGATAATTATAACAAACTCAATGTATGTATTTAGCTGTTATAGATGGAGAACGCACCCAGCGATGTGTACCGGGGAGACATCGATTAATAAGGCACCAAAAAGTCACCTGCACCTGCGGACAGCAATAATCTGCCGTACGAAGTCAACCAGCAAGCGGTGACTGATGTTTGTCTTCGCTCTGCAGAAATCACAGAAGGTGCCGTGCAAAGCTAAAAGGCAGTATCTGCTTACTTTACAAGTAAGTAAATAGCGGTATCTGCTTACTTTGCAAGTGAGCAAATACTGCCTTTTAACTTTGCAGAGCAGGGTCTTTGCCTCTTTGGCTGTGGCGCATGTTTGGTACTTGTTTCCATTGATGCAAACAGCAATTTGGAATCTCCGAAAGAAACAATGTCGGCAGATGTTTCCAATTAAATACTACATTTCAAATCTGAGTGGTGTTTAGACATTCCACCACCGCGACCAATAGTATTCTTATATTCACCCATCGTCTCCGATGCTGGCCCGACGTTAAAACACCATTGGATTAACATCTATTGTGTTCACTGGGACAGTGCGAATCAATTACAGTTGTGAATTAAATAGTTTCAGGTGTTATATTCTACATTGCGGGTGGGGCTGTTTATTGACTTCTCGGACCTAAAGGGTCCTATCTGCCACTCACCAGAGTGGCAGATAGGACCCTTTAGCTCCGAGAGGTATGCGTAATACAGACAGATGTGAAGTACTGTACATGTACTGTGTATGGCGAATAAATAAATAAAGTAAAGCAGCTCTACTTGACGTCATAATGTCGTGTAATTATTGTTTGCCTTGTCAAGAACGAGGGGCCGTAACAATAAGGGAGTAATCACAGGGATTTGACGATCCCGATGACAGTCATTACCGGGATAACATACCTGGCCGTGCCCTCCCAGCAGACACAAGACGTTGAATCAATGTTGGTTTAACGTTGGTCCAGCGTCGTAGACGGTGGACCAGCGTTAAACCAACATTGATTCAACATCTTGTGTCTGCTGGGATGTAATTTTCCCAGGATGTCTATTCTGTCGTGCTACAAAGACAGTATCTGCCTACGTTTTCAAGCAACCAGTTACTGCATTTTGGCTTTGCAGAGCAGAATTGTCCGTTCTTGCGTACTGCTAACAGTGCGAATCGACGTCTTCCCATGCGAGGCGTCTACGGCTCTGAAACTCAGATATATATTGCCCGAGGGAGCCGATAATTCTGCTCTAGTGCAGCAGTTATTACCTGTTGGCTTTGAACGATAAAATTGAATGGTCTGAAGAGTTCAAGTGATCCAGTTCCACGTTTTACCTTTCTGAGCTAATATTTAAAACCCCAAATTTAATTTTCCGTCACCAGTGCACTTTCGCCGCTTTCAGAAGACTGAACCATGTGTTTATCAAAAACAGTTTGATATTTAATGATTGCCTATAAAAATCGTATATGTAGTTAGGTCAAATGTTCATTTATAAATGAAATACACAAGCCTAATTAAATAACAAAGCTCAAGACGACCCATATCTTTATCAAAGGCCAAATATAATTGTAAGTTATTTTGGTAAGTTATTTTCGAAGCCATCTTTAAACGGTCCAAGTAATCTAAGTATATAAACCTTTTTTTAAACTCATTGATTTGGATTACTGGAACATTTGGTTGTGCAGAGTAATACATTTCGTATGTTCCGCTATAATTATACACCATTAACTTTCTCCAATCTGTCTGAGGTCCGAAGTCTCGAGTCTTAGCTCTGAAGTCGGAGCTTTGAAGTCTGAACTCTGAAGTCCGAGCTATGACGTCTGAACTCGTAATTCAAAGTCTGAACTCTGAATTCTGACAGGCTCTGGAGTCCCCATCGGGCTTTCGTAGATCTCGGTATATGCCTCGTTGTGTAAATTCAAAGCGAGACAGCGAGATCCAGTTCCAGTGATGTCATGCAGCAAACACTAGTCGTTCACCCAATGGTGCCTAACCCTTTAACCGCCGGTGTCGCATATATTCGGGTTTTCATTTTTTATCAGCACATTAAGTACCACATTTTTTAAAAATGGTTAACATAAAATATGACATCAATCAGCATTATTTGAAAACAGTTGACTGCCATTTTGTCAAATCTGAATAATTTTCACTCACTTGAAGTTGTGGATCGCGTCAGCGAGACACAATTTCAAGTGGGTGAAAATTCAGATTGAATAATTTGGCTGTTATTGAGCCACCGTCTCCGACGTCGGCCCGACATTGAACCAACATCGGGCTAACGCCTCATATTTACTAGGAGGAGGGGCAGATGTACCGTTTGCACAGTAATCCTGACCACTCTTAGTGATGGACAAGTCAAAACAGAAACACATTCATATTATTACCTCATCCAATCCCCGCTAGAGAGCTACAGGATGGAGGGAAATCAAACGTGATTTCCCATGTGCATATAGGCCACATCTACATCTACCTGTAACATTATGTTCATAATCCAGAAACACGTCATAAAATTGATTAAAAACAATGTGGTATTCACCCTAGAATTATCAGCATGATATCCAGCTAAGTATTATTTTCATTTAAAGCTGCAAATCACTTGTGCATTTTCATTTTCACAGGTCTGTACGTACAATTAGTTTTTATAACTTCGAATTATCAGATAATTGTTCGTCAAAAGCAAGCTTCGCGAAACGATTTTTGTTTTGTGTGTATTTAATCAAAACAGTTCTTTATAGTGATTTATAAGCATATAGTATAGGGCCTACAATTAAAACTGAAAACGGCATATTTCATCCCAAAGAAGTATGGTCCACGATCTGTGACGCTGGGCCAACAAATAACTAGCATTGGGTCATTGCCATGTAGTTGTTGGGATGATCCGTTTGATTGTTCGTTTCATAATAATATTATCGGGGAAAGTCAGCCGACAATGCCATTAGGGCCCACATTAATCACGTCCTGGTTTCACTTTGTACAAAATTACAACCCCCAGCTCAATGTTTGGCCACCGTCTGCGACGCTGGCCCAACATTGACCGACTGTTGTATCCATGTGTCCTGTTGGCTGGGATTATTCCCAAGAACAGTGATTTAAAAGGGTGCACATATGGGCCCTGGAAATTATGGATTCTTGCCAGTTTATTTTTTACCCATTTTTTGTCCTCACTATTCACTTTTTTATAAGGGAAAAATGATATAAATATAAATAAAAATAGATATAAGTTTTTAGCTTCGTTTTTAGACTATTTATATACTGCAATCCTCGATGTTCGGCCCTAAAAATAGGCGCTTCGCCGTTCGTTTGATTCGTTTTTTAATTGATGTGCACCCTCATTTAATCTACTAATAAAATGGCTTAAAGACGATAAAAGTCGCGCTTAGTGCTTAAAGGGTTATATTTATAATCTGTCTGCAAGACTAAAATCATCGTTATTGATTATGACCATCTTTTGCGATTAATTATGTAAACAAAAAAAGTCATAATTGCCTGGTGACTTCATATATATATTTTACATTTTCTTCGACCAACAGGTGAAAGGATAGAATCTGGTGCGCTGACAATGTGATTTTCTATTGCGGCGCCAGACGCTGATCCAATGCTGCTTTAGTGTTGGCCCACCGTCTACGACGC
Organism: Flabesymbios commensalis; assembly: GCA_964017125.1. NCBI lineage: Eukaryota > Metazoa > Annelida > Polychaeta > Terebellida > Flabelligeridae > Flabesymbios > Flabesymbios commensalis. The sequence continues at coordinate 37,810,085 of OZ024908.1, read as the reverse complement.
CGGCACAGCATTAAAACAATGTTGGGGAAGCGTATCTTGTTTACTGGGAGTGATAAATAACATATTGATCACATTTATACTAGTTCGTATTACTATTGTCATCTTTCCCACGGATAATATAATGCGCTACATTGTCGAATTGAAATAATGACATCCCCAGACGGTGAACCCATGTGGCCCTTATACAATGACATAGAGAGATGTCAAGCTGCCTCACTAATTCATTTATATATGGTTCAACCCTTCAAGCGCTAAAAACGACTATTATCGTTTTAATTTTTTTATCAGATTAAATCACTGTTATTGGGAATGAAATGAGTGTTTAAACATCACGATTTGCAAATGCTTGGTCTCAAATTAAACAAATACTAGTAATTTTCACTACTTTGAAGATGCAGGTGAAATTTTAACCCTTACAGCGCGGGGATCGACTTTAGTCGTCAGAATCTGACGTCTGTAGACGTCAGGTTCTGACGACTAAAGTCGATCCCCGCACTGTAAGAGTACAAATATTTCTAATGGCCGTAGACCCATAACATAGGTATTCAAAAGAATCGGAAAGGGCTCACGAAGACATTTATGATGATTTCGAATTGAAAAAAAACATTTGGTTACGATGTCTTTTACAAATTAATTCAGCGCTTTAAGGGTTAAATTATCTAATTTAGCGCTTCAGTGTTAAGTTGTTCAGCCGGGTTACAGCGCTGAATTATTTTTGTATAAACCATGGAGAGCAAAATGTTTTTCTCAATTTAAAATCACCATAAATGTCTTAGTCAGCTCTTTCTGCTTCATTTGAATACCTATGTAGGTCTACGGCCTTTATAATTATTTTTAGTTCTGTCAGTGCGGGGACCGTCTTTAGACGTCAGAATCTGACGTCTACAGACGTCAGATTCTGACGTCTAAAGACGGTCGCCGCACTTAAAGGGTTACAGTCGGTGTTTACTAAGTCTATGATTTTAAATTGTACTGATTCAGCTGTAATTTATGACGCGATGTTATTAGATAATTGGATGATCACCCAGAAAAGCCAGTCTTTAAGAGCAGACCTGGCTGCCTCTGACTGCCAGGTTATTATTACAACAGCTTCCATTGACATAAAAAGATCAATATGAGATAAAACGCTGTGACACTTTGACAGCAAGCCGATGAAACATAGAACAAATAAGCAACCCCTTCCACAAACCAAATCTGGGCATTACAACCCACCCATTGTTGGCGTAATGTTGGGCTAGCGTCTGTGAGGCTGGCCCAACATTACGCCAACAATGGTTCCAAGTTATGTATTTTATGGAATCAATATACATCGTGTGGCTACGCCATATTAGATTTTGTCAGATTAATTGGACGCCTTTATGCACAACCGAGCCAGCCCCACACAATTCAAAAATGAGTTAAGTTTGCTAAGTGATTTTTATTTAAAAATTAACCGGAAGTCCAAATTACACCCATCACGCCACCCGGTGGTGCAGAAAAAACAGCACATGTAAAATCTTAAAATTGATCTACATGTATGCACAACTGGACCAACCCACAAATTCATTTCGTCCATCAGCCTCACAGTCCCGGTGATTTCACCCAAGCTATAAAAGTTTTACGTATTTTACTGAAGACAGTCCACAGCTCGATCTACTGAAGATGTAGATAATCTGTAATGTGCTTATTGACGTCTTTTTCTACACATTTCTTAAATTGACAATTATTGTGGCTTGGTCCACTTTTGCATAATTTAAAATCTTAAAATTGGTTTCTGCACAACTGGACCAACCCACACCTTTGTTTTCCCCATCATCCTCGCAGTCCTCGCAGTTCACCCAACCTATAGAAAGTTACGCGTATTTTTAATACAGGAACTTGAGAATAAATGTACAAACAACGTAGAGTCTGTAAATATGTGCTTATTATTGTAAATTTTCTACATATATTTGTATTTGTTTAATTCACAAGACGTGAGGGTTGATCTAGTTGTGCATTTTTTCAAATTCCTTGTGACTTGTAGTAGGCCCTAAGCAGGTAAGTCAGCTTGCATTTCAGACGCAGTAGAATAGCCTATTTCACACACACACACCCCCCCCACTCCTCCTCTACTCGGGCCGCCATTTTAAACTTGATTATTTATTTGTTAATATAATTCCGACATCTGTTTACATTAGATTATATTTATTTCGCCTGTAAATACACCAGCGTGAAATGGTGGATGTCTGGTACACGGCATCAAGACGGGGGGAATAATCGACTCAAAGCCCCGGATAATTTTCTCGTTTTCAACGCCGACCCCGCGCCATGAACTTCCGGTCAGCAGAACAAAACACACAACGATAACTGCGGTTGCCCCTGGTGATCAAACTGCCCTATACAGTCTGCCTACATGGCGGCTGCCACTGTTCTAAATTAGAGAATCTCGGTAAATTGCGACCAACCAGAATTGACCTCCGAGAGAACGCGACGAGTTCATCCGGAATTGGTTTCATGTTGGGGCAGCGTTGCTGACGACGGACCAGCATTAGGGCAACACCGGCTCAACGCCTCGTCTGAAATATAGGCTGGGGTTGTACTCCCAAACACGACCAGCACAAAACCTGCAAAGGTTTATTAAATATCGAAAAAATGCGACTGCGTTAATTGATGGTTGTCGCAAATACACAGCAACAATTGCATGTCAACCCAGTGTTGTTCTAATGTTGGTTCACCGTCTGCGACGCTGGCCCACCATTAGAAAAACACTGCGTAAATACAGGCTTGTGTTTACAGGATAATAAAAAAAAATGCAATTACTTTGCGTTGCCTAAAATGGCATCACAAATTTCTCGATACTCAGTCACTTCTAAATTGCTCGAGACTCCCGAATGCAGTCATTCCGACGTTGTTGCGTCGTTGAATCAATGTCAACGTCGCAACAATGGCGTGTGCCCAGTGGGTAGGAATTAATATGTCTATCCCGTGCCCTTGAAATGTTATTTATTTCGTGCCGACGAAATAGAGACGATTTTAACAAGCCATCACGAAGAATGAGGGTGATTTTCTAGATAATATTAAAAAAATCCTGTAATGCGGTTAATTAACCCTTTAACCGCCAAATTATTCAATTTGAATTTGCACCCACTTGAAGTTGTGTCTCGCTGACGCGATCCACAACTCCAAGTGAGTGAAAATTATTCAGATTTGACAAAATGGAGGTCAACTCTATTCAACTCTTGCTGGTTGATGTCACACTTCATCTTTAACATGTTTAAAAGGTGGTACTTAATGTGGTAATAAAAAATGAAAACCCAAATATATGCGGCACCGGCGGTTAAAGGGTTAATTTTACCATGCAGCGAAAATGTTCAGATCGATGGTCCGTGGCCGGATTCATCATCGACCGACATGGACAAATCCAACAAGAAAACAAAACAGGCCTGCTTTGAAATATGCTTCAAACCCTATATGAATAGCCTACATATTCTGCAGAGCTAGGAAAATAAAATATTTTTCATCCTTACCTTCTCACATTTTCATTGGAAAGTCAACACCTAACCTAACTTTGGTGATGGAAATTAAACGAAGCTAATATAAGCTCAATTCTTTTTTAGAAGGATGGGCGATTGACCCTAAGCTGTCAAATGTCATTTTTAATAATTAATTCTTAGTAACTATTTATCTGTTTTAATCACTCGAAAAAACGTGTTTCTAAATGTAGCTTTCCGTGTAACGTTTTTGTTAATATTTTACATTATGGACGTTTAATTAATTAGAGTTCGAATGATACGGTTTGTACCCAATGTGCATTTAATTTTGAAGTGTAGGCCCTACATCTATGTTTCTCATCACCTTATAAAATTCTTTATTATAGAAATATGACAATGTAAAGATCCGCAAGATTAAAGACAATCCCTAAAAAAATTTATTTAGTATTCAATTCAAATTTTCACCCACTTGAAGTTGTGGGTCGCGGTAGCGAGACACAACTTCAAGTAGGTGAAAATTACACATAGGCCTATTTATCTAATTTCGGACAAAACATTCACAAATCTTGATGTTTAAACACTTATTTCATTGCCAATAACCGCGATTTAACCTGCTAACAAAACAGATCGAGACAAAACATCTAGAATTACTTTATGTGCTTGCTCCAGCATGCTTGTGAACCATAACGACCGTTATCTTCTCAAAATCGAAAAAAGGCGGGCCTCTTCAATAAATAAATAATTAAAATAATAAATGAATGAATGAATGAATGAATGAATAAATGCATAAATGCATGAATGAATGAATGAATGAATGAATGAATGAATGAATGAATGATTGAATGAATGAATGAATGAATGAATGAATGAATGAATGAATGAATGAATGAATGAATGAATGAATGAATGAATGAATGAATGAATGAATGAATGAATGAATGAATGAATGAATGAAGTAGAGCACTCTACCTCTCGCCCACGGACGCTCCCCGCAACACAGGATTTTTACTGGTGGTGGGGAAAAACATTTTAAAACGTGAACACCAGACTGAGAGCGGGGGACGATCCGCAAGATCTGACATAAAGGTCGGCGGTTTAATTAAAGGTGAATGTAGATAAGAGTAATTAATCAACGTACCCTCCTATAAATTAACTATTGTCCGATTTCTGAAATTTCTGAGTTTTCAATCATTAAATGGATAAATGGTCACCGACTGAACCCGGTCCGTGGTCGTATCTGTCAGAGTATCAGATGTCAGGAAAAGTCTTCAAAATAGCTATTTTTCATACGGCAATGCTCCTAACCCTTTAACCACTGGTCACGATTAGATTCTTTTTTTATTTTAATTAACAAATTAAACAAAACCAGTTTTTAAACATTGAAAAAATAAAACGTGACATCAATCTACAAGATTTCAAAATCGTTGACCTCGATTTCGTCAAGCCTGACTACTTTTTTAAAATTTTTATTACCAAATAAAATACCAGCTTTTAAACATGTCAAACATAAAACGTGACATCAATCAGTAAGATTTCAAAATCATTGACCTCAATTTTGTCAAACCTTAATAATTTTCACTCACTGGAAGTTATGAATCACGTCAAGTGACTGAAAATTCCGATCAAACAACTTGGCGGTTAAAGGATTAACGTGATTTTATGGATAAATTTTATGTGATTATTTTACTTCTGGTCTTTGGAGAGAGAAACAAATGATATTAAATCATAATGATCTGTAAAAAATTAAATGACGCATATGCGTATTATTATATTATTTTATATATGATTGTGATATCTACTATGTTTAAGGACCAGCAGGTCAATTATTGTGGTCCTAAATATATTTTACATAGTCTATTTTTTCTTTTGAGCAGACACATTGTATAGCCAGATAACAGTTATAATGTATTGTTGTGTTCATTGTAATAACGCACAGTGCTATCTATGCCTGCATGCCCAGGAAACACTAGATGTTGACCCAATGTTGAACACAAATTGGGTCAACGTCTCGTTTTGGCTGGGTAGACTTCCTGTCGACAATAAATATATATCTTCCACGAATCTGTCACAAAAAGTTCTGCTTAAACCTCATATTGCATGGGGCTCCACGCGCCATTGGGAGAGAAAAGATATCACGAGAATCTGCCGTGCAAAGCCAAAAGGCAGTAGCTGCTTACTTTGCAAGTAAGCAGTTACTGCATTTTGGCTTTGCAGAACGGAATATCGGCGGTCACAGCATGAATATTCATCCTCGGCGCCGCGAGTGGTGGCCTGTGACGAACCCGTAACGGAACCTTCGCCATTAAAAAACTAGACAACTTCCGGCGACAGCCCGCAGAGACGGCGTTTAATTACTCACGACTCTGCTCATCTGAGTGCCTCCTCATTGCTGGGTGACCTGAATTCACAAACGTTCATGTTTTAAGTTTGTTAAAGCATTGTGGCACGCCCTAGAAGATCGTTATTTCTAAAGTTCTTTAAGTAGTTCACTGTAGTGAATCTAGATGCCGGCCCAACATCAATTCAACGTTGGACAACGTCTCGTGTTTGTTGGGATGGATTAAACGCGTTAACATCTAGACTCACTCGATACCCGCTTGGTGCAGGAAATTTCATGTTTCTCAATGCTGGGATATCGTTGTTATAATGTTGTGTCTTTGGACAAGGCACTTTACCCTCACGTGCTTTACTTCACTCAGGTGGGCGGGGGCCCTAGGGTAGTGGTTAGCACCGCTGCCTTTCACGCCAGACTTCGGGGTTCGGTTCCCGGTCTCGGCGGGTTAAGAGAAACAAAACATGTTTCTTCCCCATCCACGTGTGAAAGTCAGTATTGTGGGGAGCCTCCGTGACCGTGAGGTAGCGTGCTCGCCTCAGACCGCCAGGGCTCAAATTTCGAATCCAGTGTCTGGAGGACAGTGTCATCTCAATCTTCTCATCATGCTCAGGAGGTTCTCCTGGCCAAGTTTAGCCTATATGTGCACAAAGGTGGCCTAAATCCCGATTCATTTCATTACTTCACTCAGGTGTAAATAAGAGTTGAAATGGTATACGTACGAACACGTCCAGTGACCAGGGGTGATGCATGTAAAGCACACAGAGCATTGTATGTGCGCTGTATAACAACTCAATATTATTATTATTATTATTGATTATTATCACGTGGAAACGTAATAACGTTTTTTAATTTCACTTTATGTAAGAACATAGGCTACTGTACTACTAATGTGCGGGGTGCATATCGTCCCTTCGGAGATAAAGGTTCCTATCTGTCACTTATTAGAGTAGCAGTCCATTTATAACCCTTTACTCCGAGAGAACGACCATGTATGTATAGTGTAACCGCTGAGTGAAGCTGCAGACGCAATTTCCAGCTGATGACAAATCTAGACATAATCAACCCAGCGCTAAGCACGACTATAATCGTTTTTAATTTGTTTTAGGCCTACTAACAGGCTAAATCATTATTTTGAATGAATTGGGTCAATTGGATGTTTATCCATCACGATTGATTTGTAAATGTTTGGTTTCAAATTAAACAAATATGACAAAAGAGTTTAATTATGAAGAACTAATTGTGGTTCGTGTTCGTCTCGATGCAAATTTGTGATTACTACCCTAACGTTAATAGGCTACTCCCGCGATTTTCAAGAGACATGATTAAAAACAGGTAAAGCTGTATTTGTTAAGCGCACCAAAGAAAACAATAGCAGGTTTGTTTATTTGATGCAATAACATTACAGGTGAGCGCGTCCGCATTAGTACGGTTGCCCCAGCAAGAAATCTATGTTGGTTTAATGTTGAGCCAACGTCACAGATAGTGTTCTAGCATTAAACCAATAAGCTCGACGTCTCAGGACTCTTCAATGACAAATTATATGCTTTGACCCGCTGATAGTCTCCTACTTTAATTGCATTCTCACATGTATAGGCTTGGTAGAAAAATGTTAAAGGAAGTGAGATTTCATCAGTGCGCATGAGTCGAGTTCCGCCATCCTGTCACAGGCAGTGGAGATGTTACCATGCATGGTTACACTCCCCCCCCCCCTGCCCATCGCAGGATGCGTTTCGCACACCGACGGGTGCGGAGTATTGACTGTAAGATTCTTCATATTTCTTAAGACTTCATATTTCTTCAACTGTTCCGATGATTTTTACTATTATCCATCTGTAATACCCCAGCGAATGATAGAGTATCATTTAAAAAAGTCATTTTCAAAAGTAGGCATATCTTATCAAAAGTCGCAATTTCGTGTGTTGTGAATGTGAATAATGTAGTATTAGATAAGAGCGTAACAAACACTTTGAAGTTGTGGGTCAAATTAACAAAAGCTCTTTGATTTCCTGGCTTGAAGGACAAATGAAAAGGTGAGAATGACTCCATGGTTTATATTAATTCAGCGCTTTAACCCTTTAACCGCCGAATTATTCAATTTGAATTTTCACTCACTTGAAGTTGTGTCTCGCTGACGCGATCCACAACTTCAAGTGAGTGAAAATTATTCAGATTTGACAATATGGAGGTCAAATCTTTTCAAATCTTACTGGTTGATGTCACATTTTATCTTTAACATATTTTAAATGTGGTACTTGATGTGCTAATAAAAAATGAAAACCCGAATATATGCGGAACCGGCAGGTAAAGGGTTAAGGGTTAAAAGCTCAGCGTCTGCGTCAAGTGTGGGTGAAAATCTCCGTTCTCCCATCCCAGTAAACACGAAACATTTGCATAACATTTGTACAATGTCGGGTCAATGTCGGAGACACATGGTTTGTGTTTGCTGGGATAGGCCTGCTGGCATGCAAAGCTAAATCAAAGGGCAGTATGTGTTCACTTTACCAGTAAGCAGTTTCCGCTATTTGGCTTTGCAGAGTGGTACAGCATCGAATAGCATCGAAATAACGATGATATAGTGATTAATTAACTGAATTGGAAACGGGAATAAAATATCAGCGTCTCCAAATAAATTACGCAATCATTTTAGCAATTTGGTCATATATCTTTCCTAACCACATACAAATGGATTATTTCTTTATATATTATAGAAATTTCCGTCACGTCAACTCGGTCCATAAGTTATATTTGGCTTGGAGAAAATGTAACCGACTCTTTTTATAGATGTTATGCTAATTAGACTATTGGAGTTCTGACATTATCAGTATTTATATAGGCCTTTAGCAACTCCATCGATAATCCACTTTAAGACACCGTGATCCAAGGCTGCAAATGGGACATGACATTATAATGAAAAAGTTCAACAAACTGTTATACAGTATTATATGAACTGTCAGCACTGGGTAAAGCTGATAAACATAGGGAGGTCATATGGATATATAACCTCCTTGATAACAAAAATAACATAGATCGCCGTTATCCCTGGTTTTGATTCAAGACAGAGTAAAATACAAAACTTCTCCTTCTGTCTGGCTAGTGCCAGGTTGTATCGTGATTAATTCAAGGTGGCAATTAATTAGCTACTATTCACTCCTTTATATGCCTGCTGAATGCAGTTAATCTAGTTCTCCCCAGGGCGGGGGCAGTAGGAGCTCTTACGGTTAGGCCTTTATCAATTATCATGAACTCATTCTCCCGCACCGTGTGAGGAAACTCGCAGCTGGCAGCCTATAAATATAATATTATTGTAAAGATTTACACATGCCGCAAATGCTATAGACACAAAGAAGATTAAATTGTGAGCTGACAAGAACACGGAAATGTTTTTACGGATGTGCGTTACCTCGGGGTCACATTATTCCGCGCCGGCGCGGCTTCGGATCGATGTTGGGCCGGCGTGTACGATTTCCATCAGACGTTGAACCGGCGTGGGGCCAGTGTCTAATCGTCTTCAACCGGGATCGCTTCAATGTGACTGGATTACTCACTAGTCCGATCTGGTATTCCCTGGGACAGCGTCCCTCATTAAATGAATCCAGCATCGGAGCAATGTCGGCGCGACGTCCTTAAACGTCGCGCCGACATTGATCCGATGTTGGTCTCTCGTTTGCTTAGACATCCCACACGCCCGCACGGTGATCAGTCAATTGACAACAGGATCACCTCTCCCTGCCCCCTCCCCAACGTTCCGGTGCGGACACTCGTTCCATTTCGGATTCGTGGAATTAAGGTTTTTGTCTTGTTCCTGTGCCGGGTGAGGTGCGGACTTAGAATGTGCCTATAAAGACGGCCATCAGTGTAGCAGATCTGTTTCCCGACAACTTACGGCCATCAGCGAAGACGACTGATCTGAGAACTCACGTAAACTTTTTTAGTTTCAGAAGCAACCAAATGTTTCGCTTGAATCTTTCCCAGGTAGAAATATATTAAAACTAGTAGAATTGTTATTAAAATACATTTTTCAACCATTGTCAATGATTTTTACTTAGCCATATTAGATGTCCATTATGTCTACCTAATAAGCCCCATACGCCTATATAGATAGAGATAACAATGGCGGCCTAAACATTTTCAGCAAATGAGCTGTCAAATGACTGTAGTCAAAATTTGCAACAATCCGCTGATATTAATTTATCGACATGTAAGCGTAACCAACAGTTAAATATTCCATTCTCCAACACATTTGCAGAAAAGTTCATTTATTGTTGTGAAAACTCTTATTTTAATCCGCTTCAGGAGAACACACAGATTATAATATACATGGGGATAAAAAAAACCACTGATCTTTATATTGTTCTGCAAAGAGTAATCAGACATTGTCTTTTGGCTTTGCACGGCAGTAGGCCTATATTTTCTTCAAATAGGAACTGTATGCATAATATTCAATTCCACAATTAACCTGAACAGAATTGCATCATCCATATTGGAGTTCATGTTCAAAATAGGCATGTTGTAATAAAAATGTTTTAGGCCTACATTAATGTCCTCACGAAGTCCAAAGACTTAGTCCTACTCCTCATAAAATAACCATTTGTTTATTTTAAGGGGTTTTTTCACGAGCGGTCCGCGTTAACTCACTGGGATCTATTTTTTTCCAAATACAAGAGTAGTGGCGGATATTTTTGAAGTAGCCGGTGTAGCTGGCTGTAATAATACAATTAGATAGATCGTTTAATTTGAATCAGAAAACAATATATATATATACATATACAAAGCACAAGTAAACGTGCAGGTTATAATATTGTTTTCTGGAGCAGGAGGCCACCAAAAGACTCGAGATGAGTCGCTTTCATGCTGCATGGGCACCTATGAAAAACATAAAAACTATACTTCACAAAAGATGTTCACTGAGCCCACGGTGGCTCGCGGTGAGAGTCACTGATGTTGACTGAAAGAACATGTGGCTGTAGTGAGGTTGTAATGAGAATAGCATGGGGAGTCGGATGAGAGAGTGACGTGATGAGAGCGGCGGCGATGCTGCGAGAAGTCCTGTCATGCAATCCATACTGCGATCAGTTCAAAATACAAAATAAGTAACAAAATAAGTAGGTTTTACACACGTTGCTGTACAATATAATATTGAAATACTGACCAAAGTTAATACGAAATAGCAGTCCAGCGCTGTCCGGATTCAGAGACAGCACTAAAATGCTGAGCGTCACCACCACCGCTTCTGCCTAACATCTAGCTTCGCCATGCATGCACTTCATATAATTACACACAGGCCCATTGAAGAATTTAAACTATAGTTTGCGTATCCATATATAATCTCCAGATTGTGTGCAATATGTGGCCTGAAGCAACAATGAGCGGATTTTGTGTTTTACGTTATGAGTTGTACGATCCATTCCATCCAGCCCAGATAAAGACAGTGTACATTTTAGTTTTTAGTTTTAATAACAAATAATAACCAGCGAACTAAAATATTTTGAAAATTTAGAGATTTAGAGATTATGACATATATTCTGATTAGGCTTGAATTATATTGCTAATATGAAATCACTTCACCGGGTATTTCAGTTATTTAAAAAAATGACCAAAGATGATCCGCTGAAGGTCATGGTTAAATGTTGGCCCACCTTCTACGACGCTGGTCCAAAATTTTGTTTCAGTCTCTTATTTGTTGGATACATCACGTTGCGTGTGGTCAGACACTCTAATCACCTAATGATCCCTGCACGCACATGTCCTAACCCACCGAGCACGAGGCGCCGACACAATATTGTTTTAATGCTGGGCCAGCGTCGCAGACGGTGACCCGACATTAAAACAACATTGGGTCGGCGCCTCGCGTAAGTCGAGTCCTTGCACCCCCATGCATGCCACTGCTTGTCATCAGATACTACTCCCACACAAGACGCTCCATGTCGGGGAGTTCCGATTAATTTTCATCCGAGACTGGTCCACGTCGACGGGTGGCACGTTAGTGGGACAATTAGATGGTTTCCAGACAGTGGTGGACAGGTAACAATTCATCAGACACAAAAGTCATTGACCGACAATAAACTATTTTATAATCAATTTGCCTTCTTCGCCACCTGATTCCCTTTTGTCATGATATTGAAATGGCAGCGACCCCATGACCGAATATGCCGATCGTTTGAAAATCAAAAATAAAGCGCCATCAAGAGTTTGATATTTAATGATAAATGTCATATTTTGCGACCGTTGCAAATTTACCTAAACAGTCCTTCCCTGCACCCTTACCATAATCGACCAGGTGGCACGAGATGTCATCATGACAAAAGCGCCAAATTAATTAAAACTTTTGAAGCTGCCTTGTCTGCTGAATGGTGCGTGCTGCAAAATGAAACTTGTGATTGTTCCGCATGACCCCTCTTTTGAAATGTTAAAATTGCCAACAAAATGGGCCCCATTGGCAAGGTCAATGTAGAAATAGAAACCTACTTTTCAACAGTTGACTCAACAGTTGACTCAATGGATCGATTTGAAAGAACTGATGTTTAAATAGGGTCAACATAGGCCTAATAATTATATGTTTTAGATCGCGTTGTTAAGGAGCGCGCAGAACGTCGATGTATACACTGGTTTCAACCTTACCTCGACGAGGCCGCCGCCATTAACGTGATCGCCTAATAACATTGAGAAGGGAGAAACAAGGATATTTTTATGAAAACCCCACTCAAGATCAGTTCGAACATGGTACGCATGCATGACTGGCGAAACAGTCAGGCGTTTTACAAAAGCGCCATATCCCCTTCTCTTTTGATCGCAATGGGGTCATTCCCCCCAAAAAAAACAATAGCCAGGAGCCCCCTCATACCTGATCCAAAATACGTTATGCTAACTTAAGCCTAATTGCATACAGAATCACAAATAACTTTCAATAAAAAATGCCTTTAGAAATGTGCAAAATGAATGTTCAATGGTTTCTGCCGTTTTAAATATTTTAGAGGTAAAATGAAGGCTGTTGATTGGACAAAATTATAACAGCATGTGACCTGAACATATCTTCCGTCATTGGTCTGTAATGTCAATAAAATATTTGTCTGTCTGTGGTAGGTGTTGAGAGCTACACTTGGGCCTTCCTAGATTCACCTCCAGAATCAACTATGTATACATGTATAAATATGAAACATTATTATATGCTGAGTATTGTAAACTTATTTGCTTCGCCAGCGTCAAATCATTGTCGTCATACACACACTGATGATAATGTTTAACTAACATGCATCTGCGACTTTGTAAAGTGGCAGGTGCACCCTTTCATATACAAAGGGACGCAAAATTCCCAACGGTATGAGAGGGTAAAAGTAGATTATTAAAATGCTAAAACTATTAAACTTTTTAAACTGAATATTTTAGTACGAACATGCTTTTATTAGTTTGATCTTCTCTTTACTACTTTTACTATACAATATAGGATATTGTGATACTTGGAATTTTCACTTAAATGGCCATACCGGACAAAACGTTAAGTAAAGAAGTATTTTACTTACTTACTTAATTAGTAATCTTTATTTTCTTAAAGTGAATTACTTCAATTACAAGAAGACTATGTGCGGTTTCACGTAGCCTACACCAGTTTAACACTTTGAGCTTCCTCGTCATATTTTATTAATATTTTGAATAAAAAAAAACATGAAATAAAAATAATAAGGAAATAATCCATCATAATAAAGATGTTTTATTATATAAAATCAGGCAATTTTCCTTCTGAACGAGAAGGAAATGAGAGTAAAAAGCATGAGCCTGGAGTTAAGGGGTGTTTGATTTAAATTAACATCTGCGTGAAATGATGCTCTGAAAGGTTGAACTGTATTTTTTTCAAATTAATCGCTGTGGCTAAAAACGATTAAACGACTAAAAACGAAGAATGCTTAACAAATACAATGTTTAATAAATAACTATGCATCCTACAGCCGGATTTAATGATCTTACACCGTTGTCCTGCAGCTGAGCCCGCACACAACAATACCACACGAGCACCACAGCTGTTTAAGCTTGTATTGCTCGGTATTCACGTTTTGCTCGTCTTATTTGATTCAGGGTAATTACATGGATTATATAGGCTATATATCAAGACTTCTCCACCTGTAATTACACATAAGAAGCCGTCGATCATCGCCACTGAAAATTGTAAATTTAATTTATTGTTTTACTGAACGATAACATGATTACAAATTATTAAATATTGTTTTTATTTGTATTGTTTTCAAGTTCAAATAAAATCTATTCCATTCATATAGTCCTGGGGCTGATTCTGAAAACTTAGATTTTGTTGCACTCCTAGAAGAACATAGGTTTTGTGGTATATTGTTTTTCTTTGATTCACCAGCTTTCATTTTAAAAACATTACCCCTTTCAAAATGTGTCTGAAAGACCCTTTGAGGACCATTTCCTGCAGTCGGTCATAGTGCTCTGCTGAAAATGAGAATATTGCCATTTGTACACTTGTAGCTGACAAAAACCAAAACAATTATTCCAAATTTCACCCAGTACGTATTTAACAGTATACTTATAAATATACAAAATATTCCAGTGTAATAATTGGTGCTTACCTAGGCATAAATTAAAATTTAAAAAAAATTCTGCAAAAAAAATGAGAAATCAGAATCTTTTTTTTAAGAGTCGATTTTTTTTCCTTACGGACACATTTTTAGAGGGGTAATGTTTTGAAACTAGTTACATACATACGAAATAAAAAAAAAAGTGAGAAACCTATGTTCTTTGAGGGGCGCAGCAAAATCTGGATTTAGACTAGTTATCAGAATCAGCCCCAGGACTGATATACGATCATAGAATTTGCTGCAGTTGATACACTTATTTCGAACAGCTCTAACCCAGAAAACAAAAAATATTTGTATAACATTTTTACAAGATCGGCTCAACGTCTTCGACGTTGGTCCAACATTGTACAAATGTTATACAAATATTTTGTGTTTACTGGGAACAGGCTGCCTCTGTGGATGTTTTTACCTTTACCCTTGGAGCACTGAGCTATTCAATTTGAATTTTCAGTCATTTAAAGGGACTGGCCCACGACATGGTTGTCAATAATTAGATATCAGGAATTTCGTCTCTATATCTAGTCTAACTGGTGAATGCGCAGAAGAAAAATTTAAAAACTTTTGCAGTTCTAGTCTATGGACATGTTTACATCATATGGTCCTATTAAGAAGCCAAAATAGAATCACCGATTTTTTTATGGTTTTAGCCTGGGCCAGTCCCTTTAAAGTTGTGTCTCGCTACCGCGATACACAACTTTAAGTGACTGAAAATGTATGTGATTGGTGACATTCAAGTCCCAGCATGTATCAGCGTTTCAAGGCGGGGGCCCTAGGGTAGTGGTTAGCACCGCTGCCTTTCACGCTAGAGTCCGGGGTTCGGTTCCCGGTCTCGGCGGTTTGATAGAAACAAACATGTTTCTTCCCCATCCACGTGTGAAACTCAGTATTGTGAGGAGCCTCCGTGACCGAGAGGAAGAGTGCTCGGCCTCAGACCGCCAGGGCTCGAATTTCGAATCCTGTGTCTGGAGGACAGTGTCATCTCATTCATCTCACCATCCTCAGGAGGTTCTCCTGGCCCAGTTTAGCCTATATGTGCACAAAGATGGCCTAAAACCCGATTCATTTCATTTCATTTTGTACCAGCGTTTCAAGATTGAAGGCATGTTTTACTTGATGTTGACAAAACCTGTTTCCGGGAAGTTGATACGGCAGGGAACATAATTGAATAAGTCCTGATTTACAAGAGAAGCATTTATCGGACAGCGGATTACGGCGGAGATTTGCTGGTTAGTCTACTTACCACTCAGTCCAACTGGTCAGTACTGCTGCTCTGCAAAGCTAAAAGGCAGTAACTGCTCACATTTATGTGAGCAGTTACTGCCTTTTGGCATTGCAAGTCAGCACAGACCTAATTATCCGCCGACCTTGTCACCACATTCTGCTGAACCATAATGTAAATCTCAGATTCAACCCAGTCCGTCCATGAGCCGTTCTGACGTATCGAGTTACTTCAACAATTTCCCTTTTAAATTGCGTATTTAGTGGTAGTGAGTTGGGCTGACTCAGACATAGTGAATTTACCTATTTTGGTGATGACTACAATTCATGACCGCCGTCGCTCAATGGTATATATCCTACTTGATGTAGTTCTTGTTGAGCATATCCCTGACGGATATAACGCCACAGTGTTGTTGTGCAAAGCCAAAAGGCGCAATATCTGCTTACTTGTAGGCTTATATAGTAAAATAGATTACCTATACACGCCAGGGTGTTAGGAAGATAAGATTATGTGAAATCATCATCAAATCCATGCTAATAGCAGCGAACAATGCTATTTATCAGGAAGCATATAAGCCGTTTTACTGATAGCGTTGAACTGAGAAATTTTGCACAAATATATGAAATGCTTTGAAAAATTTATAAAAAATATTTACAAGCATAGAAAATAGGCCTATGCCTCGTCGGAAATGTGATGTTTGGAAAAAAATAGCTGAAACTTGCCGTGTGTCCACCATGTATGCAGTATTCAATTAGGTAATCTAAAACTCGCATTGAATTTTCTTTTTGTTTCTGTGAGCACGTGCACCAGATCGGAGACTAGACCGCAAATGCACCCTCTGTAGACTTGTTATGCAGATACTCTTTCTAACATGGTGTCATGCGTGATACTCTTTCTAACATGGTGTCCTGATTTCTAATCAGTCATCAAAAAACATATATGACGGCCAGTAATTCCTAGTTTTCGCATATTTAGAAATTCTAAGAGTGTTTTATTTTTCGTTCAAATCTTCTATGAATGCCTCTCACCTTGCCAAAACATATTACAAATTGAGATTCATTCAGTGTTTACCTAAAGTGAAATAGATGTCTGCTCAAGAAATATCGGCATAGAAATGGACACATTTGTTGATTTTATTTCAACATGGATAAACCTACTGCGCCAACAAACATTCTGAAAATACATTCTTATCCAATAAATTAAAACATTATTAATTTTCACCTTTTCAAACACTGTCATCAAAATGTACGATATTCAACAAACTATTTTGAGTTTCGGCCACCAGGTCTGCAATGGTTATTATCCCGGCTTGTGGCCACTCCCTGAACGAGTGAGCACCGGTTGACCTCGGTGACATGATCTGAGTTGGCACTAACGCCACTTGCTGACACATTGACTTATCAGCAGCACCAGCCGTGGAGTGAACGTGCACCGTAGAGGGGTGAACATATATAACGCCCTCTTGGAGCTAAAGGGTTATATCTGCCACTCATTACAGTGGCAGATAAACCCTTTAGGCGATGAGGATGCGGCTGTGAGAAACAGATAGAGCATATCTTCATATCTAGGCAATGCCATTTAATTTTAATTTAAGTAGTTATCACCTACATCCTTAACCCTTTAAGCCCTCACGATGCATTGAAGCATTATTTTACATCCCTGCAAACAGACTTGATTTTCCTACAACCAAGGGTTTTAGAATTAATATTTCCATGAAACTGGTTTAACAATACATGGCAATTTTCTTTAATTTTCTACCCACTTCAAATCATCTTCGCTCACTACAAGGCGAGAATTGCGACAGCAATTCGCGGCTTGTAGTGAAGGAAGATAACAATGGTAAATTCAGGCTTGAAAGGGTTAAAGTATCCAGTGTTTTATCATGGCAATGCCACCTAACGTGATTTTAATGCTGTATGCGATAACATGTATATTTTCTCGGGATTTTGCCAAAATAGTCATCTTGTACATACATACATATTTCTGTAATGACTTTTATGTCTGTCGATAAAATATTTGTCTCTGTATGTGAAGCTTAAAGGGTCCAATTATTGCAAGCAATAGAGAGAGAGGGTGAGATCCAGGTAGAGAGACAAAGAAACAATATTTTAATAGGGAAAGAGCGGATGAGATACAGTTAGTGAGACGAAAAAAAAACAATATTAAGTAGAGAGAGAGGGTGAGATCCAGTTGGAGAGACGAAAAAACAATATTTTAATAGGGGAGAGCGGATGATATACAGTAAGTGAGACGAAAAAAAAACAATATTTAGTAGAGAGAGAGGGTGAGATCCAGTTAGAGAGACGAAAGAACAATATTAAGTAGAGAGAGAGGGTGAGATCCAGTTAGAGAGACGAAAGAACAATATTAAGTAGAGAGAGAGGGTGAGATCCAGTTAGAGAGACGAAAAAACAATATTTTAATAGGGGAAGAGCGGATGAGATACAGTCAGTGAGACGAAAAAAAAACAATATTTAGTAGAGAGAGAGGGTGAGATCCAGTTAGAGAGACGAAAGAACAATATTAAGTAGAGAGAGAGGGTGAGATCCAGTTAGAGAGACGAAAGAACAATATTAAGTAGAGAGAGAAGGTGAGATTCAGTTAGAGAGACGAAGAAACAATATTTTAGTAGGGAAAGAGAGGATGAGATACAGTTAGAGAGACGAATTTTTTTAAATTTTATTTGCACTCACGATTATTTCACTAGTAGTTACAAAATATGTCAGCATTACGTCTGGGCTTAGTAAACAAATTCAAACCGATCGAAGCCTCTCGCTCTAAAAAAAATATTCTCTCGCCCTGTTAGTTTTATTTCGTCTCTAATTTGATCTCTCTCTCTCTCTCTCTCTCTCTCTCTCTCTCTCTCTCTCTCTCTCTCTCTCTCTCTCTCTCTCTCTCTCTCTCTCTCTCTCTATGATATTGGTTTTTGGTGTCTCTAACTGGATCTCACTCTCTCGCACTATTAACCTCTCGACTCATTTTTTTTTTTAATTTCTTCTCTCCAACTGGACCTCATTCTGTCTATTATTTTTTTAAATTATTATTTCGTCTCCCTAACTGGATCTCATTCTCTCACTCTATTAAAATATTGTTTTTTTGTCTCTCTACCTAGATCTCATTCTCTGTCTCCCATTATTAAAATATTGTTTTTTGTCTCTCTAACTGGATCTCACCCTCTCACTCCTAATAAAAATATTGTTTTCTCGTCTCCCTAAGGCCATAATGTTTTATTTCTCTGCTTTAGATCAGAAAAAATCAAAAATCTAATGAGGGAGGGCGGGAAAAAAATATTTAGAAAAAAAAAACATTGAACTGATTTTTAGAAAAGTTAATGAGGGCGACGAAATAAAAACTTTTGGCCTATATAAAAACAGTTAATGAGATCGCCAAAAAAAACAAGCAAAAAAAACATAGCTGGAAAAATGTTTTTTTCATCTTCATAAATCACTTCTGCCTTGGAATCAGTCAGAAATAGGCCTATATGTCGTCACCTCGGAGCTAAAGGGTGCTATCTGCCAGTCTAATGAGTGGCAAATAGCACCCTTTATGTCCGAGGAGGCGACATGTGTCGGTCTGTCTGAGCCCACAACGTGACCAAACTGAGAAACAAACCTAAGACAATAAATGTGCTCCAGGAGAATCAAATGAGACAGAGCTACTCCGCTCTGCAAAGCCAATAGACAGTAACTGATATAAGCTGTTATTACCTTTTGGTTTTCTACGACAAACCCTCTTCGACTCGATCATGATTGATGGTGACCTTGGACGACAGAGCTCCAAGGTCTAAGCAAAGGTGATTTAACAATTTCCTCATTGTCTGAAAAATAGCGAATTCACTGGGTTTGGACAGACTTGCTGGATGAAATATCCTGATCCTTTCAACTTATAAAGCTCTAGACATTTCCTTAATAAATATACAAAGAAATAAATAAAGACTCATAGAGCGCGAAAATCTGGTCTAAGACCATTTAATGCGTTATAGATATGTGATAGTTTCGTGTATTTGTTTTGGTTTATATATTAGCTGTAATTCATTTATTTATTATTGTTTAAAACATCATTTTTTCAGGTGGCATCCATGACAACGACTTTCAGTCTCTATGGATGTATCCTTACCTATAGTGTACATTTCAAATTAAAATAACTTATATTGTATGTATATTTTATGGTGAAATAAACAAGCATTCTTCTTCTTCTTATAGTCTTACTCAAATGACAATTTAAAAAAGTGTGTTTTGATGATTTTCGAATATTGTATGCCTGTTTTTTTTTAGAAATCTACAGTCCGTTCACTGTAAACGTGTGATGAATACACATCGGGTAATCGTGGTTAAGTCAATTATGTTGAAGTGATCGATTTTGTTTCGCGCGTTTGAGAGAAAAGACAAATAAAAGAGTGTTGAATTACAGGTCATCTGTCATCGCGTCTATCGCCCACACATCATAAACATGCAAATCCCGTGACACTGTAGAGCATTGTGTCTATATCCACTTTTCTTATATCTAGGATATCTGGGATTAGCCTACGGTGAACTTCGTGTTCGGAAAATAATTAGAGAACAGTTATCGGTCCAAGTATGGTATTCTACCCCCGACCATGACAGAGTGGCTCATCCTGTCACACGACTAAACCATCCAATCACCGGCGTAATTCGGTTGTTATTTAAATTAGTGGGCAGAGTACAATACTTGGGCCCAGTTATCAACACAGAACCGATTTCCTAAAAGTTATTTGATGACAAACCAGATTTGAAGTAAAATGAAAATACGAGATATCGTCCCCTAGCACACAGAGTGTCGCATGTGCCACTCATATGAGTGGCACATGTGACACTCTGGGTGCTAGGGGGACGACATGTTATGTATTATTAGTGGAGAATGACCTGGAATGACTTGTTAATTAGTGCTGCGTTCTAGATGGTGTCCCGTGAGGGTTTCTAGTTTATCGTTCGTGTTTCGCGGCGGGGGAGTATCCCAGCAAACACGACACATAGATCCAGTGTGGGACCAATGTTGGGCCAACGTCGTAGACGGTGGACCAGCATTGGTCCAGCATTGGATCGATGTGTCGTGTTTGCTGGTATGGCACGCGATAGAGATACGATCCGGGCCACATTTCCCTTGTTAGTTTGATACACGTTGATCTGCCATATCAAGTTTGTGAACCCTTATGGCACTATAGGTGCGGCTTTGTTTTCAAATGTTTTACCTTTACCATTGAAAAATGGATTGCTGTCTTTTTTATTTATTTTTCAGATAAACCCTCAATAAATTATTATTTTATCTGTTTGAAAGAATGAATGAATGAATGAATGAGAGAATGAATGAATGAATGAATGAATGAATGAATGAATGAATGAATGAAAGGGCTTAGGCAGAGTTTATGCAGATGCAGGATAAAATGGGCAAAGAAAACCTGGCGATCATGAGCCTCGTTAAGTAACACGCAAATACCCTCCAGATACAGTATTTAACTTGGTGACAGGCGGTAGCGTTAACCTGTACACCGCCTACCCTTCATCCACTTGAAGGTGCGGGTCGCGGTTGCGCAAATCAAGTAGTAGGGGGGGGGGGTGAATTATAAATTCATCATTCAGCATTCAGAGGGTTAATTATTATGGCGTGTTTAGTCACAGAATCACCCCCTCCCCCAGCTCGGCGACGTTCATATTCAATTTCATACCTAATTATTTTATTCAAGGCAAGCCTATATGAACAGGCTGCATATCAGGATTCGGACCTTTGCGGTGATATTCAATTGTCCACATATTATCAGTGATTATCGATAAATTTTGTTCAGGCAATTGTTGACCGGTGGCCGTGACGCAGGTAATCACTGAAATGGTCTGACCAATACAATTTATATCCTATTAATTTAAATAGCCGCATAAAAAAAAAACTCCCCCCCCCCAGCAACCTATAAATACGTTGGCGTGATGTTGACATTCCTTGTAACCCTTTCAGTGCAGGGATCGTCTTTAGACGTCAAAATGTGACGTCTAAAGACGGTCCCCGCACTGAAAAAATTAAATATATATTAGGGCCGTATATCCATAACATAGGTATTCAAATAAAGCGGAAAACCTGACTAAGACATTATTGATGATTTCAAATTGAAAAAAACCCTTTGGTCTCCATGGTTTATACAATAATATTTCATTGTTGTAAGGGTTAAATTCTGTAATGGGGTTTTAGGCCGCCTTTGTACACATAATTATAAGCTAAACTGGGCCAGGAGAACCTCCTGAGGATGGTGAGATGAATGAGATAACACTGCCCTCCAGACACAGGATTGGAAATTCGCGCCCTGGCTGTCTGAGGCCGAGCACACTACCTTTCGATCACGGAGGTTTACCACAATATTGCTTATTTACGAGTAGGCGGAGAAGAAACATTTTGTTATTTTGAAACTTGAAGGCCAGAGTGGTGCTTGAATCCGCGATCCCCAACTTTTCAAGCAGGCAGTTTTAACCACTGCACCAGGGCCCCCGCCTCGTCGTGGGACATAGCCTAGGTGTCGAACTCAAAACTTGGATCCAAAGATACTGAGTAAATACCAAATGTAAGATGCTGAGTAGGCAGTATTATTACATTATCTTGCAACCATACGACAGCGGTATAATTATCTGTAATTTAAAAATTTACCTTAAAGAATGATTCAACTGCAAAACGCGCATGCCTGGGACGGTCAAGTGTAGGCCAATAGTAGCCTATTGAGTACAGATTGACGGCATTAATATAGCCACTGAACTGATTACAAGATACTACTTAAACGGGACATTGATCCAATGCTGTTTTAATGCTAGGACAACGTCTGCGACGCTAGCCCACCATTGAACTAACATTGAATAAATGTACAATGTTTGAGAGAAAGTCCTCCTGCCCAGCAAACACAAGACATTTGTATAACATTTATACAACGTCGGCCCAACGTCACGTTGGTCCAACATTGCATAAAGTCATACAAATGTTTTGTGTTTACTGGGCATGTCAATACAAGCTTGGGTCAAGCAGTTTCAACATCCCCGCAGTAATACAGTCAGTTCGTTTGCAAGCCAGCGACCAAGTAGGGGTAAGGGCCAAGAGCATTTAATTATAAACTCATAGATGTCGCTCAAGTATATATGAACTTGCTGTGATTTGAGAACTTGCTCTTAATGAGGCTTTGGGTATAAAACGCATATTTAGTATTATTATGGAATAGGGCCTTGGCCTACCCACGGGCACTATTGCCTTCTAGGGGACCCTTGTCCTGCGAATTTTGACAGTTGACCACATCTTTAAGTTAGTGTAGTGGTGATAGTACAGTGAGTCGTGTTCCATTATTATAATTGTAAAATTAATATATCTTTGTGGGTTTTATTATGTTGTCTGGGTGTATGACTCAAGATATAATACACATTATTTCAATGCTCGATCTTAAGTTGTCTGTTAATGCCCTTTCTATAGCTATAGTCAGATCGATTGATCTTACTTTATGGGCTTTAGCAGCTATAATAAAGTTGAAATGTGAAAGACTTGGCAGTTTTCCGAAACTTGTCATGGACCGGAACTCCTCGCGCGCACTTCCGTTTGGCAGGCTTTTATCTGAGGACCAGCATCACAAGTCAACTGCATGTCCTTCTCAGACAGCAACGTACTGAGACCCAGCGTTGGCTGGCGACGTAACCTAAGTCGTCGGCCAACGCTGGGTCGGAGTAATTTGTTGGCTGTGTTCCGGCAGTTTTCGATCACTGCGTCTTCCTGGCAAATATTAATCCGCGGAATTATCGTCACAGAGGCGGTCATTGAAGAGCTCTACCAATAGAGAGAGAGAGTTGGCAATCGGTGTCATCACCAGGTCAAGCCAACTGTCTCCTTATCCATCGGGTAATTAATACCAAGACGGTGTTCCACACAGCGCAACACTATCCAGACACCGCGCCATGCACTGTAATACGCTGAGAAATTAACAAAAAATGAGCTTGGTGGTATTAAATATGAAATCATACAACTCGCCAGTGTATGAGATAAGCCAGCACACATCAAGTCAGTGGGGATAAATCATGAAGCAGAATCACATCAATCAACATTATGTTTTGCTTGAGCCTTGTTACAGTTCTACTTGTTATTCTTTCTCGTCTACGCGGATCGCATGCAGTGTGATGCGGCTCAATGCTGGGCTAACGTCGTGGCCGTTAGTCCAACATTGAGCCGCATTACACTGCATGCGACCCGCGCATATAAGAAAACATATAATAATAAATTGTATGACATGTGCACATTGCGAAAGATATCTATTTTTTTTTTATAAAAACTTTTCCATACAAGATGAGAAATTTTCTGAGTCAATGCACATTTCGTATGGAATAATTATTACTTACTTAATAATATAATAATACTATATAAACCTTGATCGATGTATACCCTCAGCGTTCATGGCTTTCTAGCAGCATGATCCTTCTCATGTGTATTTATAATAGAAATTATATGATTATTATAATATAAATACCATTAGGTCTGCTATTTTAAAGTCTTTATCATCTATTCTTTTTAAATCACTATTTGTGTCTGATTTTTCTAATAGTGTTGCATCATTATTGAGATACTACGAACCTGACAGCAGACTACGGGCAGGTCAGAACGGATCACTCTTTTATCCAAACTAAGACGTTTAAACATTTCTATTCTAATCGCATAGTTAGCATTTGGAATAGTTTACCGAAGGACTTGCGCCAGGAGCAAACAATGACAAGCTTTGTACGTCAATGGAATAGTTTTTATTATTTAAAGTTCGAGGACAGTTTCAACTGTGATAACGTATGTACTTGGACAAGGTGGATGTCAGGCGTGCGTGTGATATTCGAATCATCATAATCAGCATGTTTCAATATCACATTCTGTTAGAAAGCGTTCCACTATGACCGTAAGACAATAATTCAATATGCATGGCTTCTCATGTGTCGATACTCATGTGTTGGCAGGCGAGAGCCACCAGTCCAGCTCAGAATAGTATAGCATAGATGGATTTCGGCTCAGCGACGGCTATGCGAGCTGACGCCAGCAGATGCAATTTAGACTAATCAAAGTACTTTCATTCTAAAGGGACTAACGTTATGTTCGTGTCGAGGGCTCTATTTAATACCACATAGTTATATTGTCGTCTTTAAAAATACTTTAATATAGTACAGTTTTATTGTATTATCATGATATTATATGGTATTTGGCTCGAGTGCATAATGAACTAAACTTGTGTGGTGGCTCAGGGCACCCTGGTTACCTTCTTCTTGCTCCGCAGTCAAGCAAATATCTACAACGTTGAAATTGTGAAGACCTTATAAAACTAAAATAATGATATTGTTATAATGTTGCATGCTTTTAAAAGTTGTAATTGTTTTATAATTTTCTACGCTTTCCAGAGGTTTTTTTGCTACTTTCATACTATTATGTAGTTATTTTATCTCTGGTTTTAGCGCGGGAAACAACAATTTTGTATAATATATTTTTATTTAATTTTACTTTCAAGTGGAATTACCATGTGCAAAGTTGCATGCTTTTAAAACTTGCTCTACTTGTTGTTGTTTTATAAGTTTCTACGCTTTCCAGAGGTTTTTTTGCTACTTCTATAGGCCCCTACTAATATGTAGTTATTTTATCTCTGGTTTTAGCGCGGGAAACAAAAAATATGTATTATGTATAATAAATTTATATTTAATTTTACTTTTAAGTGTAATTTTAAGTGTAATTACCATGTATATAAATTTTATCCTGGATGTCGAACTTAGTTAGGGTGCTGGTCACCTGTATTCGACATCCTGATGTACACAATTTTACTTACAATTGCATATTTGTACGATTATTGTATATATTTGTGTATATAAAGCCTGATAAATGAAGAAAAAAATATAAAATTTTTTAAAAAAATGTGCCATCACATTCCAGTCAAAGCTGCACAGTTGATAACCATCAAACATCAAACACTCATTGCAAAAAACCGCTTGTAACAATAATACTTTCAACCAGCCCAGTGACGACATTTCAATGAATGTTGATAAGCTGCTAATACCCGCACCGCACAATATAATCGCACTGCGTATTATAACATTTGGTGTCATGTGGGAATTCTTTCGTGTGGGATTCATGTGAGATTTTATGTATAAGATGTCAACAGCTATTAAAATGTGATAACAGATCGTAAAATATGATTTGTTCATTAATAATAAGTATTTTTAAAGCGAGCGACCAAGATCTTAGTCATGCGGTTGGTCTGCAATGCTGGTCCAACTTCAAGCCAATCTTGTGTCATCACGAACAATCACATGACCAAAATCGTTTTGAGAATACATGTATTTTCAAGTGTAGTTTCAGCTTCCGGTCACATGGGGACTAAGCTGTCATTTTGCGGTGGATTGAGGGCGCCGGGTCGCAGAAATAATTATTTAAAATTTAAGTGCCCCTGTTCCGTAGATCCATCTGTGGCAGTCACCCAAGGTCAATACATTTGAGTCATGCCATGACCCCAGTTTGTATTATGCTAATTATTTGTTTGGCCCAAGACATCCCACAAGTCATTTTGATAAAGAGAGCCCTTTGAGACGGGGTAATTTGCTTAGTACCATTCAAGATCAAGACGGAGATGTTATCTGACATTTCCCTGGTAAGGTTATTTGGCATGAAATACTAGGAGATATTCCGGACCTCGATGCGACCCACTGTACGAAAACGTACTTCTATGCGACATTGTTACAAAGGAGTATGAGATCATATATACATTTCAATTGAAAGGTGTCCGAACTATAATTAAAAAGTTTCATGAATCTCATAAATGAGGAGTAACAAAGATTTAAGGAACCCACGAAAAAACAAATGTTGCCGCATATATCTTTTTTGCCAGTGCTTATGAGGCGGGTCACTATTTTGTATCATAGTTTATGAAATAAGTGTATAGAAACTAGTGGATTTTATTTTCACCTCGTCAATTGCTGCAGAACTCCTGGATAATTTTTCATTCATTTGAAGCTGGCATCACGTCATTAGAAACAATGCTAGTTTGATGTTGGCCCATTGTCTGTAACGCTGGCCCAACATTAAAACAGCATTGTTTATATGTGTCCTGTTTTTGAATAAATGGATTCAGTCTGGTGAAAAAATGGCGTGAGAAATCGTCACCCGCACTGAAAGAATTAATTCATCACGGCTGCAGATAAATCTTTTTACTGATTTAGATAATTGTCATCGGGTAAGTGTCGAGTGGACCCTTATATTAGAGCACCCCGGCACATTGGTAATTTGATAAAGTTCGGAAAGAAATGTGGGATTCCACCACAATATTTAAATTTGGGTGCAATTTTTAGACTTTTTTAGGTTCTTGGTATTATATTTCAGCTAATTATCTCATGCACGGATCACTATAATTTAAAGCATTATACCAGGTGGAATTTGATCTCTCGTATAACTGTCAATTTATAGCGATATTTGACACAGATATTGGCGTGACATTCATATTCAAATGCGGGACTACCTGAGCTGGGAATTGGTGCAAAATGTCAATTTGGTCTGGAATTTGCTACCGTGTCAAGGGAGTGATAAATATCAGCAATTATTATTTGTCGGTGTTAGACATCTGTTTGGAACTTATCCGAGTCTTTTCCGGTGGTTCTGAATATAACCTTGTGTATTTACCTGTTTACACGGCTTGTTTTCTGCCACATTGATGCTCCGCTGGACACGCCTGGAGATCATTTTCATAAACATTAAGGAGAGCCACCTTGAAACAGGAATGGCGAGATATCGAATGAGCTCACATGATTTAAAAATAGAGAGAGGACGATACAATAAACAATAAACAATAAACGCGAAATCTTGTTTAATTTTATAGCCACAATTAACAATATGCGGCCGGAAAATTATTGTTTCTTTGAATTATGACATCTAGAGACATAACATTGTTGCTCTCGAATTTTTTCATTTGGCCGTTTAGGGCCCTTTAAGGATGTTCCCGTCGGTTTTTTTATCAGACGGGGTGGGGCCTTATGGAGGATTATGAGATCAGGATTATTTTTTTCCCATGGCAACACCGAATACGTAATTCTAACTAGGTCGTGATTGGAAATGGTATTAATTATTCATTAATTAAAAGCAAGTTTTTTAGCAATATTTTTGTGTTAGTACCATATCATGCGTGAATGGCTAATTATCATGATTATCTTTGATATAAAGAAGTATCACATATCAAGACGGCTGCTGCTCTCGAAAAAATTTATTTTGTTATCTAGGGCCGTTAGTGACGTTTTCGTCGCCTTTGTTATCAAACGAGGTAGGGCCTTATGAATAATTTCAGATATGCTATGTCGGCTTACTTTCTCAATGAGGTCGGGAATGTTTTTGCTCCATTGCAACACCGAGTATGTGGTATCACCTAGATCGTGATTGAAAATGGGATGAATTAATCACTAATTAAAATAAGCTGGAGTATTTTTTGTGTGTTCTGTGTGAATGGCTAATCACCATGCTTATCTTTAATAAAAATACTTATTAACCGCCATTATTATTTTTGTTACGTTATCTGGAACAAGCACAAGTCTGTTAATAGCTATTGCCGGCTAATGTTCATTGTTCTTTTATGAAATTATGCTTGGTTTTAAAACCGTTTAGAATGATGTAAAATGTTTATTTTATATTAGTCTGCTGTTTTATAACAATATTGAGATTTCTTGAGTATAGCCAGTAACTACTGTGCACCTCCAGAGTCGTCCGTTAAATCACATTTTTGTCGTCCATATTGAG
Source organism: Flabesymbios commensalis (assembly GCA_964017125.1). Classification (NCBI taxonomy): domain Eukaryota; kingdom Metazoa; phylum Annelida; class Polychaeta; order Terebellida; family Flabelligeridae; genus Flabesymbios; species Flabesymbios commensalis. The sequence goes on along the minus strand of OZ024908.1, from coordinate 37,781,729 downwards.
TGGTACGAAAGCATTTAATATATTATCGCCCAGGCCGCCCAGTAACTAAACATGGTACATCAGCCAACTTTTGTTTTAATGTTGGGCGTGCGTCGTGCGGTGGGCTATTGAGAGTGTTTTCCTTACACACCAGATAAGGGGTTGTGGGCATATCTAGGGGATTTACCCCCAGCCGTCCAGAGACTATACAAAACACAGCTTCGCTATCCTCAAGTCAAACCCTTTCAACACTAAAGGCTCCCACACACCGCAAAGACTGTCCTCGATTACTTAAGATGAGACGGTAATCTTACACAATTTGTGCGGTGTGGCCACTTAGACTCACGACTACGATTTTGTCGATTTCTGTCGCGTCGGAAGCTGTCGTCAAGACTGAACATATTCAGTCGTAGTCGTGGCCCGTCTTACTAGTTAGCCGTCCTGTTGCTTCTGGAACACCTGCCTAGACGGCCTACACGGTCACCAATCACCATGCACTATAGGATCGTTCTTCCTGGTGTGCCATGCTGCCGTCGTCGAACCAGCTTTTCTGCGATTTTCTAAAACCTGCCACGACGGTTGCGTTTTAAGCAATCGTGAGGAGTCTCTGTGGTGTGTGGGAGCCTTTAGGAGACGGTGATTTGGTAATCTCGCTTGTTCGTCCTCCCATCTTACTTTTCCATCACACTATGTAATCCTATACAAAATGGTAAACGTAAAATTTAGGAATCTGCGCCACGTGCACTATGATTTTCCAATGGGCGCCATATCTCAGGCATGTGATTGGTCGAGATTGACATCTCGACCCATCACATGCCTAAGGTCCGTGTCAGTAGCTTGGAGAATACCTGCCCTGGAGGCTGGAGGGCGGATCCAGGGCGGATTATAGTTATAGTGGGCGTAATAAAAAGGGTTTACATGTCTCAATTGTATCCACTTTCCAACGCTTAACCCTTTAACCGCCAAATTATTCAATTGGAATTTTCACCCACTTGGAGTTGTGTCTAGCCGACGCGATCCACAACTTCAAGTGGGTGAAAATTATTCAGATTTGACAAAATGGGGGTCAAATCTTTTCAAATCGTGCTCATTGATGTCACATTATGGCTTTAACATGCTTAAAAGGCGGTACTGAATGTGGTAATAATTCAGTGAAAAATCCGATATGTTCGGCACCAGCGGTTAAAGGGTTAATCCTCTCTTAATAACGGGACCCCATTATGCGCTTACTTCGAGTGGTTAGTTAGGCAGATTGTGTTGATCTTAGCTGATGCTCGCCATAGAATAGATCAGAATACTAGTCTCTAAAAAAATGTCGAGTGTAATGCAAGACCTTTTGTCCAGAAAATGGTATTGCCACCTCGGGATAGGGGTGATATTTTACAAACCAGCATACGCTTTTCCAGGGACTACATAATTATCTGATGATAATTACGTGTTTACAAAATCGTGAATTTTGATATCATGGCTTAGATAATGTGAAATAATCATTCGTATTAATAATTGTGAAATATGCTTGAGATACAGCCATTTATATACAATAGGAAAAGATTGCTTAGGATTACTTTTGTGTTTAATATTTATGTTGAAAAAATATGCTCAATCTACATGTATTATATACATGTGAAGATCTAAACCTTGTGTAGAAAATAGTTAAAAGGTACATTTTCCCCCTTTAACCGACAAATTATTCGGTAAAATACTCCAGGCTCAGCTGAATACGAGGCTTTCGGTATTTTACAGATGAAATGGGAATGTCATCTCAAAATATGAAATATGATATGCCCCTCAGGGAATTCAGAAAGATTACTATATCCCGTTATAATACATTATTTACTCTATTGATTTGTGTGCATAGACCTATTGAATGCTTATTTGAACCGTCTGTAATGTATTTTAATATATTTTATATGAATTGGTATAATGTTGTACTCCTGAATCTCCGTGGATCTCAAAAATAACATTTTTAAACAATTTTTTTGAAAATTTGACTACCTAATTAGCATATTCAAAATGGCGGTCGGTCACCATGGCAACATTACATTGGCCAATTAAATGAAGTGTAGTCTGGTTATATATTGTATGTCTGTTCCTGTGGTGTATGGTAAAAACATATGCCATCATTCTAAATTTCTATTTGGAGTATCAGAATATGTCTCAAAATTACAAAAATGGCCAGACCACACAGACGTCCAATGTCAAAACGGCCAGACTGCTATGAGTTAAAGGGTTAAAGAAAATAAAACCGTATACAAATCATGCCATGCATTAGGTTTGCTTAATTTAATAAACTAAGCTTATAATTGTTCCTTTTTAAACATTATTTTGAAATTACCAACATAAGTCTTTTTCTTCTTCCTCTGGCCCTTGTCCTGTTGATCTCGAATTAAGGATGATAAAATATCAGTTGATCACTATTAAATTTATTTTTTATCAAAAAATAAACAAATAGACTATCATTAATTTGCACCCAGTCGCGCGAGCGAGACACAATTTGTGTGATAAAAATTTAAAGAAGATAATGTGGAATAATATATAACTTTGCATCTTCTGTTTTTCATAAATACCACTTATCATAGTCGTAGTTTGCGCATCTTCATCTATCCAGTTGTCTGCTACCGGCAGACTCCAGTGGTCTGACTGTCAGACCTGATGGGGCAAGATGAGTTTACGTCGAGCAGGAGTGAGTGAAGTTGATTCAGCATCAGCCCTGTGATTTTTTTTCTCAGTGGGCAGACAACGTTGAATCAACGTGTAATCAGCGTCATTGACGTTGGTTCAAAGTTGATACAACGTGCGATGTGCCAAGCGGGGTATGACAGAAACTTTTAAAAATAGAACAAATGCTCACATGACGGTCGTTTTACAGTTCGTGGGTGTAGATTACATTCTCAGTTCATCATGATTACCGCAGTGCTTTGTCTTGGTGAGTGAAGTAATTCGGGCATCACGTGTTCTTTTCAATCAACGATGATTTCTTGATATATAACTGATGAAGGAAACGCGCGCGTAATTTCCCAATTGTGTCTCCATACCAACTTCTCGTTGCCATGACAAATCAGCATCGACAGTTGACATCGTTGAGCTGATATTATATTTGTTACCATTCATCAGATCTGTTAATTTTGTCTCAATTCTGGCATAGTGTTGGACCCACGTCATATACGTGGACCCAACACTGTGCCAACTATTTGTCAACCGGTACAATACCTGAGATTCAATCAATTTTCTAGATTCTTTCTTTTAGAAACGACCTCATTCTCTATTTAGCCTAATTATGGTGCGGAATGCAATAACAGTATTTTGTTATAATCTAGTATTAGGCCTGATAATAGGCGTAGGAATATCTAATCGTTTATTCCATGGTATAATCGTGGCACTCATAATGAGAGGGACACTCGTATAAGTGCTGGTTAAGACGTTGTCGTGCCAACAATCAGGTCCACTAATTACAGGAAATGTGTCCTCACCAGAGCGCCCACCTAGCAAACACAAAACATTTGTATTACATTTATACAACGTTGGACCAACGTCGAAGACGTTGGGCCGACGTTGTATAAATGTTATACAAATGTTTTGTGTTTACTGGGAGTGCGTGCATGCACAGTTTCTAATAACTATAGTCAGCGACAAAAGGTGAATCGTGGCATAAGAACATTTCTACTTTTCAATGACCTATTCTATAATTATTGACTATGTTAAAAATTGGAACCCTTTAATCGCTATATTATTTAATTTTAATTTTCACCCCCTTGATATGGGTAACATAATGATATTTAGTTAATTTGAGACAAAACATTAGCAAACCTTCATGTTTAAACACTCATTTTATGTTACTTACCTCATTTCGTCAAGATCAGTGATTAATTGGCAAATAAAACAGATTAGGAACCACACGATTAAAGGTTTAATATATATACAAGATATTGTTGTATTTACTATCGGTACTAACAATAATACACAACATTATGTATTCTTAATAGTAATGATATTAACGGAATAAATAAACAATGAGCTCTGTGTGAATGAATGAATGAATGAATGAATGAATGAATGAATGAATGAATGAATGAATGAATGAATGAATGAATGAATGAACTTACAGTCTAAGCAATTACTGGGCCAGGAGAACATCCTGAGCATAGGAAGAGGAATGACAATGCTGTAGCTCCAGGCACAGGATTTGGAATTCGAACACTGACTGTCTGAGGCCGAGCACACTACCTGGAAGCTCCCCAGAATACTGAATCTTTACTAGGGGACGGAGAATAAACATATGTATTTAAAAAAACCTTTCAACGCGGGGATCGACTTTAATCGACAGAATCTGACGTCTGTAGACGTCATATTCTGACGACTAAAGTCGATCCCCGCACTGTAAGAATTAAAATATTTTAAATGGCCGTAGACCCATATCATAGGTATTCAAATGAATAAGAATGAGCTAACGAAGACATTTATGATGATTTCAAATTGAAAAAACCCCTTTGGTCTCCAAGGTTTTTATAAGAAAATTCAGGTTAAAACCTGACTAGCCCAGGAGCTCCGGCGTGACAGGCATTGCTCCTATACATGAACGATTTGGATAATCCACGTGCAGCAGAGCAAACGTTATTCTTTCCATCTACGGGGACTACGGAGTCCTCTCCTAAGAGCCAAAGGGTCTTATCTGACACTCGTTAGATTGGCAGACAGGACCATTTAGTTCCTGGAGGGAGGGGCTATATACAGTATATTCTTTTCGCATACGGGTAAAAAGCCACCGTGCTGAGGCTAACACAATGTGGACCTCTGACTACTGATGTTTTGGTTTTAGGGCCTACTCCTGTGACTGGAGGCTATTTACTTTATCCCTCAATATCTAGGTTACTTCTGTCCACTTCAGCCTATCAATCTCAAAGGTTGTCTCATGCCCGACTACCGATTTAGCCTATTGCGAAGAATTTAGCCAATGATTGTTCCCAGAATATTTAACATAACTCTCCATGGAGAATTGCTTCCCATTTAAGGAACAAACGTTGGCTCAGCCTTGGTTCAACATGTAAGGCGTTGGCGCGGCATTACGCCACAACCTGCTAATCGGGTAACAAGTTTACGACTCATTTAGAGAAGAATCGACCTCCAATAATTAGACCTTCATCTTGAAAGTGAAGACCGGGCGATTTACAAGAGTTGGCAATCATCGTTATTCAACGCTACAATACAAGCCGGCAAGGAGAAGTTAACACCGACGTCGTTTTAATGTTGGGTCAGCGTCTGCGACGCTGACCCAACATTGAAACGGCGCCGGCGTCAGCGCCTCGGGCCGGCTGACTAATGCGTTTATCCGTTACATCATTCAAGAGTGACAGGAAATCCTTAGTGTTATGTCATTAATGCTAATGACTGTCAGAACACTTCTACCTCAGACGCGCAGAAATCCGAAAAGTGATAAATAATCTATCTCGCTTTCTGACTACCTTATCATTTTCTGCAGCGCAAGGATTAAACCAAAAACTCACAGCTCTACTGACTGAACCGCAAATCTCACTGGTTGAACGCTCGCGTTTCAAAAGATTGTTACGATACGTTAATTTGAGTAATTGAATACCAATTGGGGCTTTTCATGCGTCAAGAATCTTAGACGGCTTTAGAGGCTCTGTAATTTGTCAGAAAACACGCATATATATTAGATTATTTGTAATGTTCTATTTTCCGTGGATATACGAGCTAAACATCAAGATATCATTTGAGTGTTCTGTTTTAATGTACCTACGTATAGTCATGCTCAACAAAAAGACATTATGATAATTATGTGACGTAACCCGCCAAACACGAGACATCAACCCAATGTTGTTTCAATGCTTGTCCACCGCCTGCGACGCTGTAATGTTTTGTAGTTTGATACACAAAGAAGCGTAACATTTCTTTCTAAATTTTATATGACAAACACACAGAGACAGGACTATGGTGTGTAGATACAGGCTGGACAACTTGTGTAACCATTGACATTGCTGATTTATGAGGTAGTATTTGTAGTCATTTTAGCTGGAACTGCTAAAGTAATTTCCAGCGTCAAATGACCAAAAATATTCATGCCAAATAAAAAATTATTAATGACAAATAAAAAAATGTATAGTATACAGCTTTTGTAGAACATCAAAACTGGAACTGTCGAGAGCATGCATAATACTCCGTCTTGGTTTGTAGGAATGAATGAATGAATGAATGAATGAATGAATGAATGAATGAATGAATGAAAGAATGAATGAATGAATGAATGAATGAATGAATGAATGAATGAATGAATGAATGAATGAATAAATGAATGAATGAATGAATGAATGAATGAATGAATGAATGAATGAATGAATGAGAATGAATGAATGAATGAATGAATGAATGAATGAATGAATGAATGAATGAATGAATGAATGAATGACGAACGAGCGTACGAATGAATTGATGAATGAATGCAGGAATGCTCGAATAAACGAACAAACGAAAATATGAATGAATGAATGAATGAATGAATGAATGAATGAATGAATGAATGAATAAATAAAGGCAGGAAGGAATAAATGAATGAATGAACGAAAGAACGAATGGATGAATGAATTGAGTACGCTAAATTTCGGTCACGGAGGCTCCCACAATACGGAATTCTATAGATGGACAGTCGAGAGCATGCGAATCACCGGATTGGTTTGCGATATTAAACCGCCATTTTGCAGGTTTATTCATTTGAGAATTTCGACATCCACACACGATGACGAAGAGTGGTATTTTCACGTGAAGTGGTGTGAACCCTTTAAGCGCTAAGCACGACTATTGTCGTTTTAATCGTTCTATTAGCTGATCAAATAGCTAAGCGGGCAAAATGTTAACATTGCTAATCAACAATATTTTTGTTTTGATGACGATTGCGACGCCTGTAACATGAATATTCCTCAGTCGATATGAATATCACATTCGAATCTAGGATAACATGGGTTTCCATTCTTTTGTATATGACAATCAACATCAAAAATATGTTCAACAAGCTATAATTGTTTATTACTTTACACCATGTCATATCATCGAATAAGAAAAATGCTGTGATAGTGAGTTTGTCGCTAGTATCTCATTTTGTGCCCCCACTTCCACGACCTTGTTATAATGCATTCGCTGAAACGTATTCAGATTTCCTTGAAATTAGTTTACATTTTGTTGGACTACTATAAGAATATTGCAATATTGAGGAGATTGGTGAATATTATATTATTTATAACCTTCTGATTACAAATGTTTTAAAATATTTGATGTTAGATATATTTGATTGAGTAGACCCATATGTAGGCCTATATAATTAGACAATAATATAAAAGAGGTCGCTGCCAATTAAAATTTAATAAGTGGAAATATATTTTAAGTTAATCTTGTTAATGTGGCCAGGCTAAAAAATGTATTTTTTTATGAAACGAATATGTATCGCATTGTTGGATTTAATATTGAATATTATAACTGTCTGTTTTGATAATCAATATACATCAGTGACATTGTCCATTGTAGATATTATCGCCATATAATTCACGTTTCGTGATTTTAATTGTATTGCTGGAAAAATAAATCCGACAGTGTCATAAACTGACGACATCATGCCACCAATACAAGGCCTGTGAGCTTAACTTTCCTAATGCAAATAAGAGAAAGTCAAGATGATCTTAATTTTAAGATTCTTTGTGGGATAGGCCCCAGTCCCTGGCAGTATCGGCGAGGACGGGTCGCCCCCAGTGTTTGTTAAACGTCGTACCATAGTCTGCGACGCTGGCACAACTTGAAACTAGCACTGGCGCGATGTCCCGTACTTGCTGGATTTATTAACCCTTTCAGCGCGGGCACCGTCTTTATACGTCAGAATCACAGATTATACAGTCGGTCCCGCGCTGAAAGAAATACAATATTTATGATGGCCGTAGACATAAAACATAGATATTAAAATAAAGCGGAAGGAGCTAACTAAGACATTTATGACAATTTAAAATTGAAAACCCTCTGGTCTCCATGGTGTCACGTCAGCCTATGCTAATATATCACAAACAACCACCAACCTCACGGAGGCTGTCCGAGCTTATTTCTCAACTGTCGCTCTTGTTGATGTGTGGGAGATTTAGACTCCAAGTATAAAAAAAAATCGTAAGTTACACAATCATGTTTGCGTCAATATCTGGATCCATAAGTTTATGCTACGGTGTTGAGATGAATAAATAAATATATAAGATAATGAAATATTTATATTTTTATCTGTTCTAATTCTATTCATTTCTCATTATTTTGGTAATTTTCAAATTATAATTTGAAAATTACAAAAATTAGGACGGACCTTATCATCAAGAGTATAACTAGGTAATTAATATATTGTTATAAATACAATCATGTCAACCCTTCAAGAGCTACATTTTAAAGTTTAAATTTTCACCCACTTGAAGTTGTGTCTCGCTGACGCGATCCACAAATTCAAGGGGTTGAAAATTACTCCTATTAATTTAATTTGAGAGCAAACATTTGCAAATAATGATGATTGAACATTAATTTATTTCTCAATAACAGTGAGTTAATCGGCTGTTAAAAATAATTTAAAAAGACTATTGTCGTGCTTAGCGCTTAAAGGGTTAAACAAATATATTTCAGTGTTGACATAATCCAAAACAAAAGGCAGTATCTGCTTACTTGTAAAATGAACAGATATTTCCTTTTGGCTTTGCACGCAGTATATATACTGCAGTAACGTTCTATTTACAATAATTATTCGCATTTGTCAATCGAATGAAAGTATCGCCGAATAAAGATAAAATTGTGGCTATATTTTGTCACTCGATACAACATTTTCAATTCCTTGTATTATTTATTTTCTCTCTCACAAAACATAGGCCTAATCTAAAATGTTTTCATCGCTGATGTAATCAATGTTTCTTCAATATCCTACCACTAAGCCGCGAATTCAATTTATGTAGTGTGCTCATAGCCCAGTTGCCGACCACTTAATATGCGATAGCGAGTTGGTGGACTATTGTTTTACATCGCTTTCTGCACAATCAGGGCAATATCGCGACAGAGGGAAATCCGATGTCGGGATTGTGCCCTACTCTTATCGAATGACAGGTTCCTAATTACTATGCACAACGTACAGTATTGATGTGATGCTTAGGGGTCTTGTCAAGTTAAAAATCCCCAAATCCGATAAAAAAATAGATTGGCCAGACTCCACCCACCCACCCCCCTATCCAATTTTTTTTCTAAACCTGTACAGACAAAAACACACAAAAAACACACACAAACAAGTTTTTCTCGGATTTTCTTATTTTTTTAACTTGACAAGACCCCGTACTTGATGGGTAGTATTGATAATAGTGATGTACTTACTACTACCTTGCGCTCTGTCCGTGATATCTTCCGCACACCCACAGCTGCCGCAGTCACACACCACCTCTCTGTTTCTGCACGTGTAGCAGGAGGGGTTACATTCTGTGGGTTTACAGCAGCACTCGTACCAGGCCAGGCCGCCCGACACTGACCAGGCCCTGACCACTGTACCCGCGCAGAGTACCACGAGTACCACCAGAACTACCATCTGCTGACCACTCATCTTCAAATTGTCCGTGATCACAGCTCAGCAAAATGAGGCACCGCCTATTACAACAAAAATGTCACTCGGCAGCTCAATGTATACACACACTGTTTTATGGATGGAGTGAGGGGCTTGAAACTCGATGGAAAACTGAGATGAGGTAGCGCGAGTGCCGGAAATCAGAGAGTGCAGATTTCAAGTCTGCACTCAAAGTGATCTTTTATGATAGAAGTGTTTTGGTCGTGTTAACGACGACGCCTAGAGCTACAAAGCTTTGCTGCGCCTATAATGCTCGTACCAAACACGCAATTACAATGTCACCTGTTGGACGCTTATCATTAAGCGGACCAGCCTCTTTACGATGATTCTGCTGCTGCTGCTGCCGCCGCTGCCTCCGTTGGTCTGCGTTTCACTTACGCGGTTCTCCGAGAAAGACTAAACTCTTTTTTTTGGTGACGAAAATCTGCCGGTCTTGTCGCGTGGTCGTCTGCCTGCTGGACGATCGAGGTGGATCACTGGACGGTGTGCTAATCATCCGATCCCGTATTTAAAGCTGTTTACCAGATGTCCTGTGTTGTTGTGGAGGTGGGGGGCTGTGATCCTGGGGGATAGACTGACTGGCCTGGTGCATGGAGGACGGACTCGATGGCGAGCTGCGGAGAGGGGGGTGAGTGAGGTGACACAAACTTCTTCCAGCAAAACCAGCAGCTGTTGAAAATGTTGAATGTGGGCCACTGCGAAATTGTTGTCTGCGCCCTGTCGCGAGCACCGCATTTGAATGGAGAAGGGGATGCGGAAAGGCGCGGGGACTAAAATGTGTGGGAGAGTGCGACGGGGGAGGGGTGGATCTGTTCCGCAAAGCCAAAAGGCAGTAACTGCCTTTTGGCTTTGCGAGAGAGCTTGAAAAGTAAGCAGTTACCGCCTTTTGGTTTTGCACGGCAGAAACGGTGTGGCCCACTCTGTTTTGTGACGCAGTAGGTCCAAACTAGAGATATGCCTACTATCACTGATAATTCATTCCATTGACAACCTGGCTATGCGGACGGTAATCTTAAACCAGAATCTACGTCAGCTGCTCCGTGGGTTTCCTCACAATGAGTGCCCAATCCCAATCCCAGTTCGACGAAATGTGATGTGTTATCATAATAACAAACAAAGCAGTAACTGCTTACGTGAGAAGTAGAAGTTACCGCCCTTTGGCCTTTGACCTCAGGATAGTAGACCGGTTGTGACCTGATTGACGTCGGAGAGGGCATGACGTCAGCAGTGCGTGTCTCTGGAACAAACTGGTGCAATCTGGATCTAAATGAGGGCTACGACTTTTTATTTAGACATTTAGGCATACACTTATAGGCCCGGGTGTAGGCTCGATGCCTATGTTTACATTTTCAGTGCAGTCAGTGTGCCCTTTGCAATAATTGTGACAACAATCACATATATCCCATACTTACTGACACTTATTATTGAAAGTAGTAGTAGGGGCCTATACAAAAAGACATAATAGGCACACCACTTTACCGGATGTTTAATATAATAATAAAGAAAGTTTTTTAACACTTATAACGATCAGAAAATAGGCATTCATTCATTCATTCATTCATTCATTCATTCATTCATTCATTCATTCATTCATTCATTCGTTCATTCATTCATTCATTCATTCATTCATTCATTCATTCATTCATTCATTCATTCATTCATAATAAAGAATGTTTTTTAACACTTATAACAATCATGAAATAGGCATTCATTCATTCATTCATTCATTCATTCATTCATTCATTCATTCATTCAGTCATTCATTGGTAGAAAAAAAACTAGCATTCAAAGCAGCCGACAAAAGTTGCTTGAGGTCCCACCAATCCAATAACACATGTAGTGGAATGGGTCACCTATAAGCAATACAACTAATTAGTACATATTCTTAGTATCAGTAGAAATTTAGACTCTGGAGGTTAAACATACATTCTATGTCTTGACTTTGCTAAAGCCTTTGATTCTGTACCGCATGACCTAATAGTTCACAAACTTGAAAAAAATGGCTTTGGCTCAAAATCCGGTGTCACCATCAGGTGTTTAAAAACAATCACAGTGACCCCCTGTTTTTCATGAGTCATAAGGGAAGGTGCATGTCGTCTACTCAGGAGCTATATATTCCTATCTACTGTAATCTGTTACTCGTTATATATTATTATATTAGAACAGATGTTAGGGAGACTATTCCCTATTTAGAATTACTGCACATTGTCAATCAATAATCCCATGAAAACTTAATTTTACTACTAAGCTCTACTCACCTTCGCTACACTGGAAGAACGGGGATGAAAAGTGTATAAATCGCTATGTGAATGGAGCTGATCAGTGAGTACACATACTTTATTTCTAGATCAACCTTAATTTATATATTTTTATTGAAAATAAGAAAAAAATTACAAGATTTATAAATGCATGTTTTATTTTACAAAAAAGCTTTATTTCTTGATGAAGTAGAACTACTGTCAGTTCCGTAAGAAATATATATTTCTATCAGAAAAAAAATCTTGTAAGCTGATTGTTTAGTAGTATGATTGCATTTGGATTACCGTTTGAAATATCATTGGAAGCTCTTCAATGTATCTTTATCCAACACATTTTTTATTACCTAGTAACGGATTGAAGCTCCATACATTTAAAAAAAAAATTTCATCATTATCCGGGATCGTTATCGTTTCTATTTTTATTTTTATACCTCAAAATTAGCCTGTATAAAACTGTTTGAATTGATGAATCTAGGACTGATATATTTATTGATATAAGGTGGTGTAATAAATCTCAAATCTCACTCACTGTGCTCACTCAAATACAATGTTGTTATAGTACAAGTAAAAAAAGCAGCAATAAACTAGAAATGTAATTTCGCTATGAGGTGAAATCGAATTCATTCCCGTCAAGCATTTTAATTGACGCAATATATTACTGAACTGATAATTTTTAAATGGCCACCAATTTCCAGAAAATTATTTAGCGGCGATCAAAATTTTTTTTTTTTGCTGCCAGGCAGGTAGACGTGCTCAGATACAAAATCACGTGTGCTTTGGACCAGCGGTTCTTGAGATAACGTGTACACAAGGGCTTGAAAAATTAAAAAATGACCACAATTTTCTTGAAAATCACTGAACTGCGACGAAAACCTTTTCATTTCGCGGTCAGACAGGTCAATGTCCACATACAAAATCACGAATAATTCAAAACAGCGGTTCTTGAGATAACGCGTTCATGAGAGCTGGTAAATTAATGGGACATGCCCAGGTCTAAAATCATTAAAAAAATCGGTGATTTTATTTTAGATTAATAATATGACCATATGATGTACGTTTTTTAATTTTTGTGCTGCGCATTCACTAGTTAGGCTAGATATAGAGACGAAATTCCTGATTTCTAATTATTGACAACCATGGCAAAAATAAGAAATACGGGAATTTCGTCTCTATATCTAGCCTAACACGTAAGTGCGCAGCACAAAAATTAAAAAACTTTTGCAGTTCTAGTCTATGGACATGTTTACATTATATGGTCATATTAAGAAGCCAAAATAAAATCACCGATTTTTTGATGATTTTAGACCTGGTTATGTCCCTTTAAAAAATGATCTTCTTGAAAATCAGTTGCGACGAGAACCTTTTTATTTAGAGGTCAGGCAGGTAAAAGCCTACATACAAAATCACGAGTGATTCGGACTAGCTCATGAGACAATGCGTTCACAAGGTCTCGAAAAATTTAAGATGACGCATGTTTATGAAAATCACTGAGATGTGACCTTTTCTTTTCGTGGTCAGGCAAGTAATTGCTCACATACGAGTGATTCGGACCAGCGGTTCTGTAGATATCGAGTTCACGAGAGGTGGCGAGCGACAGTGGCGGTGGAGGCTACGTACTGAACACATGCATTCGGCGGACTGATTTCTGACACTGATTTCTGGACCAGGGATCCGAAACTCGAGCCGTGGCGGTCTGAAGTCGAGTATGCTACCTTTCGGTCATGGAAGATTCCCACAATACTGAATCTTTGCGAGTGGACGATGAAGAGACATTTTGTTTCTGGCATAAACGACGGCAATGTTTACCCACTGAGCCAGAGCCCCCACCCACAAGGGATTTTCAAAAGTACAAGTACAATTACTTTGAAAAGTACTCGAGTACCAGTACGGAGTATTTACGGTTGTAAATTCTAATTAAATGCATGAAATTTAGTCAATAAATAATTGATTAAAGTTATTTTGAATACTACTCGTCAAGTACTCGCTAAAAATACTTTTATTTTTAAAAGTATTTGAGTACAAGTACGAGTACAAGTACTTTTTTAAAAAGTATGAGTACTGAGTACCGACCAGTACTGCAAAATCGGTACTCGAGTAGCGAAGTACCGAAATACCTTTGGCCCCAGGCCTGGTCTTACGCTGACTTATCAGTGATTGGTACATAATGCAGACTCTGGTGGTGTAAGTGAAATGTTTCCTGTGGTGAAAGTCAATTTAACTAAAGCTGGTCAGTCAATTTAGTGATGTACCTGCTAAAATTAGTATAATAATAATTATATATTACGTACCGGTAATAAAGAAATGCTGCAAAACTGTGGTCTTCAGCTGCCATTCGGGTAGTTTTATTTTGTTGCTTCTCAGAAGTTTGCAATGGTAGACAATTAACTGAAACCTTTGTATTACATTTATCCGCTGCTTCAATTGATCAGTAATATAATTAAAGCTACTAGTAGTCAATGAAACTCATATTTTTTCGGATTAGTTTCTTTTTAAATAACTAGTTCTATCCTATTGCATGAAAAAGACCAAACCTGCTATTTTTATAGATTGTGTAGGTCTAAATCAACCGTATTAACATTATCTTCAGCCGCTATTATTTTATTGCCGTAAGTACAGTCCATAGGTTTTACTTCTTGTGTAATATCATAATTCTAGAATGAAAAATGAATGATGAATAGATGAATAATGAATGATCAATGAATGAATGAATGAATGAATGAATGAATGAATGAATGAATGAATGAATGAATGAATGAATGAATGAATGAATGAATGAATGAATGAATGAATGAATGAATGAATGAATGAATGAATGAATGAATGGGTAAATGGTGTCTGTGGATGATGCACTTCCAGACACTACATTCCCACCAATAAAAGCCAGGGAAAGTACCCAAGTAAACAGGGTGCCTGAGCTGATTTTCTAAAACATCAGGGAGGTTTGACTGATGTAGAAAAACTTATAAATTGGAGTCGTTCGGTTGAAAATTCGAGGCGATTCTAATTTAGACGATTCTAAGGTCGGTAGAATTAATGACGTAAAGGCTTAGCCATTCAAAAATGTCCAAATTTATGTTTTTCCTGGGGGAAGGATACAGCATCTGACCCAGGTTTTGCAAAATTACAGTAGAAAGGACTGTACAAAATTAAAAAATGTCATTATAATGTTAGGACTTAATGACGTATTGCAGAGAAAAGGGACAGTTTTAAACTCTTTTATTGGTCGAGATATGCAATAGACTGTCTCCTATTGGCTAAGAGGAAATTCGGTGGTGCTAAGATACACTACACAGGGATCTACAACAGACATGCCATTGACCCTATACATGTACGCACTTAAAGTCTGCAGAGTCAATGACATTTATAGGAAAGCTGTTAAGTATAATACACCTGGTGTTTCCTATATTAATAAATTGCTTCTGAGATGTGACCCGAGTGGACCAAATGAAGTGATTCACTGGTGCAGTGATCATGCAACCAAAGTGGCTTTATGTACACACTTGAGAAATGTTTAAACTAAATGACGAGAGTGAGAGCAACCAAGACAGTTTACCGATTTTCATTAGCCCTCCCTCCTCGTCGGCTTCAGGCGTACTAAATTTATCAAAATATAAACTAAATTCAGGTTATAAAAGTCTCTTGGCAAAAGGTATCAAATATATCCCGGCGCCGAGAGTGACCAAGAGGATTGAAGTAAAGGAGGCCTACTCAAACTTTGCGCGCCGATTGAAATTATCATTCTTTTTTCATAACAAAAAAACGAGAACTAGAGATCAAAAGTTCAGACCCAAGTCTAATTTCATTCCACATGGCCCGTTTAACCCGGTGTTAAGGCTGGAGTTGGACCATCTGGAGCGTAGCTTGGGGTCTCTAGAACTCAGAAAAACACCGGATAATTGCAAAGATGCACAACCTATTTTGATACACACATGGGGAAGTAACAGACCGTTGAATTAATATTCCTTAGTAGTCAAAATAAGATAGTTACCTCAAGTAAACTAAATCAATTAGTTCAACGTCAATTTCTGATTTCAAAGAAAAACGTATTACTCCGTGTGTAGGCCTATATCTAGGTATACTTAGGAACGATCAGTTTTTTGGTAATAGACTATTATTTCAACATTGAGTGTAGAAGAAAACATACTTTCTGGCTATCACTTTTCTGACTATTTAGAAATCTGGCATTTGCATTTTGGGCAGTGGCATTCATTGTTGCTTTATTGTATGTATATATTTTACATTATAACTAGAACAGGAGTTCCCGAACTCCCAGGCCCGGCTTTAGTCTGTTTGAGTGTTATACACAAAAAATTGGCTTGATATTTTCTAAACATAACAGTGTATTGGTCTTCCTCATGTAATTGGCCAGAATCCTAAATATTCAGGATATAATCAGAGATTGATCATTAGTAAATAATAATTCAGGAAAGAACCAAGGAGACAAGTTAATCGTACAGAGGATGTAGGCCTAGCCACCAAATTCCGGTTCAATGTTGGGCCACCGTTGCAGTCCATTGCTGGTTCAATGCCGGTCAATCGTCTACAACGCAGGCCCAACACTAATCTATCATTGGGTCTGCTGTAGGCCTATACTTTGCGCAAACTCGTGGCATTCACCCAATACTGTTTCAATGTTGACCCACAGTCTTCAACGCTGGTCCAACATTAAAACAGCATTGGGTGATTGTACCGTGTTTTCTGACTGCTGCATGGGGGTGACTATGCGGGTGACGCTTTACATCCCGACGCCAGAAAAAACAGATAACACAGTACATTAGCCCAATGCTGATGTATTGCTGGGCCACTGTCTTCGACGCTGGGCCAACATTATTCCAATCAAAACCCTTGAAATTCTAATCACTGTATTTAACCGTGAATGTATAATTATTCTGAACACTTTTTAAAGAAGAAAGTACTTAACCTGGAAACCCTAAACGTTATATTGGACATGTTCATAAGGACTGGTGTACAGAAATGTCAACCGTTCCCATACACAGCACCCCTCTTTTCTCTAAATAGGACACAAACTCAGGCAAAATAAACTTAATGGGCTACCGGCCTACAGCTGGGCCTAATTAACTACAGAAAATGGCTGATATCTGTTGAAACTCACATATGTGTGATTAAAGGTGATCTATCACCCCTTATATGGTATGAATAATTATGTCCTTATATGGGGTGATCGGCTATCACGTGACCCTCTGAGAGGGTCACATGATAGCCAATCACCCCATATAAGGAAACACTTGTGCCTCATCTTGTGGCAACTTTGATTTATTTGTCACAAAATTATTCATACTATATAAAGGGTGATAGATCACCTTTAAGTTAATAAGTTGACGCGCCCAGCCCTGATGATGATAACTGGATCACGTGCTAGTGCAGAAGGGGATTTCCCTACATTCGCAAGTTGAAGACGTTCGACCAACAATAACAGTGCACACCACAACAAACAAGAGACGTTGAGCTTATGTTGTTTCAAGGTTGGTACAGCGTCACAGACGATGGGCCAACATTGAAACAGATTGAATGTGTTGAACCAATGCTGGTTTATTGATGGGCCAGCATCGCAGACGGAGGGCCAGCATCAAACTCACAGGACCACCACCATGTGATAAGGCGCCAACAGATGTTGGATGTTATTCAAGGCCATTTTACATGGATACTTTCAGCGACACAGTGCCGTAGGGTGATTGTAGGCCTAATCACATTCTTTGACCTGGTTTGTTTTGGTGAGAGCAATAGCCAGAATAACTCTGTCTCTTATCATTTACTTGAAACAAATCATTCTAGCTAATGACTTAATTATTCTAAGCAAGCACCGACGATGTTCTTCCTCGATCCAAACCATGGAAAAGTACAGAAAAGAAGAATTGATATCTTGAAATAAATTACGCCGGCTATAAATACATTTGTTTCCATAACATTGGTTCTGTCTGTGATGTTCCAATATTGGGACAATGCAGTACATCTTGTCGTGATATATCCCTGGTGATGTTTGCTAAAAATACATTTATTTAGTTTATTGCTGAATTAGTCGTAAACTGAAAATGGCATAAACTGGACTGTGTTTGCTGGGCGGTATAGCTAATTCTGTTTTTCTGAAATTCGTTCTTCAGTGGCTGTGTCACATCATGGCCTATTCGTGAAATAAATTCGCTCATATGTTGTAATGCACCAGCAAACGCGAGACATTGACCTAGAGTTGGATCAATATTGGTACAACGTCTACGCCACTGGCCCAACATGGCACCAACATCAGGCATTATCTTGTGTTTGCTGGGACATCCTCAAAGCCAAAAGGCAGTATAGGCATATCTGCCAACTTTACAAGTCAGCATATGAAAAAAATTATATGCCACTTCAGGTCGATTTGAAAATGTAACTGCGTACAGCACCCGCAATTATTTATAGGGCCTAATGCTCTGATATCGTATGAAATGGGAGCGTATGATAGTTCAATTCTAAACTGACGATGTCCATAAAACACACTTCCGGTTGTCTAAAACCCACGTCTAATATTTAATTCAAATAGATTCAAATAGATCTATATCGTAAAGTAAAAACCACGAGACATTTAAGACGTGGCTTCGGCTAATTAAATTAGACCTTTTCTCAGACATGTGATATTATTCTTTGTGGACCAATGATCAGATTATATAAAATATTTCCCCAGATTGATTTACTGTGAAACTCCCCATGTATCTTAGACAGCGTCTAAGATTAGGAAATAGTTCGTGTCGTATTTAATTAATTACACATGCCCCGTAGATTTGAACTAAATGTAACAATGTGTATGAGACACGTGATTAAAGAGCACATCCACATGCACCCAGACGACTTACATTGACAATGTTCAATTCACCTTGAAATAAAAAAAATGACCTGTGCCGTAAAAATGAGCATTCTTCACATCTTCTGGGCCCTGCTTGTTTTCTTTGTGGTGTCGCTTGATAGTTTAATCTGACGTTTGAACGCACCCACCTTTTCACTTACACGCATAAGATTGACGTTAATAGATTAATTGTTATTATCAGTACTGCCATACAAAGCCAAAAGACCGTGTCTGCTCATTTCTCAAGTCACTAGTTACTGCCTTTTGGCTTTGCAGAGCAGATCAGCTCTCCGTGGTTTGCTGCACGTAGGCACATAATTCAATGTCAAACTCCAAAATAGTCAAGGTTATTTCCACTGGGTTGAGGCCAGCCCTGAAGCGATGTCTCATTGGTTCTGCTGAGGATTGAACCTGGAGATACTTCCCCTATTGGCGTAGTTTTCACTCTAGAAATATTCACTTCAACCACTCATCTTAGCGGACATATAAAACAATGTTGTTCTTTAATATTAAGATTCAAAAAGGTTTCAATCGCTACCATTACCTGGACAAGCGTCTACCATAGTGCACTGCGCTAATGACAACAATCAATCACATACCTAGAAAGGCCTGGCTATGCAGAGCTATTCACCAAGTGACGCTCACCACCGCTCTTAGCTGAATACACCTTTAACTATTTGAAACCGAATCACGGCTATAACCGGTTTTAATTTATTTCTATCAGCACTTCTAGTAACACATTTTGAAAGTGGAAGGTGTCTTTATACATTAATACACCTAATCGAAATATTTTTCACACACTATGGATCGAGTCAGCGATCACCAGCTTGAAGTGGATAAAACTTAGGCCCTTATAACTTGGCAGCCAAAAGGTTTTAAAAGTGGGCCGTTCTAAATATATAGGTCCGTATATGAATTCGAGCCATTGGGAGAAACATTTTTATCGTTATATTTCTTATTACGTTATATTCCATTTAGTTGTTTATACTTTGTTTGAACGTCGTGCACAACATTGAAACAACATTCATTGTTTCAAGTTTTCATTCATTCATTCATTCATTCATTCATTCGTTCATTCATTCATTCATTCATTCATTCATTCATTCATTCATTCATTCATTCATTCATTCATTCATTCATTCATTTATTCCAGAGTTAAAATCTATCATGATAAAAAATGACAGGACTTATATAAATAGCGGTTGAAGGTTATGTTAATGCGAATAATTTACCCAATCTATAATAAATAGCAGCTTTGATCTTTTTATTTATTCTGTGAAATATTAAATTAATTTAAACAGCAATAAACTAAACGCCACAGTCACACCTTGGCGATCAGCGCTAACGCATGAGGAACGCATTACATGTAAAAATATGAAAAAAACTAGAAAAGAAGTTCCCGAACTCCGAGGCCCGGCTTTAGTCTGTTTGAGTGCTTTAGACAAAAAAATGGCCTAATATTTTGTAAACATAGCTGGTTTTCCTCATGGCTCAGAATCGTAAATGTCCAAGATATATGTATTAAAAGAACCAAGAAGACAAGTATATCTTCAACGTGTAGGCCTATTCCTTCCACCACCACCGCTGATAAGTCAGTGTACGCGTCTATTCTGTGAAAACTAAATGACCTTGACCTCCGTTGTTTTCACCGAGCTGGCTAATACAATGAAGTATAGGGGAGGGGGTCTTATATAACCTTGTTTTCACCGAGTGACGTCACTGCGTTTCACAAAATGAAGTATGGGGGAGGGGGTGTGTTATATAACTTTGTTTTCACCGAGTAACGTCACTGCGTTTCTCAGAATACGATGTACCTGGTACATAAAATGTAGGCCTACCCACCCAATACCGGTTCAATATTGGGCCAGCGTCGCAGCCCATTGCTGGTTCAATGCCGGTCAATCATATTCGACGCTGGCCCAACATTGAAACAGAATTACGGAATTGTCCCGTGTTTGCTCTGACTGCCATACGGGTGACGTTTTATACCCCGAAAGACCACTACCCGTATAACACGATACATTGGCCCAATTGTGAAATAATGTTATTTTAAAAAACCCTTTAAGCTCTTAACCACGAATACAATCGTGAATATCTTTTTTCCTGTAGATTTTTTAAACACGAAAGTACTTAACCTAGGGACCTTAAACGTTATATTGCACAATGTTCATAAGGACTAGTGTACAGCAATGTCGACCGTTTCCCACACACAGCACCTCTCTTCTCCCTAAATAGGACACTAATCATTCATTCATTCATTCATTCATTCATTCATTCATTCATTCATTCATTCATTCATTCATTCATTCATTCATTCATTCATTCATTCATTTGATTCTGGCATTACTAACACTATCAAATAAATGGAAATATATCTTACGAAGGCCTATACGTTTAAAAACTAAAGCCATTGTGGTTGGTGATATATTTGACATCTGCCCTTGCGTAGCCTGAGTTTGCAACTCGAAATATTGAGTAAATATCTCTATTTTCTATTCACCTTAGGCCCCTATTGGGTTTACAACTCAATATATCGAGTTGTAATTGCTAAAGTAGACGACAGGATATCGACTCGGTATCAGCCATTTATTGGATTATCACAGGAAACTTTTTCCTGAACTGCGATAACGAGTATTTCTTTGTTAGTTGCCCTAGTAATTACCTCTCCCTTAAATTTATGCGAAAACTGCCTTCCTTTACCAAATTCGCATTTATGCGAAATCCACATATGTACATGTATTAATTGCAATGGAGATATCTTTATTACATGCCTGGTTGAAAATCAGTGGTCAGTGACATGGACGGAATGTTTTCTTACATTTTTAATTTATGCGATGTGCGCATGTGCATAACTATAACTGGTAGTGTGTCCAGGGGTTACCTCAGGGGTTCTCCTTAAAAAAGAAGTCAGTTTCTGGGGGTAGTTTTATCAGGGGAGAAGTCGGTAAAGGAAGAGTTAAAGGGTTGATGATATGGGAGTCAAATTGGCACCAAAAATCCCTTGGTGGTATCTGATGGCTATGTCTAGTATGAGGAAGCAGAAGTTCATAGTTCAGCTATCATGCAAGATTTCCAAGATAATGAGAAAAAGTTAATCAGGTCATAGGCTGACATGGCTGAGCATATTTACCAAATTAAAAGAAGATCTGATGAAAACTTTTTCCCGAAAGGAGCTTTTCTTCATTAGTGGCCATAGTAATTAAAGGGTTGATGATATGGGGATCAAAATATCATCAAAACAATTCCCCAGTGGTATGTGCTGGCTATGTGATATATTAGGAAGCAGAAGTTGATAGTTTAGTAACGTTAGCTATCTTGAAAACAAATAACTGCGGCGGTGGCGGCGGCGGACCGTGTGGAATACAGTAAGTAGCCCGCCCCGGCGAGGTCTGCTCGAAGCGGGCTGCATAATTACTAGATCAATGTCACAAAACTAAATCGGTTATTTTAAAGTTATGTTTAGATATATCCCAGCAAACACGGGACATTGAGCCAATGTTGAGTCAATGTTGGGCCGACGTCGTACGCTGTTTCACCGTATAGCCTAATATTTTCAATCGTAGGCTATTTGACACGCACAAAGGAGTAACATGTTTTTCATTCCGCTAACGTTACTTCCATTGATGAGGTTTCGACGAACGGATCGATTTATCAGTGTTTAATAAACCCTGTTGACGATACCTCGTCCTACGCACTTTAGGCCTACTGCCGCCTACATGTTCCGACATTCCCAGCAGATGAAACTGAATCGGCTAAGACCATACGGGGCACCATAGGGGCTATTTGACCATAGCTGAGTGTAATGTGCCTATAGCTACATTATGATCTATATTAATTATTTAAAAATTATGAGAAAAAATGATTATAATAAACCACGCTAAAAATAACCTTTAATATAAATATATATTTCTATATTTTTACTACACTGCACTACCCCTCGCTTTTAGACTTGATTTGTAATCGTTAAAGCAGCCCCTTGGGATGACATCAATTTTGGTTTTACTTCCGCACTGAAGTAGTGTATCCCACGGATCATGTTTTTATTTTTTTCAGAATTTTCATATTTTTACAAATATTTTTAATCAACATTTCTATGAAACCAGAAGAAACCCAAACAAACTATTTGTATACCTGAAGGACGATTGAATGTTTTCACAGCATTGGGCCATAAGCTGATGGCATCGGCCCAGCGTTGGGTAGACAATCAGTGCTGCAGGTGTGTCCTCCCGTGTCCTGACTATGAGACACCAATCATCCCCCAATTAGCGGCGACTGCTCTGATCTTACCGTCTGATACGTGGGAATATGTGATGGAAAGTGCTTAATATTGCTGACTTGTTTTGTTTACATGGCAATATACGACCTGGAAATACAACTATTTCGCTCTTTTTCGGTGCTTTAAAATTGTTTTTTGACTTTTTCGTATTTTTAGCTAAGATCAGTAGGCTATATAGCTTCATATAAATTAAATTTTCAAAATTGACAACATTGAAAATGTCTCATCCCAAGGGGTCCCTTTAATCTTTTATTTGTTGTTGTATACATTAAATCTTCCTTTACCGACTTCCCCCTGATAGAACTACACCCAGAAACTGACTTATTTTTTAAAGAGGACCCCTGAAGTAGCCCCATACAGTTTATATCTATGCGCATGCGCACACATTAAAAATGCAAGGGAACATTGCGTCCATGTCACTGACCATTACGGTTTGTGATTTTCTACCATGCATGGTATGAAATATCTCCATTGCTATTAATGCATGTACATATGTGGATTTCACATAAATGCGAATTTGGTAAAGGAAGGTAGTTTCATTTTTACTACACTGCACTACCCCTCGCTTTTGGACTTGATTTGTAATCGTTAATCTTTTATTTGTTGTTGTATACATTAAATCTTCCTTTACCGACTTCCCCCTGATAAAACTACACCCAGAAACTGACTTAGTTTTTAAAGAGGACCCCTGAAGTAGCCCCATACAGTTTATAGCTATGCGCATGCGCACATCGCACAAATTAAAAATGCAAGAGAACATTGCGTCCATGTCACTGACCATTCTGGTTAGTGATTTTCTACCATGCATGCAATGAAATATCTCCATTGCAATTAATGCATGTGCATATGTGGATTTCGCATAATTGCGAATTTGGTAAAGGAAGGTAGTTTTCGCATAAATGCTAAATGGGTAAAGAAAGAGGTAAATAGGCCTACTAACAGTTAGGCCTACATCAGCTAATTAGTACTTACTGTCGAAATTATTCGTCATATGTTATTTATTTCAATGCCACACCTTTAATGCAAATGAAGGTGGTGGCCAAAGAGGCCCTGCTGATAGTAGGACAAATTGGGTCATGCCACATTAGCCCCTAGGCCATGCCAATGTCGCCCCCATAACATAGGCCTACATGATTTTTATGGCCTAGGCTTAAAATTTAAAAGGTCTGCTTTAAATATGGAACTCCTACCCAGGGGGCAAACACGATTTGTTTTTGGCAAATAGACACGGCGTGCTGTAAATGCATAAGGTCGGCCAATGGAATTCATATGTAAAGATATTTAGGTTGACAACTTAGCGGGGCTACCTCGTGAACAAGCTGCTGAAAACGTATGAGAAGCCAAAATTCAAGATGAATACGTTTGGGCCTCCCAGTGTTTTCCAAGGTTAATAGACATTTTGGGTCATCTTAATATACCAGTCCTACGTCTGATTTAACAAAAAAGTGACAATTTTTTTCCCGATGAACTTTACTTGCTATCGTGACATAAAGCAATTTTGGTCAGCCTAGCAGAAGTCACAATAGCAAATATACAAAATGTATGATAAAAAAAGGAATAAGTATTATAATATCAAAACAAATAGGCCTAGTTAGTAGGCTAAACATTGTCGAATATTGTGCTATTGTGACTTATTTTTTAAATTTAAGACGGAATGGATTAACTCATTCCAGACGGCACTTTCAGTACATACATGTTTCTGTGGACGGGACATTTTTTAAATGCTTACTTCTTATGACGTCATATAACACGAGTTATCTCGGGCTCCGTCCTGTAGCGTCGAAGTAGCTTGCCCGAGATATCTCGGGCTCCGTCTGGAATGAGTTAAGTCCTTCCCCATGAAATACTTGACATGGAATTATTGTTCTGAACTGAACCTCCTGGTGCAATTTTTTCTGCTGATTCTATTGTGGGGCAGCAAAGCAGCACCAAATAATTATCTCACCCGCAGTGGCCATTTTCAAAATGTGATATGGTGACAAAATTGGACAGAACGTTAATTTGACCACTAGGGACCACTACTTTAAGACTATATTTTTTGCGTTAAAATTATCACCATTCCCCTGAAAATTTAACTTGAAACATTGAATGTTGTTTTATCTCATAAAATAAAAAGCTTTCCAATAGAGTTCAAGCTCTGCACGTGACACCCTTCTCATTTTTTTAGGTCGGAAATGGTCACGCTAGCACTAATTTTTTTAAATGTGAAAAATCTTAATTTTAGATAGAATGAACATATAAAAGACCATTTTTCTTTAATTATCACTAATTATTTCATTTGTCATTCCATTGCATGTATTTGTAAAGTACCATTAAAAAACACATGTAAATTCATCGGCGAAAACTTTCCGTTCTAAAAATTGAATTTGTGAGGTATTGTTTAACTTATAAAGTGTGAAAGGCTATTGCATCTAAACTTTCAAATAGTAAAAACATGAGAAAGAGTAATTAGTGTTTTTGTTATTCAACTGTCGATTTCATCACATCCATTTAACATGTGAAAGCTTGGATCAGTAGCTTTCTATTGATAATAAATATATTGATATAGCTCAAAATTTGACTACTCTGTGGGCATGATGTGAGATACTGTCAATTTTTCCGAGCCACAAGAAAAGCGAGCAAATTTTACGTCCAACCAAAATAGCATGTAATATGTTCACATAACTCATTTTTCGTATTTCAAAGGGGGTTATTTTAAGTAAACACTAGTTCTAGAACATGTTTGAATCCAAACTAAGCATTTATACCATACCAAAAATCAGCAGAGAGAAAAGTATTTTGACTATTTACTGAAAAAGTATGATAAATAGATCAAATTATTGGTGAAATATTTCCATATAAAGGCCTGTGCCAGTAGCTTTCTATTGATATTAAATATATTGATATAGCTCCAAATTTGACTACTCAGTCGGCAAAATTGAGAGATACAGTCAATTTCCCCGAGCCTGAAGAGAAGCGTGCACATTTTACTTCTAACCAAAAAAAGCTTGTAATATATTCACATAGCTCATTATTTTTTATTCCAAATAGGTTTTTAATTCAGGTCAACAATAGTTCTAGAACATGTTTGCATAAAAACTGAACATTTATACCATACAAAAATCAGCTGAAAAAAAAGGATTTTGACTATTTTCTGAAAAAGTATGAAAAATAGGTAAAATTAAGGGTTAAAATACCAACTTAAAGCTCTCTTGTGCATTTGTCAACGATCGGACACAAAAAATGTTACATAGGCCTACATGTGACAGCCTGTACCAGTAGCGTTTCATTGATATAAAATATATTGATATAGCTCAAACTTTGACTACTCAGTGGGCGAAAATGTGTAATGCGCTCGATTTATCAAAATCGGATCAAAATCGCACATAGGTCATGTACATTTTTGGCCATAATCCAGTAAAGCAGCAGCAGTTACCTGATCAACAGGTTAATTCTGGCCCCTGAGTAGCCCAGCAATGTAAAACTAATAGTGGCTAATTATATTTCCCTCTCTGCGACACATTACCCCCTGCCACGTCTGGTCTATTTTAGTGTGGACAACACAAAAAGACACGAATCTGCACATTTGGCTGCCAATTTGAATTTTTGCTAGATAATACATTGATAAATACATGCATTCTGTAGGCCTACATATCCAATTGTGTTCTTTTATATAAAACACAGTAGGCCCTATGCACTGATTATAAGATTTCACATTCGGTTGTGGCGGCCATTTTGTAAATGGCTTTTTCGGTACTTTCCCCAGCGAAATTGTTAGTATACTTTTTTTGAGAGGCAAGTACACATAGACATAGGCTACTAACGAATCCAAAAAGGCTAAAAAACCTTTTGAAGTAATTTTGTTGAAACTTCGTGTGATTTTGGCCTTCAATGACTGGACTATTATAGACAAAATTTCCAGTATACCCACCATTTATGTTTGGTAGTTTGCCTGCGAGACTAGCTTCACAGTAGTAAAAAAAAGTGTTAAAAATATTTGCAACTGTCTTTTTTATCAAAAATAAGTTTGTCTTCAGATAATAAACCCATACACACAAATTTCCTAAATTATTATGCTTGACTGCATCTGTAAATCTACCATTATGTGGTGTGTGACAATGTGCACACGATTGATTAAGGTCGCATATTTACAGTAAGTTCTCGTGCATCTTATTTGCCCTTATTCTAAAGGGATGATAAACTTGAATGACTTTCACAGCGTATTTGTTTTAAATAACTGTTTACGGTGTGACCTATATCGCCGCCTGGTGAATAAGTCAAGAGCAAATTGGTTGATGAAAACATCCGGTCAGAATTCGGGATTGATTTTGTGTCCTATTTTCATATTTTATTCGCAGTTCATGCAGTTTGTAACGTTACACCAAACAATATATTGTTCAAGGTATTTTCTGTTGAAAACTATTACCGAATAAATTAAAAAGCTGCTTGCTGAATGACTACTTGCACGTTTACTAGGTGTTTACTATGGAGTATTGTGTGTGCGAGTGGGCGATAATCTAAGAAATTCGTGTTTGCTCTCAGTGACACTGACAGTGGTCAGAGAACCTGATGTTTTAAACTGCTAATGATAGTCATAATATATTTTACATGTTCTAGGATTATACAGGCACTGACAATCAGGATTGGTCCATCCATGGCAAACCAAAGCCTCCAACTCCAAGGCAAAGGCTAATCCTAGGCTAATTCATCAAAAAATTGATAAAATGATCAACAAATCATCAAATGACAACTGAGTGAAGGATGGTCCAAAATAAAAGTTAGCTTTTTGGCATCCAGTCAGTCAATTCTCAAGCGATTTTCATGAAATTTCGTAAACCCTATTTTCTAGTCACTTGGCTTCAATCCTGAAAATTTCGTAAAAAAATATTGTATACTGTAAAATGGGGTGTCTTGGGACGATGGGGTGACTTGGGACAAATCACTAAAATTTTATTTTCAAATATGACTATAATGACAATTTTTATATTAGGAGTTATATTTTTATAATAACAAAGACAGAATATTGTTGATGTGCCAACTGCATTATGTTTGGCGGGAAGACTTCTACCATTTGAAGGTAGTGAGCATTTTTAGGTGAGTGCAATTTTAGGGACATTTCCGAAGTTACTTCTACTTTTGACTTGTGGGTACCTTTATAATTTGATGACTCAATTATATTTTAGTCATGAAATAGCCATAGGTTTCAAAAATGTTATGTTAAGAATAAAAATAATATCAAACATAAACTTTTTCTGTAAAGTCACAATCCATGAATTTTAAACAAATACATTTTTGAAGTGGGGTGACTTGGGACACATTTTTCCGTAGTTGTTATGCACATTTGTCACCCCATCGTCCCAAGTCACCCCATTATACGGCACCCATATCTTACAGGATATATATTTTGGTGTAGACATACAATTTTGCTGGGGTATATGTCTCTGTTATATTGGGATATTGTTGTTCATAGTATGCCCATGCGTATTTTACTATCAGTTGAGCTGGTTACATTTCATTTTGGTTGTTGCTGTTGATTTAAAAAAAAACACAAGAGTGTCCCAAGTCACCCCATGTGTTTTTTTTTGTTTCAGTAGTGTCACATACTTGAGTATGTAAAAACTAGTTTCATTGTGAGAGATATTATGAAAGATTGGGACTATATCTTTCTGTCACGTAAATTTTAGCCTTATTGGCTGAGATATGTGTTAGATATATATACACAAAACATCTTAAAAAAGCGCATTATGACGTCAAATCACACCTGTAGAACTGGTCTATTTTAAATCATTATTCCAAAATACAGAGGGTTGGTTAAACTTTAAATTCAGCACTAAATAATAAATTTGGCTTTTTTATACTTATTATACTTTAAATATATATTTATGGAGACAATCTCAATGAGAACTGTTAATTTTAAAAATACATTACATATGTCCCAAGACTTGGGACACTTTTTATTATTAAAAAAAAATGTGTTTGAACAACATTTAACGATTCCATTGATTATAAATTTTGAGCTAACATCATTTATACAGTCATATTGGAAAATGTCTTGAGTGTGGATATGAAAAACAGTTGAAATCGTCCCAAGTCACCCCGTTTTACGGTAGTTCAAAAGTTAGACCATCTGACATGCAGTAAATGTCTATTTATGTCGCTCCTCTACAACATGTATTAACCCTTTAACTCTATTCCGTTTTATTCTCAGAATTGTGTTACATGTCAAATGGTCTTTTGAAATCTTAAATGGAATTTCACGAAATGTTCAGGGTTGTTGCCAGATGACTAGATAATAATGGTTACAAGATTTCGTGACAATCGCTTGAGAATTGACTGACTGGATACCGAAAAGTTAACTTCCACTATAGTCTGTCAAACGGTGCAGCATGAAAAGTTAGCTTTCGGGTATCCAGTCAGTCAATTCTCAAGCGATTTTAATGAAATTTTGTAAACCCCATTTTCTAGTCATTTGGCATCGATCCAGAAAATTTTGTAAACAAATATTGTATAGTTCAAAAGTTAGACTATTTGACATGTAGTAAATGTTTATTCCTGCTCCTGCTTGGAAGGCTACTTCAGCCTTTCAGGCAACAGGGTTTGAAATTAGTGGTGGTCAATATTCTGCAGGACCACCAGAACTCGGAGTAACAGTGGTCCGACAAGCCACTAAAAATTCCAGGCTTAAAATTGTTTAAAAAATTGTAAATAATTTTTGTCTGTTCAGAATACTGAGTAGCAGTGTATAACAGGCCACTCAAATTTACTGGCCCAAAATTGTTTGAAAGTGTTCTTGTGTATTCAGACACAATTTTGAAAATTCTGACAAGACCACCAGAAATGGAAGAGGACCACCAGATTTTGGGAGTTGGTGGTCCACTGGGCCAGTGTTCCAGAAAGTTAATTTCTAACCCTGGGCAAGCAGGTGTGTTTTGAAGGCAGGTAGGACTACTGAGCTGATAGGCCTTCGCTGCCAGTTTTTAGTCCAGTCCTGTGCTGAAGTAAAAACTAGCAGATCACCAGATGCTATCAATTTTGCCATGCCATACCTTTTTTGGTGGACTGTTCTTATAGCTTCATTTCTAGGGCAAATGTCACTGGTTAATAGTATTAAAAATGTTCCAGTATTTGAAATTGTTGATAATTGAATGTGTGCTATTCTGTCTTCCAATTATCAGGTCCACTGCTTTGTAAATCTTCCAAGACACATCTCAACCCTTATAATCATCAATATACTTTGGAACTTCAAATAACCTGATTGTTAAATAACAAGGAGAAGCTGATCCACTTCAGCATCAAACTCTAAAAAAAACATCTTACAGCTTCAAAAGGTTTTAAATTACAGGGAGTACTCTTTCCCTCATCCGTCTTCCCCAGTATGTCTAGCAGCACCCACTCGTATATATTTAGGCTACTGTCCCAAATGGGGGGCTACAACAGTTTTATGTTGGGTAATGAATACAATTACACAGAATATAGATTACATGTATAGGCCTATTTGTAATCATATTTTAAGTTAATTTAAAAAGCTACTACCGGTATATAAGTTACTTTGCTGTGATAATTAATACCATACTGTATGTTTTGTTGCAGCTGCCTGCGGAAGAAAGAGTAGAAGCATGTTGTTGTCAACCAGTGATCAGTATGGTATCCAAAAACTTTTGACGGACACTATCAAGCTTCTTTGTAAGAATTCTGTATTATACAACAGCGAGCTGAATGTTGAAGGTCTGCTGGGTATAACAGTTGATAAAAAGGAGGTCTATCTGATTAATATCAAAGAGACATTTGGATCAGACAAGGGTGGGAATAATGACAAAAATGTAAGTGAGACTGTGCCCGGAAAACACAATTATTGTGATGCAAATTCATCCTCATCTAAACGAAAAAGAGTGTCAGCTAATTCGCATAAGCTTAGGAAACAGGCTCGGAGAATGGCCAGAAGAAATAGCCTAAATAATACTGAGGATTCGTCAGTAAACAACATGTGCAAACTATCTGATGTAGTAGTATCTGCCAAAGAGCAACATAACCATGTAGAAATTGATGTCTGTCCCGAGGAGCACATTAAGACAGAGCCAATAGACACAATTATAGATTTGGATGATGGTGTTGAAGATGAGGCACTTGGGCTGGATAGCTCAATGGCTCCCATGGATATAAAGACAGTGGATATCTTTGAGCAAGCTTTGCAGGAAGCAGCAGATAATGGTCATACTGGAGCAATTGAAGCGTTACCTGAAGACCATCCTGTCTACTCGCATTTCCCTCCAGATTTACCAGTAGACCAATCTACGAGCCTCCCGCTCCTTCCATCTGGTTGCACCAACTACCTTGATAGCTCAGTGGGGGATGATTATGAGAGTGTCCAAATGGAACAATCCAGACTTGTAGTTAAACTGAAAAAACGATTTAATAATAAAGTAATTGAAGAAATACCCCCATTTGATGGACATTCATTTCAGGACAGTTATGTTGGCGATTCTAATTCTGATGAGATTAACAGAGCTTCTCAAAATACAGATACATTCCAAAATCGACCGATACAGTGGCATAGCATGGATGAGATGCCTGCTATGAAAGATAATTTGGTAACTGCACCAACACATCATCCACATACAAAAGGGAGTAAAAATTTCAGCATTAACAAGTCAACAGGCCTCACAACATTATGTCGTGTTTGTGGTAAAATGGTAGCCACAAGACAATTTGTGCGCCATTATCGTCTACACACTGAGATGTACAAGTGTGAGTTTTGTCATCGCGGATTTAACAGAAAGGACAATCTTAGAAGACATTACACACTCCGTCATAATGTTCACCTTGATAAAAGTGACCAATCGTAATTTTTTTTCGAAATTCTTCATCCAATTTTTTCATCTCTCACATTAAATGATCATTTTCATAATTATCATCTTCTGTTAATCAGGCTAAGGAGAGTACATAAATTTCCGGGGGGGGGGGGGGGGGAGGGATAATGAAAAAAATCACAAGATTGAATAAATCTGTACAAACTGCCATTGTGGTGCAAGGCTTTACAAACCCTATCACCCAATGACCAGGACAACATAGAAATTGCCCAGGGTTTCTGTCTGTTGCTCTGTACGAAGTCCGATGGGCAAGGATCAAAAGTTAAATAGTTTTTGAATAAAAATATAACACCCTGTTTAATATATTTCTTTTGTATCAATGACTAATATATAAAATTATTAAAATCATATAATAATTTAAAGTACAACTACAAAAACAATTTTGTACATAAAAAAATAAAATAAGTGACTCATTTTTCAGACAACCTTGCAAGCAATTTTAGGTGGCAATCACAGAGCAACACGAGACAAGTTAGTCCAGGGCTACTGCCCCAACAATGGCATTTGTGAAGCCCTGTGGCATCCAAATTGATTTACCCCCACCCCCTGAATATTTCCGCATGCTCTAAAGACTGAAAATCATTAATTTTCATAGCGAATCCTTTTATGATCATTTATCCGATTTAACCTTTCAGCAGATTGGCCATCCATGAGTCCATCCACGATCGGTTGCATAATTTTAAGTGCACTGTACCTACCCTAACTCCAAATCTGCGTGATTTACACTAAAACTAAAACCTCACCTGGAAACGCACCTGCACATAGCTTGATAAACAAGACATGGTCATTGGGGGAGGGGGATTTTAGTCGCTGCGGTATTGCGTCCGGCGGCACGCTTTTTTGCGGCACAAAAAACTAGTGGTTAAATTTTTTTTAAATTTTATTTATAATCACATCCCTAGCAACATGGGGATGTGCAAGTGCAAGGCCTCTTGTTCTGGTGTTGTTCTGCTATTTTTAAGATTTTTCTGGCGTTGTTCTGCTATATTATGCAATCATGGATGGAAAACAATCAAATTTAATATTTGATAAAAATGAGCTTTTATTGTGAAAATTAATGCTTTTAGACCATGCGTTTATATTCAGGGTGGTGAATACATTTGGCATTTGTTCACACATGTGATTTTTTTTCACCCCCTTCCCCCTGAAAATTAACTTTCCCTAGCCTGTTAACCCTTTAAGCCCTCATGATGCATTAACGCATTATTTTACATCCCTGAAAACAGACCTAATTTTCCTACAACCAAGGGTTTTAGAATTATTATTTCCATGAAACTGGCTTACCAATACATGGCAATTTTCTTTAATTTTTAAACCACAACGAATCATCTTTATCCACAGCATGGCTTGTAGTGTATGAAGATGACAATCGTAACTTCAGGCTTGAAAGGGTTAACCCTTGTCGTGTTGAATTGTCAGTCAGTATTTTTCATTCATTTGAAGCCTGAATTGCTAAAGCAGATGAATGAAAAATATTTCTCTGGAATAGTTCTCCCAAATTAAATTATTTGATTAATTGAGTATCACAAACTATTTAAAAAAAAAATTATTGACGGTTTATTTGTTCTAAAATGGAATTATCTTTACATAACGTATGTGCCGATAACCTGCTGGTGTCTCCTGGACAATCCTTTTGTCAGACTAGGAGAGTCAATATATTTTAGTAAAATGTAATTAATGCTGTAAAATAAATTATATTTGTTAATAGGAAAATAACCTATTTTTGTTGTATTTATATTAGCTGTTTTTCTATTGAATGCAGTTCATAATACATTCACATTACATTCAGAATCTGACGTCTACAGACGTCAGATTCCGGCGACTAAAGTCTATCACCGCGCTGTAAGAGTAAAAATATTTCTAAGAGATTTCTAAGAGATTTCAAATTGAAAAAACTCTTTGGTTGCGATGTTTTTTACAAATTAATTCAGCGCTTTAAGGGTTGAAGCACTAAATTATAGAATTTAAATTTTTACCCATGATTTGAAGCTGTGTCTGTCTGCCGCAACACATAACTTTATGTTTCTTACTCATGTACAATTTGAATCAAAACTTAGCGCTTCTAGAGTTGACCCTTTCACCGCCAAATTATTCAATTTAAATTTTCACTCACTTGAAGTTGTGTCTCGCTGACGCGATCCACAACTTCAAGTGAGTGAAAATTATTCAGATTTGACAAAATGGATGTCATCTCCTTTCAAATCTGGTTGATGTCACATTTTATCTTTAACATATTTAAAAAAGGTATTTAATGTGCTAATAAAAAATAAAAACCCGAATATATGCGGCACCGGCGGTTAAAGGGTTAAAGCTATGTAGGAGAGAGTACACATGACAAGAGCTTGATTCACCTTTTAACCCTTATCCTGCTAAGTTAAATAATTTAATGGGCACACAGCATATTTTGAATAAAATTCATCTTATGAAAAATGGTATATACCGGTACTCCATCACAAAAAAGACATTTTTTATTTTAGATTCTATACCTCGGTATTCCATAAAAGCAGGACATTTGCTTCACCTTGGGCTGGGAATTAAAGCTCTAGGGCAATTATCCATTTACTTTATTTGAATTTTCACCTACTTGAAGTTGTGTGGATCCACAACTTCAAGTGGGTAAAAACTACTCACGTTTGTTTAATTTGAGACAAAATATTTACAAATATTTATGTTTAAACACTCATTTAATTCCCAATGACAGTGATTTATCCTGCAAATAGTCGTGATTAGCTGTGTTCTAAAGATAACAGAATTAAAATTGGATACATGTCATTCTGAAATTGTTTTTGCTCATGTTTAAATGTTAAATATTTTTTGAAAAATTGTACGAGTTTGTTGGACAGTTAAATGTTTCATTCTATTCTATTATTGTACAAAAGTTAATTTTGTGGGTACAAATGTGTTACACCTGCTGATTGGTCACTAAATCATCTTGCCTATACACATGAAACAATAAATCATAACTGATATGTCATGTAACTCAGGACTACATGTAGCAGTATTATTTATCTGTATTCAAAACACATATTGTTAATAAAAGTAGTTGTTGTAGCAAGCTAAATCTCACTGCCAGTATAAATATGCCAATATAATCCGGTTGAAATGTTTATATACATAGGCATTGACAAAGTTATTGGGTATGATTAAGATTTCATAATCGGTTCTAAAAGGCAAAGGCAGAATTTCCCATATCACTGATTGTTCATCATATTCCGTCAGTGGCATTTTTAGCTGCATTTTTTGCACCTCTAGTTTACTAATTAATACTATTTGCTGACTGTCACTTATTTATATTTAAATATTTTGTTGTTATTTATTTGAACTGGAAGGAAATGTTTTTATAGTTATACATGTAAGTATATAGTAATTATTCTTAGGATTAAAGTAATAAACCGTAATTTGATTACTGCCCATACACTCTTACATATTGCAATTCATCATCTTAAATTTATTCTATAACACACATATAATTGCATCTTTGTGATCTGAAGAAGAGAACTCTTTGGAGTCCCGAAGTTGAGGATAAGCACAGTAATGTTTAAATCTGTGATGATAACTAAGTATGTATGATCATAGCAAGCCAATAATAACTGATAATTGTTACATCAAATATTTTGTGGTAGATGTTCTGTTGATTAATTAAATAATTCAGTTATATGGAAATATCTCATCATTTAAAGCTGGAATTGCTAAAACAATTTCCAGGTTCAAATGACAAAAAATAGTTAATTTCTTGAAAAATAGACATCTCCCAAATTTTATAACAGGAACATTTACTACGGAATCTTTTGATCATTTTCAGTGGCATTTTAAGTTAGTTGTACTGAGCGAGATCAAAAGGATACAATGAGAACAAAACAAAACTGGTGATAGTCTCGCTGCTGCTGCTTTGGTGGTCTTCTTATTGTAAACAAATTTATAGAGCAAATGCAAGTCATTAAGATATTAGTCATGTTCATATCT
Organism: Flabesymbios commensalis; assembly: GCA_964017125.1. Lineage (NCBI taxonomy): Eukaryota > Metazoa > Annelida > Polychaeta > Terebellida > Flabelligeridae > Flabesymbios > Flabesymbios commensalis. The sequence goes on along the minus strand of OZ024908.1, from coordinate 37,745,947 downwards.
AGCTCAAGCTGTGTCCAGCTCATATTGAGAGAACCTGGTATATATTTTATATAAAACCTACATCTGTCACTTACAAACACACTTTAATTCCTGGACAACATTTGTATTTTTATAATCACAAGCGGTGAACTGAACGACCACAATTAAAAAATTATAATCGATCATTAACTTCCATAACATCTGTCATTTCATTGCCACCCTTTCATCGCGGGGACCGTCTTTATACCATAAAGATGGTCCCAGCACTAAAAAAATTTAAAATATTTATAATGGCTGTTAGACCCATAACATGAGTATTCAAATGAAACGGAAAGACATTTAGTGAAAAAACCCTTTGGTCTCCATGGTTTATGGAATAATATTTCGGCGTTGTAAGGGGTAACCTCCCTCGTCGCTTCTATGCACCATATGGCGTATTTTGAATAGAATTCATTGGAATAGGAAATGATATCATCCTTCACAATGTGGACGTTCTCAGCTTTGATCAGAGATATTATACTTTATCCCTTAGAGCCTTGATGTTGTTATCTCTTATTTGGACTTGTGTGAAACCGTTTTCTAAAAGTGAAAAATATCCAATATCTGTGAAACTTATGTACATGTAGTTGATATACGATATGACTTAATTCTACAAATCCCAGTAATTTACAGTTACTTGAAGTTGTGGATCGCGGTAGCGAGACACAACTTTAAGTACCTGTAAATTAAAAATACATAGCTCAATAGCTCTGGAGGTTAACTTTTTCATAGCACCAGGACAGATTCTTGAGGTCTACATTCCAAGTCTGTCTTTATATATATGATATATTGATTTAATACAAATTTTTTCTGCTCTGTCTATTTATTTCTTGATGCTGTACGTTTTGTTTGTATGAATTAAAATTATTTGATTCAACTTTTGCTTTTAGTCATCTTATAATCGGAGTAAATGATTTTAATTTTATAAATGGAGAATTGTTATTGGAATATATAAAATTTAATGAGTACTTAATGAATAACGTTTTGACTTTGGATGTAAAGCTTACAACTAAACAAGGACGTTACAACTGCTATAACGACTCTGTCTTTAGTCCTTGTTAAAATAAACAAGAGCGCACTCGACAATAGCCCGCCGCCATTGCGCCCACAAGGTCGAATTATCGACGTAAAGTGCAATAAATCACAAAAAATCGGCCATTTTGACTTTTTTCAGCCGTTATCGAACTTATCCGAGAAATGCTTATTACTGTAGTAACATCCATAACAAATTTGAGCAGGATAAAAGAAAAACTTTTTATGTTATTGCGCCAACAAGGTCAAAATATTGACGTAAAATGCAAAAAATCTCAATAAATCAGCCATTTTGAAAAAAAATTTCAGCAGTTATTGAACTTGTCCCAGAACTGCTTATTAGTAACAAGCATAACAAATTTGAAGAGGATACATGAAACAAGTTATCGCGCCCACAAGGTCAAATTATTAACGTAAAAAGCGAAAAATTGCAATAAATCAACCATTTAAAAAAAATTCAGCCATTATTGAACTTGTCCGAGACCTGCTTATTAGTAATATGCATAACAAATTTGCAAAGGATACAAAAAACTTTTCAAGTAATTGAGCCCACAAGGTCAAATTATTGACGTAAAATGCGATAAATCGCAATGAATCGGCCATTTTGAATTTGTTTCCAGCCATTATTGGACTTGTTCGAAAACTGGTCATTAGTGACATGCATAACAAATTTGGGAAGGATACATGAAAAACTTTTCAAGTCATTGCCCTCACAACTTGTAAATGTTAACGCTGACGACGCCGCCTCCGCCGAACTTCAATTGTAATTAGGTCAGTATCATCGAGCCTGTCACACCATTGAAACGGAGCTTGGCAAAGCCCCTCATTGGCTCGTCTATACAAAGTCACATCTTTTCCAATGGTCTAAGATGCCGCATGCGCCTGTGCTGGCCAGTAACTTTGCTCTCAAATCTTGGGGGGTGGTGACGACAGCATAGAGGAGGCTACATGATGCGCCAAGGAGGAGGGGTTTAAATAGTAGAAACAAGCCCCTTTGCAGGCAGGAGTAGTTAATATGGAAATATCCCCCTCTGCTCAGGATGGTAAATAGTGATACATACAATGTAAAAAAGTCAACAAATGAGACAAATAACAAAAATTTACTACTCAACAATTCAGAACAAAGTTATCATATTTGACTTACAGAAGTATCACAAGAAAACAGTTTCAATAAATATAATACCCATTTTTAAAAATGACATCAAGTGGTGAAGTTAAACAAAATACATATCTACTTGTGCAAATTTGAAGCCAAACAAGTCACTAAATGAAAATACTGGTTAAGTCTTTATTTAGTCATGCAGTCTGTATGATTTGTGTTTAATATTCATTGGACTTGACATTTTCAGGTGAAATTAAATCTGACCATGTGAGACTATAACAGAACTACATGTATCTTTGACTCTATATGCGAGATATTTTCTATGTATATGCGTCACCAGCAAGTAAAAGTCAAACTATGCTGCATTACTCCTACCCAGCAAACGCGAGGTGTCGATCCAATATTGATTCAATGCATTTTGGAAGCACTATAAAGGCCTCACCTGTACCAGAATTAGTTGACACTCAGCTATTCATGAGTCCCCACAGAAAGCAGAACCATTACAGTAGTTATCTTACTTGCCGCTGATGATAAGTGAAAGGTAACCAGAGATCTGAATTCCTATAGCATCACCCGCCATCAATTGGGTTTTTGCACCCAGAAATAATTTTTAAATGGCTGCTATTTAAAATTTCCGTAAACCCTGAAAAAATCACCTGCACATCACCCATATCATAGGGAATGTAGTTGTACAATTTGAAAAATCTCTCCCAGTTTAAAATTTTGTGCACCAACAAATTTTATGAATTTCACCCTTGGTGGCCATTTTGAATTTCAATAAAACCTTAAAAACAATCACCTGCACTTCTCTATATCGTGGGTTATGTGATTGTAAAATTGGAATAAATTGTTTTTTCAGTTTTTGGGCCCACAAAAAATTATTAAGTCAGGTGGGCATTTTTAATTTTGGTAGCATCTTTGAAAAGGGCTCTAGGCGATCTATGAACCATGGTTGCTGGTCTGTTATGCCACTGGTTTTTATTTTTTCTGTTATAGATCAGAAAAAATCAAAAATCTAATGAGGGAGGGCGGTAAAAAAAAACATTTAGGAAAAAAAAAAACATTCCACCTATTTTCGGTTAATGAATAAAAAAATAAAAAAACATTGGACAAATTTCTGAAAAAGTTAATGAATGCAACGAAATAAGAAGAATTTTGGCCTATTTTAAATAAAGTTAATGAGGGCGACGAAAAAACAAGCACAAAAAAAACATAGCTGGAAAAAAGTTTTTTTATTTCCTGAAATGAAATTGTTTTTTTTCAGAATGTTTTTCGAAAATCGGCAACAATTCAATGCGCGCGCTGGGCAGAAAAAAAACACACATGTTTTCTTTTTTGGTAATGCGCAGCCTAAATCTATTGCGCGCGCTCACCTAAAACAGAGAAAAAAACATAGTGGCCTTATGTCCAGTAACCATTTCCCCCATAGTTATCTGATTGCTCACTGTCGAATATTGGTCTGACTTTGACCCTAATATTGATTGAATCTTTTCACCTTTCGGAGAGCCATATTCACAGTTTGTTTCAGTTGCTCTCTGGATTAAAGGAGTAAATTTATTCAGTAATACTGGACTAGTGCAAAGTTAACACATGTTATCTGTTTTAAAAATAAAAGTTGCGGGTTTCGTAATTAACGTCTTGCATTATTTTTTATTGGACATATTATACAGGACTAGTAAAACTCTTTGCGGACTAGTAGAGTTTTGTCATTACTAGTCATGTGGGCTGGTTAAAAAATTCACGCATGTTCTCTCCCTGTACAGTAATGATGGGATAACCCAGCAGACACAAGACATTGAATCACTGTTGGTTTAACGTTGTTCCACCATAGTAAGACATTGAATCAATGTTGGTTTAACGCTGGTCCACCGTCTACACAAAACAACATCGATTCAATGTCTTGTGGCTGCTAGGAAGTGAGTAACTATTGCATTCACTTTTAACACTTACAAGTGGGAGATGTCTGTCTATTTTTCATTAAATGAAATATGTTTTGTCTTTTAAAGCTGACGATTTTCTTAGCAATTCCTGCTTCAAATAAATGGAAAATAGAAACATATTCAGCAACACAAGATTTAACCAGAGAATAACAGGACATATCTATTTTTCAACCATATTACAACTTCAGAGAACATGAATAACATCTCAAAAATTACATATCTGGACTTGCTGCTCAACATTCACCTGTTTTATCTTTGATAATATGCTTTACAAATTTAAATTTATCAATCGAAATCAGTACATTAATGTGATGACTTTGCTTATTATATAACTTCTCAAGAGCACCTGCCCATACATCCAAGTCCACTTTCATACCCATTACAGTAAACGCATACTGGTACAGTAGCCACAAAACCAAGGTAAATCATCATGTAGGGTAGGCCTATATATTTTTTTTAAAACAACATTATTCTTTAACCTGGGAACTGAAATTGCTATTGCAATTTACCGTTTCAAATAATAAAACAATACTATAGACAATCAAACTTGAGCTCAAACGGGTATTTGAAGACAAGATTGTAATATTTTTTTTTGCTGGGGTCTAAAATATGCTACAAAAAAATAAAATTCCCAGCACCTTAACATTTGAGTACAGTATTTAATACCGGTGTACTACATGTATGTGTACTAAACCTGGGAAGATTCATTGTACCAGAAATGCATTTTTCGTTGGTACTCAACAACAACAAAATCAAGATTAACACAGTTTTCAAGTTAGTAGGTCTAGTGAACATCGTAATTAAGATGTTTTAAAAAAAAAACAATGTATATTGGTAATATTACTATGATAATCTGGTAACACCTAGTAACATAACAACTACTTCAGTATCTGAAAATACAGATTTTTGGTGTATTGTTATGTAATAAATAAGACTACAATCATACAGTATGCAGATTTCGCAATTGACAATGACATGAAAATAATTTAAGACGGCACTCTCAGTGCATACATGTCTCTGAGGCAGTGACATTTTTAAAAATGTACTTTTTATGACGTCACAAAACACAAGTTATCTTGGGTTCCGTCTTGTACAGTCGAAGTAGCTTGATAACTCTGTCTGGAACGATTTAAAATAAAATAGGACTTGTATTGCCAAGCGTAGAAACTTAACAGATATATATATATATACTAGTGAAAACTGACAATAAATATAGCAACAAACAATACTGAATAAATTACTTCATACATATATTGACTGAGAGATAATAAATTTGAAAATTTTCACAGACTAAGCAGGAATGTTGGTCGAATTCTGTGCGGTCCTGCCATCCATACCTCACCCTGGTTTTGTAAATATACAGAATTGTGTCTTGCTGACTTGATCCACAACTTAAAATGAGTGAAAATGATCATTCACTGTGAGGTGGAAATTGCAGATCGCAATGTACATGTATGCTATCTAAACACATTAACCTGTTCTAAAAATAGATACAAATGACAGATTTGGCGAATATGAGGAGATGTGTGGCTTCTATAATTTGTAGACTAGGATGACTGATGTATTCTTGCTTTAATGTGAGAAATGGTTGAACAAAACAGACATGCAATTCTTAACATCCAAGAATACTTTATGCTTAATAGAGATTGCATGAGGCCAAATGGCATTGCAATAAAAAATATTTTTTGACAATGATGTTTAGATTGTGTGTAACACTTCTTTAGCTAGCAGGGCATGTGTGAGTGATCTGCACTCCCAAACCTCATCTGAACACTGTAATTTCAATCACACCATCTAGAAAAAGACATTCCCAGCGAACTCGGTACATTGACCCAATGTTGGTTTAATGTTAGCCCCCCATCTGTGATGGCAGCCCAACATTAATCCAGCATTAGATCAATGTATCGTGTGTGCTGGGTTACAGGGCGTGCATCCATCATATTTATAGACAACCTGACTATTTGCATCACACCCTTAACCTTAAATCCTACCTAATACAGTGTAGTTGAATCTACTACAGATGTGCATACATTTAGTCTGATTTACAAAACCAAACAGCGGTAAATACTCACTAAGCAGTAACTGCCTTTTGGCTTCGCACAGCAGTAATATGCTACTATCGAGAAATTACCTTTAGAATTACAATGGTGCATCAAATTTTAATAGTGGCAGTGCACTGCTTATACTATTGCATCAACTTCATTTTAGAAGCATGTATAAACTACAACCAGTTAGTTAACTTGTTGTGTAAAATTTAATGGCAAAGGGATCGTAATAACAATATCTCAAAAACAAGCGAGATAATTAAGGTAGAAAGTGTCATCATATGTACTGTACATGAGTACAAAGTTTCAAACAGTGAGTACATCTTTCCTAAAATGTATTCATAAACCCATACATAACTAAGAAAAAAGAAAAAAATACAATAAATGCCTTTGTAATGAATCATCTTGTGTAAAATATTTTGTACAATGACAAAAATGGCATGGTATCAAATAAAAATAAAACTTTTATAGTACTTAGTAGAGTAAAAAAATATTACCTGTTACTACTATATATTCAAAATTTATATTTTGAAAACATCTTGTCTTATTTTATTTTTTGATTTGTATACTCCTAACTCCCCTGATCCAATTTAAATAATAAAAAAACATTGATAAAGTAAAGTTGTAATCAACAAAGAACAATAGATATTTTAACAAAACTGCAGGTACATCATGACATTGTGTAGATGAATAACAAAATAAAAATCAATCGAAATAAACAAACAATATAGCAAAATATGTCACCAGATACTTTAAAACAAGAAGACAATGTCAGTGACATTGATCGTGACAAATGTGACTTATATTACATCAAGTGGTACGCAGAAAATGAAAAACAACAAAAACTTATTAGTAGCTAATAAAAACATGGGGATATACCAATAACTATATATTATGATACATAATAAAAAACATAATTTGATACATTATATATAGCAGTTGACAATAACTATGATTTTAAAGTGACTAGACTGTACATCTTATTACAAATACATAATACCTATGGTGTTAAGTATTCCTGACTGTTGTATGCTATTATTTTCAAGCATGGTAGTTCAGTACCCCAGATAAAGCAAATTTAACACTGGATAGTTTTCTTGTGAAGAATAGTGCTGCCACTCACAATATCACCATCCATACAGCTAGTACTATTTGCAAGGCATTGCAATTAAATCATATTTTACTCATTTTAATCCAAATTTTACTCATCTGGATGTATTACAATAATAAAAGTACGCCAAAATAATTACCAAAAGGTCCATTTAGAACCAACAAGGATCATTAAAACAAAAGTTGGTTAGAATGCATCTCAAGTAGTTTCCAGACAGTATTTAAATCTTCATCTACTGAAAGTTGTGACCCACAACTTCAAGTTGGTGAATATTACTCTATTGGTTTAATTTGAAACCAAACATTTGCAAATCTTTTCGTTTGAACATTCATTTTGTCAAAAACAGTGATTGATTAACTAACAAAACGGATCAAAAATGACTATACTCTTTTCTATCAGCTAAAGTACACTATTTTCGCTGATTTCTTAGTCAATTCTAAATACATTTCCATGAAATTTTGCAAGCACTGTTTGCAAGTATAACAGTGACTACTCTGTATTTTAAAAGTTAAGACTATCTGACTGTGGTCTAACTTTTAATCTACAAAAAAAATTCTTAAAATTGTCATAGTACATTTACTGGTAGTTGCCTAGACTAGAAAATAATGCTTGCCAAATTTCATGACAATCAGATAATAATTGACAGAAAAATTCGCAAAAAACATGTAACAAAAGTGACCGATTTAATGTGACTTTTACTATATCATAGGGTATATAGTCATAGTTCGGTCTCAAATTAAACAAATTCATGTGAGTAATTTTTACCCACTTAAAGTTGTGGGTCGCGGTAGCGAGACACAACTTCAGAGCAATCAATCTATCATATAAACATCATCATCTGTATGGGAATGATCTTTTGAGGTAATATCTTCTGCACTTTCACCAGTATTGCTATTGGCTTCAGCAGCGTCTAAAGGTTCCTTTTTTACAGACGATTCTTCTCCATCAGCGGGTTCTTGTGATGATGAACTTTCGTACTGTTTTTCACTATTTTTCTGTGTCGCAATATCATCAGCTTCTGTCTCTGCTCTCTGAGTCTCAAGCAGCACAAAGGGACCAGAAGAAGAATCGTAAAATGCTTGACTGTTTAAATTTTGGGAAATCGACACAGCTATAGCCTGTTGGTGTACTGGACATTTGGGAAGATGTTGATTTTTCATGTAATGCTCGCATGTGAATTTCCGGCCACAGTAAGGACACCCAAATCCCTGCCCTGTGTGCATGTTCACATGTCTTCTCAAGTTAAAGTTTCTTTTTGTTGTGAAGCTACAATAGGGACATTTGAATAAGCTCTGGCTATCCAGGAAGGGACTAGATGTTAGAAGGCCAGATTCTGAAACTTTCTTGGCAATCGAAGAAAACTGGCTAAAGTCTGAAAAATCTGAACCATCGCCTCGTTTAAATTGAGAGCTCCAAACCTCCTCACCAAAGTCATGTAAGCGTGACTGCAAAAACAAAATTATAGAAAATTATTTTGTGATCAATGTTAACATGTATGATTAATATGCTCACAATCCAATAAATAGTTGAACAAACATGTACCATACTGTGTCTAGAATATGGAGTCTAAGAACTCCTTGAAAGGTTCTCGCTTATGAACATAAATGCTAAAGGAGATTGAAAAAAAAGGCAATTGCATTAAATAGGGCTCCACTTTTTTTTTTAATTGAAAGTCAGGCTGAAATGGTGTAATGGCCCCAAGTTTTGTGTGTTTTCATGTATATACATTACTTTATCAAAAGTGCTAGGCCTATATTATTACTGTACACATGTAACTATTTAATAAGATACTACTAATTAATACTGTAGTATGTTTTAAAGGTAAAGAATATGTTATTTATGGTTCCAAGATTCTTTATGAAAGTATTGAATTTATACTCACTATCGAACTTAGGGTTGAAAGATTGTGAGATTTCGACCTCCCTTTAGCAGATCTTAATCACGCAATGATCATGGGGGTGATTGAACGGGGAATGTTGAGTTTTGATACGAGTCACCCACAATGATCATTGCATGATCAAGACAGGTTCAAAGTCCCAATTTTTTCACCTCAAGTTCCAAAGTGAGTATAATTTCACCACTTTCTATATTTTAAATGATTTTACGTACATGAGCAATATTTCCCAGCTGTTGTTGAAACTCTCGCTCAGTTGTGTCTGTCCATGAAAGCGATACTGAGGATAGACTATCAGTTTCAATACCCATGGCGACAGGACTAGGAAATTTACTGCATTTCTCTCCGCTGCTACTATCCTCTCTAGAATAAAAACGACTACCCCTAATGTGATGAACCTTTTTTGCGGGGGACTCTCCATCATTGCACTCCTCAGTTCTCCTTTTGCCAACAATAGCTGCCAATTCAGCAGACTCGGAGGAATATATAGATCTACTCAAGTCTACCTCAGTATCAAAGTCAAACTTTTCTTCTTTCACAGGAGCTTTAGCCTCATTTTTATAGGTAACAACACCAGTTCTCAGGTGGTTTATTGGAGTCTTTCTTTTACGTCTAGAGCTCCCTATAAGAGAGGAGTGTGGACGAGTCAAAGTTTGACGAGTGGTTACAATTCGATCGTTTTCATGTACATCTTCCGGCACTTGATATACAAATTCACTGGAGCTGTCAGCAAATGCAGTGTGGCTAGTGGAAGGCTTGGAAGCTACAGAAGAAGTGGAGGATAAAACATCCGTAGAACTTTTGCCATTGTCTTTCCTAGGAAATATTTCATCTGTAGATTTTAATGATACATCGCTCAATGAAGTTTTGATGACTTCTTTTATGTTGACTAGAAACACTTCTTTCTGATCCACTGTTATACCAAGCAGTCCCTCTACGCTAAGCTCAGATATAAAGTCAACGCCTGTATTACATAGGGCAACAACAGTTTCTGCAAGGATACGTCGAATTTTCTCTTTGTCATGTAGCATGATTCAGCACAAAAATTCTATTTTATGGGACAATTTGAAGAAATATCCCATCAAGCCTACACCCCCACACACTTCTGCAACAGAAAAATGAAAAATACATTCCTTAGGCCAGACTTTTTTATTATGTTTTATGGGTCCGCTCACATTGATTTTACCATTATGAAATAAAATTGTCATTTTCAATTTTTTTTTTATTATTATTTTAATACACCAACATGTTATACCACATGTATATGGGTAGTTTCACAGTCAGGGTACATGAAAGTGTCTCATTTTACTAAAAATCATCTGAAATTTGATTGCTTTCTTTTACTATTTTTCAGTTCGTATGTATATTCAGAATTATTTACATTTTTAGGCCTACAACTATAATGACTTTTTAATAGGCCTTGATTTATTCATTGCGATAAAATTTAAAGGTTATTTTTTACTTTATTTAAAGCCCTTTTTATTGAACAAAAATGTTTTTTGACAAATGTTATTTATTTTATTTTGATCACAGGTGTTATTTTAGTTATAAGAAAGCATCTTTTTGAAAAAACATGTATATACATTTTTTATTTTAATAAAATTTTTTGGATAAAAATGGTACAGTAAATATAAATCCATGGTAGAGCACAAGGTTTCATCTATTAATATACAGAATATACATCACTTATTCCAAATAATACATTATTAAACTAACATTGAGCATATTTCACATGATGTGTTAAAAAATTGTGATTGTGAATATTGTAGTTAATATAACATCACTTGTCGAAGAAGTGTTAAAATATTCCATTTTTATTCCACATACATGTGGTAAATATTAAAATAAAATGTATTTTGTGTGGTTCTACTTCGCCATTTGACTACTTCAAGCAATCTCACATGAGCTTCCGCACATTAAAATATAATAAAAAAATAAAGGCCATGAGGAATATTCACTTAACCATTGTTTAATAAACAAAGATGATAAAATCACTGATCCTTGCATGTATGAGCACTTTAGAACCAATTACAGAGTTAAAAACCTGTTTAGGCAGTGTATTGGAAACTATATGTACACAAGGACTGATTATTTGGGGAGGACATTTTTTTTGACATGGTAATTTGCAGTCAGATCAATGGAGAAAAACATGTTAGCAAAGTATGTTAGTTCCGTGCGCTTAGACACGCCTTAGGCATATCAATATGGTTGCTTGGTGCAGGGCTTTCCCTAAAGCGCGGATCCGCGGCGCCGCGCTGTTTTATTCTACAACGCTGACAAAATGCCAAAAAAAAGATTTTTTTTATATATATATTGGTCCCAGTGCCTTCTCCAGAAAAAAAAAAAAAGCGGGGGGGATTTTTGAAAAATGCGCTGACAGTTCTGTCAACAAACGCACGGTTCTGGGGGTACTGGGGCATGCCCCAAGAAAATTTTTTGAAGTTAAGTCTCGAAATGGTGCATTCTAGCAGAATCTGGAGCTAATTTACAATGTTTAGGCCTTTATATTGATTTTTTTTTTAAATTGGCGCTTGGATAAAACAGCGCGGCGCGGCGCGGCACTGCTGATCTGCGCTTTGGGGAGAGCCCTGGGTCCATGAACCTTTGGAAATTATCTCAAGAATGCACCATTTCAAGACTTAACTTGAAAAAATTCAGGGGGCATACCCTCTGACCACCCTAGAACCGCGTGCACTTCGGGCATCACTGGTTAACAACACCAAAAGCGCACTTTTCAAAAATCCCTCTGCTCTATTTTTTTTCTGGGGAAAGCCTACATTGACCTATCAGTGAGTGTCACAGGACTTCACCCACTGATCTTCTTCATAGCATTTGCTAATATTCAACACCAGGGGTCTCTGTCGTCTGTTACGTCACTGTCTGCCAACCAGAAGCCAGCAATTCATAAATCAGGCACGAGCGGTGAGGTAGATCATGATTGGTGTGCTAGTACTTCCAATTTTATATTTATTTATAATTATTTTAATGGAGTTTTTAAATTATGAACTAAGCACAATCTTTACTATGTACCACAGTATTATATACCGTATTATCCCCAATAAACGCACCCCCCCTAATAAACACGCCGCCCCCCCCCCCGTTTTTCATGTACCCTGTATACCCAGAAAGTCAGCTGGCTTGAAAAAATCTACCAGACACCAGTCTTCTGCGTGTAGACATGGCAACATAGTTGAGCCACGGTCAATGTGTTGTGAGCGTGGGTGTAAACGTGGTATACTGTCACATGTAGCCTAGTTGTTGTACACGTTGTTTTAACACTGGGCCAACGTCGTACCGGTGGACCAGCATTGAATAACACCTGTGTGTGTTGGGTAAGTAATCGTTGAGTTGTGTCAGAAAAACGACAGCGTGTCAGGTTTGCTTACAACGAAAGTAATGACTGTCTATTACACTAGCTCAGTGATCATTGAGTCAGACAGATTTACAAGCGCCTATGTTAAATTCCAGGCATATTAATGCGACGCCAATGTATAGGGCCTCTGATAAAGCCTCTGATGACACGAAAAACGTCTGCCCCTGTTTATCTGCTACCTCATGTTTTGGCCGTCAGCAGTTGGCATCCACTGGTCGTCCAAATATGTGAGGTATGGATCTTTTTGTTCTATTATAGTAGCGCCGAGACACAGGACTTGACACGTGCTTATTAACCCCAGATGATCCAATCGTGGCATTGGCCCATTAATGCTGTTGCAGCATTGAACCAATGTTGACAATGTAATCGCACATGTTCACATGATGTCCCTGCAGAGATGATATACTACCATTTGATAAATGGCAGGCTAAGGCCGGCAAGAGTAGATGACGTCATCAGGCCGGGGACGGTCTGCCACGGCAGACATTCTGAGGCCTACACACTGTGTGAAATTAGATGTAAATTTAATCAGATAGGCCTACGTCTTTTTAAAGCATTCATACAGTATGTCACCGACGCATTTCTATTATTCTAATTTATCTAAAAACAAATACTATATTTAGATAGCGTCGTGCCCAAATAAGAACATTCCAAGATGGCGACTAGCCTGCCTATATAGCGGGTCGTGGCTGCAGAAGGTGTCAGCCTGTGTAAACACACCAGTTACACCTGCTGCCAGCGCGCACGAGTGGCGGCGTTAGAGTGGATGGGGGCTTGCACATGCAGTCAGTTCTCACCAATGTCGCATGGCTTAATGACGGCTCCGCGGCCGAATGCGGCCGTGAAATACAGATTAACATTTTAGTGCACATAATAAACGCGCCCCCAACTTCGTCTCCGTGCCCGGCGCGTTTATTAGGGATAATACGGTAAGTGTATATTCAGCCTAGATAATTTTATCTCATTTTCAGAAGCGTCAGTGCTAATAACATGAATTGGGTTATTTTACACTATCTTAGGCCAAGTAGTGGGTTTTTTCCACACATCTGGGCGCGGCAGTACAAACAGTGGCGGTGAATGTTCTGAACCCTGGTGGTGAATATTAGCTAATCTGGGGATGAATACCAGTGTCTGAAGTTAGTTGAGACACTGGTAAAACGAGTGAAGGGAAAGCCCTGTGGTGTTTTGCTACTTGTAAATCATTGACACACTAAAAATTGTTTTATTCGGAGAGGACATTTTTTGACGGAAAGTCAAAGTTTATCTTATAATTTTTCTTTTAATAAAATTTCCATGCATTCTTTTTAAAAACATTTTCACAGTTATATAAACATAAAATAATCATCTCCATCTTTTTCATTTGAAAAAATAGACATTGTCAAAGATGTGCTATTCGGAGAGGACATTTTTTGACAGAAAAAATCACAAAAATGCAGCATTACAGTAAACACATGAGTTATACATAATTCAAAGATAAATTACATATCCAGTACAAAGATTTTTTAGGGAATATTGTTTTAATTCATGAGAGGGCTACTTTTGTCCAAAAAAGGTAAAAAAGCACATCAAACGAATAAAAATAATCTGATTTTTGCAGTGTGGACTCATCGTTCGGGTCTGATTATTTTTTTGTGGTACAATGTCACTTTAAATGAACATAGCAAAAGTAAAAAAGTCATATTGGCTAATGAGCGTGTACCCTGACTGTGAAAATACCCATATATTGTATTTTTTCTCTTGTGAAAACTGTCTGATTTCACCATGTTTCTTGTTCTAAGAACCGACACACATAACTATCCGTGACTTATAAAAGCCGTCCCGTAACGGTATGTTTACCAGATGCCGAGGGCATTCCCAGGTCCGCTCTTACATTTATCTGATCCACCACAGGGCTCGGCATATCTCATGCCCGAACACCCGGAATTACCACTTTGATGTGCCGGGCCACTACCATTCATCTATCTCCGGCACGCCGGGCCACCAGTCTTCAGGTGCCGATGTGTGAGCAGTAATACTGACCAGTGCATGGATAATCTGCATTAATTAGCGGCATTAAGGCTGCCGCGGCCATTGTCTCAGTACGTACCCCAACAAACACAATCTGTTGCCAGTGTGGTAGTGTTGGGACCAACGTTGATTAGGTGTTGGGCCAGCGTCGGTGAACTAGTTGAGTGTTCAACTCACCGGCTGACGCACTTGTAGCGCAGCGATATCGTGAGTTGACAGCTTCAACTACGGTGGACCAACATCAAATCAACATTGTCACAACGTTGTCTCTTACCGTACAACTACATGTCGTTGCAGGCCCTATATCCCCTCAACACTGACAGTGACACGCTATGTGTTGTTAAATATAGATCTAGGCCTAAGCCTAGGATAACTTCTAATTTGTGTCACACAGTTATACTTCTACTGTTATAATTATATTATATATAACTATAACTTAATGAACAGTATAAGTATAGTCCCCGGGGGTATAGGCCTACAGTCTGTCCGACGGTGGAGGATGGTTAAAAATGAAAGTTAGCTTTTCGATATCCAGTCAGTCAATTCTCAAGCGATTTTCGTAAAATATTGTAAACCCTATTTTCTAGTCATTTGGCATCAATCCTAAAAATTTAGTAAAAAAATATTGGATAGTTCAAAAGTTAGACCATTTGGCATGTAGTAAATGTCTATTTATGACGCTTCTCCATAACATGTATAAGCCCATTAATTTTATTCCGGCTTTATTCTCAGAATTCCATTACATGTCAAATGGTCTAACTTTTGATATACTAAATGGAATTTCAGGGTTGTTGCCAAATTACTAGATAATAATGGTTGCAAAATTTTGTGACAATCACTTAAGAATTGACTGACTGGATACCAAAAAGCTAACTTTCATTTTGGACCATCTATCACCGTCGGACAGACTGTAGTCTAGTCCTAACTGTTAATATACCGGTATACAGTCTACAGATATACTCATATAGGCCTAAGGCTAAGCCCCAGCCATCCACAGTTACCTGTTTCCATTGCTAGATGTATTAATATTATATAGCAATTAGTAGGCCTACCGGTATATATAGTTCGGTACACAATGACATAACTATTATCTGTATCTGTATATTACGTGGCAGTACGCACTATTGTGCTTTCGCGCCACGGAAGTAACTTAGCAAGGCCTGTTAATGTTATCATTCATGATATCATTCTTGGCCTTATATATTAACTTAAGTAAGCGTTCCGAACAAGCAAGCTTTACAATTGCAGCCATTCTCATGATCCTGCTGTGCTTGATAGCTAAACCATTACTAGAAGTATAATACAAAATGTGAGATTTCAGGAGAAGATGCATCTTGAAAAATTTCGACTTTATATAATCTTCCTCTGTCCTTTCTAGTCTAGATCTATAGCCTAAGGCAGCGTTAGAAATAAGGCCCTTCCGGTTGTCCGAGACAACCAAAATTTGTGGCGGACAATCAATAGTTACCATGAGGTTGTCCGCTCGGACAACCACCTTTGTGAAGGATATTTTCACATTACATTATTATTTAAGGGCATTTATAAGTCAAGTGACTGTCAGGGTTGAAAATTTTGATTGTACAGTGGTGTGCTTCTACTTGTTGGTTAACTAATGTTTTCAGAAAATTGTGAAACAGGCTGGGTTGTAGCTATATATGAATACCGGTGATCTCGACCTCCGACTATCTCGGCCCGGGTGATCTCGAACGGCCTGTGGTGATTTCGCCCGGTGATCTCGGCCGGTGTGCGGCGATCTAGCCCGGCGACCTTGCCCGGTGATTTCGGCCTGTCGGCCCCGACTGGCCTGACCACCTTACCCCTCTATCAGAACACATTGACGGCAGGCTGCCGGGAGATCTCGCCCGGTGATCTCGCCAGGTGATCTCGCCCGGTTATCTCAGACGCTTAAAGACGTTTTTACTGCGGTGATATTAACCTATGTAGATATAGTGCTTATTATAAAAATACTTGGATGCTTATAGTAAAATCCCCATTAAATTCATCAACCAGAATTATTGAATTTCGCGGATTTCTCAATCAATTCTCAACCAATTTATTATTGTAACTATCACCAGTTTTACGATGGATTTTAGACATCATAGGTACATTTAGAAGACTTTGGATGCAAAGGTTAATAGCCTCATGGGCTATGCGGAGGCATATTATATCAGCGGTGGTTATTTTAAAGCCGGGAATATATTATGCATATATAGGCCTAGTTAAACTGTAGGTCAGGTACAGGTCACTGTCACAAGTTGATTGACAGCAGTTGCTATACACTGATTGGTCAACGCCCACTCTCGCCATAGAAACGTTATTTCGCAAAAGGTGGCATCCCGTTTACTAATCGCTATGAGTGACGTTACGCCTTAAGTGAACATAATGGTATTGTCATTAATTACTGCCTTAGAAAGTGGCAATTGGCGCCCCTCGAAATGTAGATGAGCGATTTATATACATGTATCTATTCTATTTTCACTTTTCACATATGACATGTTTTGCTTTTTTATGTCTCTTGATATCTCATATATTATATGACTATGTACACATCCATATAGATATATTATATCACTGGGAAATCGCTTCACCCCCAGCTTCCCTCACAAACAATAATTTACAATAGATATATTTAGTACCGCCGCTATGACGTAGGAGATTGTAGGACAAAAAGTAAAAGGGTGATAAATAAATAAAACTAATTTTAAATAGTTAGCATCGATTATTTTATCCATACCCAGAGTCTTAAAATCATTTTTAGTTAGAGCTGCTATAGTAGGCATATTAAAACAGTATATATGGCAATATAGGTTGATATAAAATAACAAATAAATTAATGTAAAACACGGGATTGCCATGATTGCAGTGCGAGATACATGGTAAAAAACGGTTCACTCTGAAAAAGCGTACAAACTTAAGTAACATTAGAACATCTTAATATTTACACATGATAATCATATATAAGTTATAAAAATGATGTCATTTAATCAAAAGAACGAATGAAATATATGTATCTTTATCTATGTATCTATATATTGTATGGTCTTTAAGAAAAATACATAATGTATATATTTAATTTTTTTTTAATAAGATATTTTATATAATTTATATTCCTGAACATGCGCTAAAAGTCATGCAAATGACTAAAATACTATTATAGAAAATATAAATATTTATATATAGTTCAAAATGATAAAATATTTATAATTTACCGTTTGGTAAATACTGTAAGGCCTAAATAATTTAAAGACGGTCCGACGATGAGACATATTAAAGGCGTAGCTGTTATACTCATAATATTATTAAGTGTTGCATGCGAATAAAATATGAAAAATACTATTATCATGCAAAAAACATTTTATTGCATATTTATGTATTATGTTTTAAAAACAGTCGATGCAACGTACTAAACTAATGCTATAGTTAAGTTGTAATAGTAAATATTACATTCCTGAACGTGTTATCAAAGTGTATTAAACCAGAAGTGATACCCGTGATAAATATAAATCAGTTATTACATAATGTCTCCTAGATCATTATAAAAATATTAAGATATTAGATATTAGATTATTTATAGGATAACTACCAATTAGCCTGTAGGCCTGTAAAGGTTTTTAAACGCTCCAATAAACCATCCCGACCTTCACCAAATTGTCGCGAACACAACACCTTGTAATACAAACGAGAACGCTGCTCGATTGTTAGATTGCAAGAGAGACAACTTCCAATCATATAGGTCGTGCCCCAAGTCCAGCAGTGCAAGATGAAGACAGCTTGGCCAGAATTGCCAGATATGTCAGGCAGCGACAAAGACCACAAGAGCCGACCGACTTGACATTTGAAATGGAAGAGGAGCATAGATGGCTTCTTACGAGAAGATTTAAAGGTATAATAAAATTTTAATTTATAATAATTAATCAGCAAATTAATCAATGAAATCTATACTATTGAATATACATACAATAAATAAGATGAAGTAAAATTTAAAAATTGAGAATCACCCTTTGAGCCCTCACGATGCATTAAACATCATTTTACATCCCTGAAAACAGACTTAATTTTACTACAACCAAGGGTTTTAGACTGTAAATTTCCATGAAACTGGTTTACCAATACATGGCAATTTTTAAACCACATCAAATCATCTTCATCCACTACAAGTCGAGAATTGCGGCAGCAATTTGCGGCTTGTAGTTGATGAAGATGACAATGGTAAATTCAGGCCTGAAAGGGTTAAGACATTAAGCGTAAAGTGAAATGTAGATAATGAAATCCCATATATAATATTATATAATCATATAATATAATAAAATATATATAACCATATACATGATATATAATCATATATAATATATCTTAATGAGTAATATATAGATAAGATAATGAATATAAAACAGATATAATTCAAGCATATACAGTAATTATGATATCCAGACGGATTGTACACGCATTATTCTTATATATTTTTTTTCATTTTTGTGTTGCAGGTGGATGGAGAGCGTCATATAATATTAGCAACAGACGCACAGCTGAATCTTTTGGCAGGAGCCAAGAGATGGTACGCAGACGGCACCTTCAAGGTAGTGCGCAAGCCCTTCTATCAGCTGGGGACGATACATGCCTTCCTGAGAGAGAATGACAACGTCAAGCAATTTCCACTTCTCTTCTGCTTGGTGTCGAGCAGGAGAAAGAGAGACTACAAAGCAGTGCTTCGATCAGTCCTCAATCTTCTGCCCAGCGCCCCTAGCGTTGAAGAGTTTGTGACAGACTTTGAAAGCGCGACCTGGAAGGCTGTGGCCAGTGTTCTCCCTGAAACCAAGTTACAAGGATGTGCCTTCCACTGGGGGCAGGCAGTGTGGCGCAAGACGCAAGAGATTGGACTAAAGAGAGCCTATGTGAATGATGACAGCACTAACAAGTACGTGAAGAAACTGCTGTCACTACCGCTGCTACCAGCAGAGCACATTCCACCAGTGTTCACGGCACTACAACTGAAGGCAAACACCGACAAGCTAACAGAGCTGACGGACTACATCCAGAAGACATGGATCACCAGCACCACATGGCCGCCTTCCAACTGGTCTGTGTTTGGACAAAGTGTCCGAACAAACAACGATGTCGAAGGGTGGCACCAGAAGCTGAATGCCGAGACACGCCCTTCGACAGGATTGTACCATCTCTCCAGCATCCTGAACACTGAATCAAGTCAGCTGAAGCTGAACATGCGTCTGCTATCAGAAAGAAAAGTTCGCCGCCATCAGCGGGCAAACGCTCAGGAGATACACGTGCGCCTCACTGTGCAGTGGGATCGCTACAGGAGTGAGGAGATCACAGCCATGAAGTTGCTGAGACTCTGTGCTGGTATATACGGCCCACCGTCTTCATAGACTATGAACAATCTCACTCATATCATATTCACCCCTGATGAACTATATCTGATAGTATCAATTCATGTATCATATCATATTCACCCCTGATAAACTATCTGATACTAAGTATCAATTCATGTATCACGTCATAGGGCCTATTTATATAATGTCATCACATATGATATAGCTTATATATAACTGCATGGCAGCATTGGAAATTGTGAATAAATTATTGAATTGAGTGTACTTTACAGTCTTACTTGTTGTTGGTTGTGTTCTGGTGTCACCGTCCCAGAATAGGCAGCGCATTAGTGAGGTTATTAACCGTTATATAAAAAGAATAGTATTATTCGGTTTAGATTATTGATTCTGTCTAATTTCTCAGTCAATTCTCAACCATTTGACTTGAAATTTCACAAGCACTAATAAATATATGGGCCTAATCGTCTATTTGTACGTGATGCGGCGACTACCCTGATAATTTTATTGAAAACTATCGTATTGGTTAAAAGTTATTCTATGTAACATGTAATAAATGTCCGGTAGGCCTACAGACAGTGTAAGATTAACGTGTTAGTTGCCGTGTTGGGCTGGTGACTGCTGGCAGTCACCGGGCGAGATCACCGGGCGAGATCTACGCCCACGAGTGCCGCACAGGCAGCGGTGCTTGTGGGGCTTGTGAAGTTGTGTCATGGCAATAAGCAGGGGGAAATCGGAGCAGGACACGGGCCAAGATCACCGGGCGAGATCACCTCGAACGGGCCGAGATCACCGGGCAAGATCACCTCGGACGGGCCGAGATCACCGGGCGAGATCACCTCGGACGGTCCGAGATCACCCGGGCCGAGATCGTCGAAGGCCGAGATCACCGCACACCGCTATATATTACTTGCGGAGGCCTACTGTAAGGCCTACTACAGTCTGTCCGGCGGTGGAGGATGGTCCAAAATGAAAGTTAGCTTTTCAGTATCCAGGCAGGCAATTCTCAAGCGATTTTTATGAAATTTTGTAAAAACTATTTTCTAGTCATTTGGCATCGTGCCTGAAAATTTCGTAAAAAAATATTGGATAGTTCAAAAGTTAGACCATTTGACATGTAGTAAATTTTAGGGTTGTTGCCAAATGATCAGATAATAATGGTTGCAAAATTTCGTGACAATCGCTTGAGAATTCACTGACTGGATACCAAAAAGCTTTCATTTTGGACCATCCTCCACCGTCGGACAGACTATAGTTGATCAGAGCCTGTTTGCCAGCCAACACTAAACAGACACTGACACTGTCAGTGACAGTGACTGAGTGTGAGACTGAGGTTCTGTCTGAGCCAGTCGCAGTGAGTGAGTTAGTCTCACACTGCTCTCAGTCTCACTCTCACTGACACTCGTCACACTGTCTCACTGACTCAGTCTCTCAGACTCGAGTCAAGAGTCGGACAGTCAACACAAAAAAAACGTCACATTCATGTTAACAATAACATCATCATAACATTTTTGGACAGACTAAAATAAAAAAATATTATATTTAAATTAGAGTAATTCAGCCTACATTGCAGTAATGTTCCCAAATATGTTCAGATATTGGTCTCATTTCATGCATTTGGTTTGCCGATTTGACTCAAAACTGAAAATTTATTTTGGTATTGAGTGATTGTCTAGTCGCTAGATGTCGCTCAACCTTAATATACCGTAAATGTTCGTAAATTTCAATTATTGTCGACACCACCTTTATGGTTTTTCATAATCATAATCCCGACGCGGCCACCACGGCAAATCGGCTCCAGGACATTTCACACCATAGACGTTTCGCCCCCCAAGACGTTTTGCACACATCTTCAAGACGATTCGCCCCCGTCGCCGTGACGACTTGCCGAGCTTAACACGTTTCGCCTCCTGTAAGACGTTTTGCCCCCTATGTGAGACGTTTCGCCCCCCTATGTGAGACGTTTCGCCCCCCCCCCATTGAAACATTTTGCCCCCTGCCCTAGGGAAGACTTTTCGCCCCCCTCTCAAAATTAAGACATTCCGACCCTCCATGTGAGACGTTTCGCCGCATTCTTATAGAACGTTTCGCACCCTAGGTAAGTCGCTTCACCCCCGTTGTCATAGGACGTTTCGCACCCTAGAGAAGACGCTTTGCCCCCGTTCTCCTTCAAATTCTGATGTGTCTAATCGATTAAATTTTATGTCCTGTCGTATTAGGATTGACACACCTCCCTACCCTTGTCCTTCCTTAGCTTCTTATGATAATTAGGAATCCTTATATTATGTTCCCAGTAAACATGCTACTTGTGGGCCAGTCATGGATTAATACATTTTTTTTATGGCTACTACAGGATATAATTTGCCATTATCGGCCCTTTATGGAAATCCCTTTA
Source organism: Flabesymbios commensalis (assembly GCA_964017125.1). NCBI lineage: Eukaryota > Metazoa > Annelida > Polychaeta > Terebellida > Flabelligeridae > Flabesymbios > Flabesymbios commensalis. Next base: position 37,723,685 of record OZ024908.1, on the reverse strand, counting down.
TTTAATTATTTGTAACAGTATCACATAATTGGGCCTCGATTGGTTATGAAAGTATTTATTTATCATTAATTTCACGTTACACTAATAAAACCGATTATGGCCCCATTCGGTGCCTATAGTGGAGTAATAATTATATGATCATTCACTAGAGGGCGTGGCAATCGCATCTTGTGACTGCAGCGCGCGATTCGCTGACAAGGTTATTTAGCAGTAAACATGGTAAACGTTATTCAACATTATTCACTGATAATGTATTTTGTTACCAATATAGTTATTCAGGGTACTTTTAATTGATTCATAGAACGCATAGATAATTTATTCTGTGATACATATCCCGGAGTATTTGCATAAAATTCGGTTTGATTTAGTGTGAGCGATAATATAAAAAAATGACCTAATTTTGCCTTTACAGGCCCTGTAATGATCCATAAACGTAATTCGTGTGTTCGACAATATAAGAACAATGACTGTAGCATTCCATTTTGCAGCCACAATTCATGTCAAATGCACAATCAACGAATCATCATTCAATATCATGATGATGCCAATCTGGCAATACAACAAATCAATTGAATACTCAGTCTCAGAATCACTGAGAATTATAATAGCAAGTCATACGCCCGATATCGCGAACCACTTTTTTCGCCATTTAAAAAAATATTTACTGGCCAAAACTTTTATTTTTACTTTTATTCAACACACTAAAATGTCCGACGATCTCCACCTGTACAATTTTTGTTTGAAAGTTATTTTAACTTGCAAAATCCTTTCTTTGTTATGTATATCGATTTTACCGAATTTCACGTAATATCGCCCACCGCTCTAATGATAAATGACTTGCACTTGTCTTCAATCAAATTTGATCGTCGATGTTTCATCGATAACATTTTGCACTGTAATTTTCTATTCTATGAGAGAAAAGGTGCCAAAAATTATCAAAATAGAACCTCAATTCCAGTGTACTGTGTGTAATTTGCTATTTATGGGGGAGAATTTTGGGGATTCATAAGTTTTTCTACCACGCGAACCAGGGTCACACGACCTCAAAAAAAAAAAAATTATTTAGGAAAAATGGCTGAAACTTACGGGCGACCCAGGATGGGCGACCGCGTGATGGATCATTTGCCGATTCAGGGTGCCTATAGCAGATAATTTTGTGGCATTAATTAAATCTTCCTCGCTAAAATAATATATATAATTCTACAATTCTGTCCACTTCAGCTCATGTAAACTGTATCTATGACCCATTATGGTAAATCATATTTACCTAATATAAAATTATACATCCAAATTTAAAGTCACATTATATAAAAGCATTATACTTTGCATTGATAAAGTAAAATTAATTGTTTGAGTAGGGGGGGGGGTATTATCTTTTTGTTGCTAGAATGCTTTTCATATTGCAATAGCAAAAGTCGCACTGAAAAAAATGGATTGGATTTGTCATGGTTATAAATGTATTTTCAGACGCAGAGTGATGCAAATTTATGTTTCCACTCAAGCTGAGGTGCATGTTGCAATGAGGGCATATTTGGCCAATGCAGCAGATCGCAATGGAGGGAGAAGGCGTCGAATGATCCAGGAGGAGATGCAGAACTAAAATTCTGGAGAATAAATGTACCATGCACAACATCTAACCCCTGCGAGTCCCATCATCCATACCATGGCTGAATTGAGTTAGTCTGTGCAACCAATCATTGTATTTGTTTGACATGCAAAATACTAGCAAATATCGATTTAAAGCGACTCAATCAGGCTAAAATCACCAAGAAATCAATGATTTAATTTTTATGGGCTTAATTCTTAATATGGCCATATGATGTAAAATGTAAACTGCAAAAGTTTTTTAATTGTTGTGCTACAGACAAAATTCCAGATTTCTTATTTCGGACATGCATGTCCAAAATAAGAAATACAGGAATTTCGTCTCTATATCTCACTTAACTGGTAAATGCACAGCACGAAAATTTTAAAACTTTTGCAGTTCTAGGCTATGGACATGTTTACATCATGTGGTCATATTAAGAAGCCAAAATAAAATCACTTATTTTTTTATGATTTTAGCCATTTCACTGCCAAGACATCAGTATTTGATCAAGGTTTGCCGAAGCAAGTCGAAACGTTATAAGTTTCAAACACTTGTTCCAAAGTTAGTACAATTTACTACTATCCTAATAATAGAAATGTATTGTAAGAGTATTCTGATGCAGATAGGCTCACTTTCACACAGCATAAACGAGGGGGGGGGGTGTGCTTTCTCAATGTCCAGTTTTGTTACAATGTGTTATCTCTGTGCCATGAGTTGGCAGATTTTAATAAATGATGGTAGGCCTACTGATATTAGAATACTTATGTGCCAGGCCTGACTGCAGATGCTGTATTTTCTGGTTGTTTACTAAACTGTTTGGTAAACAACCAGAAAATACAGGATCTGTCAGTTGAAACAATGTCTAGTTTTGTTACAATGTGTTATTGTTGAACAATAAACAATAAATATAATGTGTCTGTTGTGTGATATTTGTGTTATGCCAAGATCATATTTCCACCCTTTAGTCCGAATAGGCAGTTAGCAATACCTTAATTTTACAATTTTAAAGCTTTAGAAATACCATTAATGGCCCTATCATGGGCCATTATAAGTATCCCTCAAGTTTGCCATTTGAAAGCCTAATAATACTTTTTACAGCCCTGTGATGGCCCAATAATGGGCCGATAAATGTACAATAAATACAGCCAAACGATAATGGCTCAGTCATGTTTGGATAAAGTGCCAGTCTTGTTTGCCACTATGAAGCCAGTTTCTATCCGTTTTCATCTGCGCCAATGGGGGCCATTATTGGCCCACTATTGGATCTGTCTCATTGCCATTATTGGTCCGATTAAGAAAAGCTGTGCAAACGATAGATGTACATTATTGGCCCAATCCAGGCACTGTAACGTAATATTGGCATGCATTGATAGTCCCATAACTAGAATTCCGGTTAAAAGCAAAAGGAACATTAATGGCCCATTATGTCCATGTTTATTGGGTTGTTTCCTGATGTTAATCTACTCTCATTTATCATTACAAATTGCGGGTAATGCTCATTGCGATATATTGCGATATATTTGGCTCTGTTGTTGGTTATACTGTGGCGACCTCACTTGCAGATTATCGCGACCGAGTTCAAACTGGACAGAATCGCTGATTGATGGGTCAGCACTTCCGCCCGGCTCACGCCATGTGCGGCCCGGCAGCGCTCGTTCACTCTTCCACCTACCTTCTCGGAAGCCAGACGTGTAACTGCGTCATCCACATTCAGCCGCGTGGCTGGATAGCCGCCTCCTGTCGCACGGGACTAAGTAGGACGTTCATATCTGACAATGTGTACACGAATATGGAATGAATAAAGAATGAATTAGGGAAATCATCTATTTTGACTGAGTTTCTGCAGTGAACCATCACTTGCTGACGGGCAAGACTCCACGATCAAGATTGGGCCTGAGACGATGGTCGCGTTCACTGACTTGTCAAACATTCGGCAAGGTCAATGGTAACCCTTGCCCCAGACCACAATAATACCATTTATAATTATATGAATAATTTTAGTTTGTTCCTGATCTCGAGTGGCAATTATAAAATAACTGTGGGCCTACTGAGCTTTTCTATTGTATGAGAGTGTATGTGTGTGGGTGTATACCTAGCTAGGCTTCCCTGCAAACACTGTACGTAATATAACGTTCGTTAAGGTCCCATTTTTGTCATTCATGGATGAACGTAACGAGGACGTGCTAAGGACATAGTCATACTGACCCTAACGTCGCCAGAACATCCCAATAACGTTACATTTATGATTTACATTTTAAGGACGTAAATGGGAGTTCACAGAGTTACGTCCTAAGTACGAAATGCTGTACGTTGTGGGGACGTTGTGACGTAAAACAGTATTCGTACTTAGGACGTAATTCTGTGAACTCCCATTTACGTCGTTAGAACGTAAAACATAAATGTAACGTTATCGGGACGTTCTGGGGACGTTAGGGTTATTATGACTACGTCCTTAGCATGTCCTCGTTACGCTCACCCATGAATGACGAAAATGGGACCTTAACGAACGTTATATTACATACAGTGTTTGCAGGGTTTTAGGTGTAGGCCTATGAGGACATCTCTCGAAGCGAAGCTCACATAACTTTTCAAGGCCCAATTATTGGGGGCGGCAATCTTGACAAATATCATGCTGATTTATGATTAGGGGGCGAAACTTCTTTCCTAATTATGAAAAAGGTGTGAAACATCTTTCCAAATTATGACTAGGGGGCGAAACGTCTTTCTCATTAGGAGGTGAAACGTCTTTCTTAAATATGAAGAGGGGGCGAAACGTCTTTCCTAATTATAAAATTGGTGCGAAACATCTTTCTGAAATATGGTTTGGATGCGAAACATCTTTCAGAAATATTGTTTGAGTGCGAAACGTCTTTTTGAAGAATTGTTAGGGTGCGAAACGAAACTTTCTAAACTATGAACACGGGGGCGAAACGTCTTTCCCATGTATAGGGCGGAGGCGAAACGTCTTTCCTAAGTATGAGTTGGGGGCGAAACGTCTCACTAAAAAATGGTGTGAACTGACTATGGGGCGAAAAGTCTGTGTACAGGGCAAATCCACCCAAATCCAAGATGGCGACGTGACAAAATTAATCGTTAAAAACTATAGATACAAAAGATTTCAGGTTTGGCTGAAAAATCCTGTTTGGCCATAAGGAGTTATTTTTTATGCTATGAAGAGCTTACAATCAAATTTGTGCCATGACTTTAAAGTCAATTTTCTCAATTTTCATTTTTTGAAATATTGACCAATTCGCGACACTAAAATGATCATAACTCAGCTCCAAATGTACATAATTTCATGTTCTTGGTGTCATTTTGACACTCCAGCTCTGTGCTATCCAATGGTACCATTACCTCCATATTTTATTTTCTGACATAAGACTCGGTATGTACAGATGGGTCACAAATGTACAAACAACATACTGGCATAGATTTACGCTGCTTAGGCTTTCCAATTTATTGAAAAAGGTATAAACCATAAAATCTTTACTAAGCAGAGTGCGAGTGGAATTTGAATTCCTTGAATATGTCATGATTGAAAATAAATTAGTGTCAGATAAATGTACAATATCAAACAAATTTAATTAATTCTACACAAACATTGGTCCAAATATTGCCAAAGAGATCAACTTAACAAGCAGTAAATAATTTAAATAATTTTAAAAGTCATCAAATGAAGAAACTTCGACTTCGTCAATGTTACCAAAGAGATAGTATACAAAATGCCTGGGATTTACTAAATGTAAAGATTGCCCTCTGACATGTAACGATTGAATTATGACACCCCTGGGATGAATTAATTGTGAAGATTGAATTAATCCACCACTGGGATGTATTATATTGATATTATAATATTAACTTACGACACCCCTGGGATGTATTGATTGTGAAGATTAACTTACGATATCCCCGGGATGTATTAGTGTGATGATTGAATTACGACATCCCTGGGATGTATTATTGTGAAGATATATACTATAATTATGTGTCTTTATTATATTGACCTAATATATGATGTCATTTGTTACACTATATCACATTCTATAATAATATATTATTCCCATTGGGGTATGATGAGCCATGTCGAGTGGGGTTAGTTGATCCACATTCTGTAATATGTATTTACCTACTGGGGTAAGATGAGCCATGAATGGGGTTAATTGAGCCGGTTAATCAACTTACCCCATCTTATTTGGCTCAACTTACCCCACAACAGCCATATTGTATAAAATGTAAAATTTTGTGACATTTCAATGATCCAAGTTGAGTGTTACATTGACATAGGCTATCTTTATGTATTGGACTGCCTAGCCCTATAGCAAGAATTTACAGAATCCCTACTGCTTCCGTAATATTAATGCAAACATTATAATATCTGAATTCTACTGAATTCTACTGACTACAGCGAAAAATACATTTTTGAACCACAAAACTCCCTACCTGCAAATTGATCTGTGCTCACAACGTGGCCATGTAAATAATATCACTTTTAATCACCAGGTGGTGTTGAAACTTCCTTAAAATCCCATGCCTAGAAATGCGAGGGGGTGGATCAACTAACCCTGTGGCTCAACTAACCCGACTCTCCCCTGGTAGGCCTAAATGCTAATAATAATTGTATGTGCTAAACTGCAATATACGCGTAGCGTAGCCTACATACTACTGGTAAAAGTGTTGTTGATTATGTGCTGTCACCAGTTGAACATTTTAGTTTAATAAGCAAATTGAAAATTGGTCAACAATGGATCTATTCTGATCACAGACCTTTGGAATTTCAAATTAAGTACATAAATGTTCAGCTTCAAAACCCCACTGCAAAATTTGACGAACCAGAGCATGGTATGAGAAGGACATAATTTAAATGGTCAGAATTAGATAAAGACATATACAATAATTGTCTGACCTATAGTGTTGGAAAAAGCTTTTTAAACACTGTGTATGAGAAACCTTCTGATTGTCAATAGATAGATGTAGTTGCAGAATGTATCCAAGCCTACATAAGACAGGCATTACGTAGGTCGATAAAAACGAAACTAGTAAATTAAGGCAAGCCTTTCCAAAAAATAACTGGTTTGATGATGAATGCAAACAAATTAAAAAGGAATTGCATACAATTGACCCATTATATAGTGGAATGAGCAATATTTTAGCAAATGTAAATAATATAAAAAGCGACCTCAGAAGAAAAAAACACAATTTCAAAGGGAAGTGCTCACAGATATTCAAAATTGTCTTAAGTCCACAAAAATGTGGACGTTACTTAAAAATAACACAAATACCCTATCATAAAAATGTCCAGTAAAAGCAGACTTGTTGTTTAAAAAGTTTCAAACCCAACTTATAAATTTTGCATGTGATTATTTGAATAATTCAAATGAAGAACATGTAGACAAATTCATTGCAGAAGATTTTGTCTATGATAATTGTAAAAAATCTAATCCAATAATATAAGATGTTATGAACAGCCGTTTCACAGAGTTTGGGATAAGTGCTGCTATTAATTCAATGAAAAAAAAGCTTGTGGTAAGGATGATATTCCAGCAGAAGCTTTACAGTCTTCACTGGAAATCATCTTATCCGTTCTTATCCGTTTCTTTAAATTATATGTTAGATATTGGTAAATTCCCAGAAAGTTGGATAGAAGGTTTTATATTTCAATTACATGGGGCAGTGATAGAAAAGACCCTAGTAACTATAGACGTATTACAGTTCTCCCTGTTATGGGAAAGCTCTTTGAAACTCTAGTCAACACTAGATTATTATTTATTAAAGATGTTTTTGATATGGATGACAAGTTTAATGGTGGTTTAAAAAAATAGTTGCACACCAGGTAATATGTTTGTACTAACAGGAGCAATCCGAAGAGCCAAATTCCTAAACCAACCCTAATTTGTTGCGTTCGTAGATTTCAGACGAGCCTTTGACACTATCAATAGAAGTTTTTATAAGTTAGTAAAGAAAAACAGTCATCGGAAGCTTATTCGATTACTCTATGATATGTACAAGAATACTAAATCTATAATATAGGCCTATGTAGATGGTTTATTGTCTGACTTTCTGTATGATACACTTGGAGTGAACCAAGGTGGACCCAACAGTCCAAAAATGTTTAAAGGATTTCTCAATGACATGCGTAAATACTTTAGTAAAACATGTGGCATAGTAATTAGTGATGAGTTGCTCCTATTGCACCTGTTATGGGCAGATGATCTTATTTATTATCTAATACCGCAGCTGGTTTACAGACACAGCTTGATCATTTGTTTAAGTACTGCGCAGACTGGCAGTTAATTGTAAACATTTTAAAGACTATAGTTTTCATATTTGGTGAAAAAAAGATATGAATCCCATGATTATACCTTCACATTTAATAATGCAAGCTATTAAAATAGTAAAAAGGTATAAATATCTAGGTGCTATATTTAGTAGTGGATCTCCTTTGTTTAATGAACATATAGATAGTATTCTGTTTAGTGCATTAAACGCATCTTTTTCAGGTTTTAAAATACTGTAAATGTCTTGGCCAAGGAACACATATCATAGCAATAAAGTTGTTAAATTCACTTGTCTTGCCAATTTGAACGTACAGTTCTGAGATATGGTTCCTAATTATTTGTACAACACTCAGGGCCAAGCTAAATGTATTCCAGATGATACATTTCAAGTCAGTTTTAAAGGTAAAGCAGTCAAACTGTGTATATGGTGATTTAGGAGAATACCCACTCCACATCGAAGTAATATGTGAAACAATTAAGTATTGGATAAGGTGGTGAATCTATCAAGTGACCATATAGTTAAAAAGATGTATCATGAACTTGAAACCTTGCATGGTATGGGTCATAGTAATTGGGTATCCCATATCCAAGACATTCTGGATGAAACAGATCTAATTATTTATGGGAGCATGGCACTCCTAGCCTAAAGCTTACAAAACACATACGTGAACACGTGAAATTATTTTTTATAAATGACTGGCACCAGGAAATTAACAAATCGACTAAAAATCCCAAGCTTAGATTATACAAAGAAATTAAAGAAACATTCTTACCAGAACCCTAGCTATCTATCAACATACCTAAATACCGCCGTGCAGTTGCACAATTACGTCTAAGCTCACATCATTTAGAAATTGAAACTGGCAGATACACTCGCCTATCACCCCTGCAAATTTGGGATTTTGTGTAGCATGTCCCGGTAAAGTGGGTGATGAAATTATTTTTTTAACAAAGTTTTTCCATTATCAGAGAGAAGTTTTTTGCAAAATCGGAGAAATTTCTCCCCTATTTCACTTCTTTGCCAAATACAAATAAGTCCCTATCCATAATGAATACAGATAGTATCAAGAAATTCTTGATAGTATGGATCTATTAATATCTCTGGGTAAATTTATAAATAAAGCTAAGAAGTAGATATTTTAATTAATAGAAAATGTAAAGATTTATAATTATATGTAGGCCTATAAGTATGGGTGGACTGTAGGTACATGTAGGCTTGTGTTGTGAGCTTTGCATTTTTCTTAATATTTTATTGTTGTTCCTATATATTTTTTAATTGTCGGCCTACCGGTATGTTTATTTTTTTTTGTAGGCCTATAATTAGATGACAATTGTATCTGTCTGATGTTTTGTATGTCTATGAAAGATTTATTATTATAAAAGATTTATTATTAACACGTGTAGGATGCGACAGAGTTGTTATGTTCTTTTGAGCTTCATACTACCCAGTAAACACAAAACATTTATGCAATGTTGGACCAACGTCGAAGACGTTGGGCCGACGTTGTATAAATAACAGATTTATTTTGGCTGTTTAGTGAGGGATTGTATAATCTGTGCATCAACTAGCTTATTTGACAAATTGTGATAGGCTGTACCTTAACAAAATATGGTGTATAATTTGATCGTCGGTAATCAGCCAATATAAACACTTAGGCCCACTCCACACAGCTGATGACACAAGTTGTCCCGGTGTTGGCTTAATGCTGGAAGAATGTCTGCGCGACGTCGGCCCAGCTATTAAACAGCATTGGGTCACATCCTTGCGTTTGCTGGATTTGGGACACACGACATGTGGAATCGATGTTTTTTTTGCACGACCAGCGTCTTTGACGTTGGACTACCATTATTAAAAATAGAGACATTGTGTTAATATTAGGCCTACTGTTTATTACGCTATAACAACCATGTAATTAAAGGGGTCATCAGATCTGACACTGCATCCACATAGTTAAGCCTAAAAAATGGGAGGCTTGGCTGGTTCAATGATGGCCGGCACTATCCGCAACGTTGGCCAGCATTGGAACAACATTTTTCAAGGTAGCGTTTTTTTGCCGTACACAAGGGTTGAACTTTGTGATTTATTGACACCAAAGAGAGTGTTATAAACACTGATAAATAACGATGCAACTGATTAAATTGTGAATTCAGAATATTAGGGTGAGATGTGTACTAGTAGGCCTAAGCCGTTGAATGATGTTGTTGTGATGTAGTCAGTTGTGTGCCAGCGTTGTAGACGGTGGGCCAACATTTAGTTAATGTCTCGTGACAGGCATTTATCTGGGTTGGAGAGTATTCTTGACTTAACAATTGGTCGTCATTTCGTCAATTTTGGGGCTGCGGAAATTTTGGATAGCTTTAAGAGAAAAAACAAAGATGTGGCCTACTTTTACACCTGATATATTTAGAAATTAGATGGTTGAGTGTCAAACTCTGGCTTAGTGTGTATACAGGGTTGATAATGTGTGTTCACAGAGATGTTATTAGGATGGATATAGATAGGCCTACTAGTACATAGATCATAGGACTGGGGCAGTCACTAGTTGTAAGCCATGAAATATTTACGCTTGTTTATGGTAGCTGCTTCGGCGGTGACGAAAAACAGCATGTTTTCGCCACTAGACTGTATTTCTCACAAGATTTAAAAATTAGCAATCATCCCTGTTTACAGTAATGATGGGGCGAGTCTGCTAGCTTCCCGTTTACAGTAATGATGGGGCAAGTCTGCTTCTAAGGCCTACGGCAGTGCGGTGAAACGGTATACAGCCTTTCGGTGATGTCATTGACTTGGATATAGTACATGCCATTGGTTGAGATGACTTTCTCGACCAATGATCTGCATAAGATCAAGGTCAGTCACATTGAGCATGTGTGATGCGATGAAGACTGACGACAAGATTTTCAAACGCAATATAGTATTTCTAAATATTCTATCGATATCATGATAGATTTGTTCCAAAAGTAAAGCATCTGCTAGCCACCCTAGCAAAACGACTTTAAAATGCAGTAGGCCTATTGTCATTCCACAATAATATTCTCCACTGCTACCCACAAGTTGTGTGGCGTTATCAGCAATATATCATGTGCTGTAGGCATGTCTATTTCTGACAGTTCAACAAACAAACAAGCAATGGCTGAGCCATGATGTGATTTTTAAGTACCGTTTTTCAAGTACTAGAGACTAGAGTACACTATACCCTATTATACTGTTAGATGATATGTCTTACTTGAACTGAGATGTTATCTATAGTTTCAGAAGCCTGATGTCCTCTCGATGAAGTTGATGACAATGTGGGATCACCTGCAGCTGGGTAGGCCGTCTGTCATGACTGTTGGCAGGTTCCCGCGCTGCGGCACAGACACCATGTGATGTATACACACGGCATATGTGTGGTGTGTGTATCCGAGCCGACCTAAGCTGTCAAACTCTCAAGCGTGTGTTCTCACAGGCAGAGATTACGATGAGTTGTTGTCTGGTGGCATTTTAAAGTAGCTGTTATATTAGGCCCATAGCCATCCTGTGACCAGTGCAATCTCCCCCTATATCTCCCTACTCGGCAAATACAGAAATTTATGCTTATCCAGAAACAACGCTTAGTGGGCTTACTATAGGCTATGTGATGACATAAAACTGAATCTATGCATGTTGCCGATGTTGACAAGATGTTAGTGAAAGACATTTGGGACACATGGACAAAATAATAGTTCCCAGAAAACCGTTTGATAAACCATATTAATACATTATTGGAATGAGTTCCAACTAGATTTGCCTGAGGGGCAAAGCTTGCGTCTCCACCCGCCCCACATAGATTTAGCAACCAAAATACATTAATTATAGAGAAATACAGTACTGTCATCATTTTTTAATGTAACTACGCAAAAATGTGATGTCAGAATCACACCAAAATGTCCAGGGTAAGTTGCTTCCTTGGAACAAATCGGTGAGATCAACATGTGATTCGTTGGACATCCTGAATTGTGTTGAAAAAAAGAAAAACAATTCTCCTGACAATTTTCCCAGGGCCAGTGAGCATACCCAAAAGATAACATTTGAGCTGTATAACTATATAACCAAATTTTAATAATAGCCAAAATTAGCAAAACTGAAATATCTGCTAAAATCATAAAACTTAAAAAAATATAAGTTTTTATTATCATAATCACACCAAAAACTAATCAGCACACGACCAGGGTAGGGTTCTTCCTTTGAACCAAGCATAATACAAATCCATGAAGCAGTTCAAGCTCTAGAGAGTGGCATAGGATTTTGGAGGCCATCTTGGATTTTGTTGAAGAAGCTGAAAAACGCCAAAAAAAATTACAGAACAAATTCCTTAGGGCTAATATGCATACTGCAAATATTTAGAAATAATCCGAGCAGGGGTGTATAGCTAATTTTACAAATTTTGATGATAGCCAAAATGAGCAAAACTGAAATATCCGCAAAAATTCTAAAACATAAAAAAATCAAAGTTTTTATTATCAGAATCATACCAATAACTAATCAGCACATGTGCAGGGTAAGGTCTTTCCCTTAAACCAAACATGAAACAAATCCATAAAGAGGTTCAAGCTCTAGAGATCGACATAGGATTTTGGCGGCCATCTTGGATTTTGATAAAAAAAATGAAAAACGCACAAAAAATCTACAGGGCAAATTTTCTAGGGCCAATATGCATACTGGAAATATTTAGAAATAAACCGAGTAGGGTGTATGGCTATAATACCAAATTTTGATGATGGCCAAAATGAGCAAAACCGAATAATACCCGCTAAAATACTAAAACGTAAAAAAAATCTAAGTTTTTATCATCAGAATCACACCAAAAACTAATCAGCACACGGCCAGGGTAATGTTTTACCTTTAAACCAAACATGAAACAAATCCATGGAGCGGTTCAATCTCTAGAGAGTGACATAGGATTTTGGCGGCCATCTTGGATTTTGTTGAAGTAACTGTAAAACGCAAAAAAAATTACTAGGCAAATTCCCTAGGGCCGATATGCATACTGCAATTATTTGGAAAAAATCCGAGCAGGGGTTTCCAAGTCAGAGCAGAAACAAAACGCGGCGGCGGCGGGCGGACTCGGCAAAAACAATAAGTCTCCACCACCACATAGGAGACTTAATAATGTAAAAATAAATATATGTGTGCTGCACACATATATTTATCACTGCTGCCGTTTTTGCCAACAAGTCAGTGAAAGCCATTTGGGACACACACGAGCCCAGAAATCCGATTTGTGATTATGTTAAATACATGATTGGGATGAGCTCAAAATATATAAAAATAGGGCACTGTAAATTAGTGCACAAACACCCTGGACTCACTGTATTTTGCTAGATAATAGTTCAGTTGCCAAATGTCATTTTGTAGCTCAAGCATGTTTGGGGTATTAATGATGTTTTATGGTTGGCCTGGTTCTAAGTGATGTCCTGAGCTGGAATAAGCCGGGTGCCAAAGTGACACCCTTGGGGGGTGGTATGGGCAAAAACAAAATGGCCGTCAGTATTTCAAGGTCAAAGATGTTTTTTTAACAAATGAAGCTATGAAAAAGTGAAATAACTCATTTTCATTAGATTTCGACTGGGCAAACTATTTCATGTATTATTTTTATGACTCAGGGTCATCTTCAAGATCAAAGAGTCAATTTTAAAATCAAGTAGACCTAAGGAAAAAATACAATCTTTAACAAGTAAAGCTACGAGTTACCTGATTGTTAAAGAAAGCCTGTTCGAGGTTTGAAGTCCGAAATCTGATGTCTGAAGTCCAAAGTCTGTCAGGAGTCTCAAATCTGAAGTCTGAAATGCAAAATCAGAATTCTGTCCGAAGTTTCTCAAATCTGAAACCAAAGTCCAAAATCCGAAGTAAGAAGTTTAAAATTCGAAGTCTGATGTTCGAAGTCTGTCCGAAGTCCAATGTCTGAAGTGAGAGTGTGAAGTCTGACGTCTCAAGTCTGTCCAAAGTTTGTCTGAAGTATGTCCAAAGTCTGAAAACTACCTGATATCTGTCCGAAGTCTGCAGTACAACGTCCGTCCGAAATCTAAAATTGTCCGGAGTCCAAAAACTGTCTGAAGTATGTCTGAAGTAGGCCTACTACGCATGTCTGTTCAAAACCTGGAGTCCAAAAACAGAAGTCCGAAGTCCAAAATCTGAATCTGAAACCAAAGTTTGGAGTTTCTAAAAAGTTTAAAACCGAAGTCTGTCTGTTCAAAACCTGGAGTCCAAAAACAGAAGTCTGAATTCCAAAATCTGAGTCTGAAACCAAAGTTTGGGGTTTCTAAAAAGTCTGTCCGAAGTCTGACCTCTGAAGACCGAATTCTGAAGTCTAAAATTGCCACCAAAATTCAAAATGGCTGAAAAAAACGCATAGGCCTAAGCAAAAAAATCAATTAATCTGTCATAATAAAAAATGAAAAGTCAAAGTTACCTTCTAGTTTGCAAATTAACTTGGGGAATGGTCAACAAAAAGTCATAAGCTGTTTCTTCATCTTTACCGATAGACTACATAAAAATATTGTTTTTCATGTAGGCCTAACGCTTTATATCTGACATCACCCTCTTTTTAATGTAGGCCTAAAGTGCTTATTGATTGCAACATTGGGGTTCTATGATCCCAAATTCTGCAAAATATGTTCAGCCAATTTATAGCGGCGTCTCATACAGTCTCAGTCTCCTCTGCTGTGAAACAGACCCTCAGTTCCCAAACCAATAACATTTGCAGGGGCCTAGGCCTACACTCTACACGCAAGTTAATAGGCCTACTTTAACCCATCTTGTAGGCTCTGCCATTGGTGATATCTATTTTCAAAAATAACAATGGATCTAATCAATGAATATTTCAATGATAATAGCCTACATGATCCATAACATTGTTTATTAATTACTATTTTGCCAATCGTATTAATTGATCAATCTAGTTATTTCGCGTTGATTTAGGAGTGCAATGTGTGTGACACAACATACAGATCCATATAGGCCTATAGGGCCCTGATAGCTGTCGACTCACGATACCGCTGCGCTACGTGCGTCAGCAGGTGTCCCCTGTCCCAGAGTTGAATACTCAACTACAGCAAACACGAGACATCCACCCAATGTTGGACCAAAAGTTGGGCCTGCCTTATAGATGGTAGACCAACATTGGACATTTTCGCGCCTAAGCCAAGTCCGGCTGTAGGCCTACACCTACGTAGGGCCTATTATCCCTAATAAACGCACCCCCCCCCCCTAATAAACGCGCTACCTCGTTTTCAGGTAATGTGTTACACTCATTCTCAGTGTTCTTTCTCTGACCATCTAATGGTGGCAGTGTAGCAATCTGTTTACCCAGAATGTCAGTTGGCTTGAAAAAATCAGTCAGCAGCTTGCTGCGACGGTAGACGTGTGTTGGGTAGCCCTAATTGATCAACACATCAGTCCCGTCTGCCGTGAAAACGATCCTTACAGTCCCACCAAACTATTACCATTGTATGGCCTACAATCTACAACCAAGTTAATCAGTTAATAGGACCTACTTTCAAACTGTAGGATTTGGGGATCATCTGTTTTAAGAAACACGCAGTCTAGAGTAAATAATATTTCAATGAGAATACATCCATAACATTTGCTTTTAAATTATTATTTGGCAATTGTATTATCGATCAATCCAGGTGTTTCACGTTGAGTTACAGTGTAATGTGTGGCACATTAACAGGGCCATAACGTGCACATGGTCAGCTTTGATCTATCACAGCTATTTTTCACACCCAACGTCGGCAACTGTGTTGGCTGCACTTGAGTTGTGTCAGAAGGACTGCAGCTGAGCGTGTCAGGTTTGTTTACAAAAGTGACTGTTTATTGCACTTGCTCATATTTTGGCCATCAGTTGCTTGATTCCTTAATTTTGTGTGAATAGATGTCGGCAGAACAGCCACTTCGGCGGCAGTGCTCCTCCCCAATGAAAATGCTGGGTACGGGCCAGTGTATACATGTAGGCCTATAGCAGTGCACAATAAGTTACACTGTCCCCATTTCACACTGCTAGGGAGTGTAACAGTAAGTAGGCCCACGCTATACAGAGCCAGCCTCCGCAGCATGTGCATGTGGTCAACGGGTCAACCTGTGCTGCTAAAGGGGGTCACACGTGGTTTCCGGACATCTCGCATCATTGCCACTTCGCATCATAGTCATTTCGCCCCAGTCGTTGGACGTTTCGCATCATAGTCATTTCGCATCATAGTCATTTCGCCGTCGTTATTTCGGATTATGGGATCGATTTTTTCACCCTGTCATTGGACGCTTCGCATCATAGTCACTTCGCATCATAGTCATTTCGCCGTCGTTATTCTATTGATAGGCCTACACTGATGCATCACTATTTTATTCCAAACCCTATCATTCTATAGGCCTAGTTATCGCATCATAGACATAGATTTAGCAGAGATCATATTCGCTCCAGTGAACATGGTGAAACAATATGATTATATATCGAATCCGCTACTGTAAGAAAACAAACACATAACCAAGATAAAGTTGTTTTAATCTCATTTTATTTTTTATTTTGCTGCTCTCGAGTGAGGTGTAGGCCTATGGTGACACAACAGACTTTATTATGATATAATCACATATTAAATCAATATTCATGAATCTCACTGTACAAAATTATTAAATAATTAGTATTTACATAGCTACATTATTTATTTGTGGGGCCGGGTTCAATGTCATGGCAGTTCAATTTCATAAAATATAAGTTCATGGGCTGAAACACGCATGAGTTCAATGTCATAAATTATAAGTAGTTTATGGGGTGAAACACGCATCATAGTCAAAATCAATGTTGAATCAACGTTATTCACGTTGATTCAACGTCGCAACAACGTCGTGTACCCAGTGGGGTGTTAGCTGGGTACGTAGATAATAATGAACTGGGTGATATGGATTTGATATGTATACACATTATAGACATTTTTATATGTTTTATTCACATTACTATAGTGCATGTAACCACCATTTGCCTTTGTCACTATGCATGGCCCACATAGGCTGTAGTTATATATTGTATCTTGTATTGTTTTTAAATGACTGAATATTATTTCCCGTCAGTAATGCCGTGTTATCCTGAGATGTAAATAACAAATTATCACAGACCAGCGGACAGACATACAAATAGACAGACATAGGGGCCTACAGGCATACATGTGGACATTATTATCATTCTTACGTTTATTTTATTAAAGTTGCGTAAATTCTGAGGCTAATTCCATAGCTATAAACGATATAATTATTTCTGGTGCTTCTGGTTAATTCATTCTTTATATTGCCACACGAGAGTCCTTTGTCAACATTAGGCCTATTATATAAAATATCTCTGCTCTTACTAATTTTAATATACCTGTGCGGAGACTTAACATGTGATAATGCGACAGGGAAGTGACTATGATGCGAAATGACTATGGTGCGACGGCGAAAGATCAGTCTAACCAAAAACGTCCTAAACAATGTCCTTGGTCTAACTGCTATGTTCATAGGCTTGTAGCTGTGGGAAGGTTATTACTGCTACAATGCGACGGGGGCGAGATGACTATGATGCGAAATGATTATGATGCGAGATGTCTCATTTAAATGACTATGATGTGAAATGGCTATGATGCGAGACGTCTCATTCAAATGCGACGGCGAAGCGTCCTCTGGTGAAAGGGGGGGGCGAAGTGGCAATGATGCGAGATGTCTGGAAAGCTCACACGTGACGTCGCTGAACTGACCTTATGACCCACTTATCAACCAGTAGAAGAGGTAGGTAGGTAGACCTATATATAGATATACTCGTGTTATAGATATAACGTGTTGAATGGATGATGCCATGATAGCTGCCATTGTCTCACAGAAATACAGATATTTAACCCTGTTTATCTGGGCATCAAAAGACAAATCTCAAAATCGGCGTTCGTGGTGCAATAAAAAAAGTACTCTTTAACAGACACATGTTGTTAGATATGTTCTCAGTTCAACGAATTTAACGTCATTGTCGTGAAATTAATCGCCATTAAAATGCATTAACACAGGTAGAGTGAAAGAGTAGAGATTCCTACTAAAAACTACGGTCGCTGCCGCTCTCGAACAGATAGTTTAACCTGTCCACGATACTACACTTGGTTTTCAATGGTATTGAAACAGTTTTGTAACAGCATGGTGTTATGGCTTTAGGTTAGGGCGACGAGCCCGGGGAATTAGTACCAGGTTTCATGATACTAGATTCGAGACCGTTCTCTTCCCAGGACGCCGATGGTTCTTCAGCGATGGACAAGGATATTTGGTAGTGCAGGGATCCTTGGAGTTGCTAAAATCCTTGTGTTGAATCTTGACCAACAAACACAGTTTTGGGTGATGGTCCAGACTCCACCTGTCGTAGGACCAGGGTGAGGGAGCGGGTAGGTAAATTAATGGTGTGTACCATGGCTAACACTTTTGAGATAGAGTGATTAACCCTTTCAGCTCGGGGACTGCCAGAATCTGACATCTACAGACGTCAGATTCTGGTGTATCCCGTCAGATTCTGACGTATAAAAACGCTCCCTGCACTGAAGAATTAAAATATTTCTAATGGTCGTAGACACATAACATAGCTATTCAAATGAAGCAGATAGAGCCAACTGAGACAGTTATGATGATCTCAAATTGAAAAAGACCCATTGGTTACCATGGTTTATACAAAAATATTTCAGTGTTGTAAGGGTGAAGAAGGATACCCACAATATAGAATATTTACGAGAGAAAAGGGGAGAAATATTTAGAGTTTAAATAGTTTCTTTGAGACGTGAATACCGAGAGCAGGGAATGGACCTATAGTAGTAAAGTAACACACGCTGCAGCATTAACCACTACGGAAAAGCTCACGCTCTGTGAGTAGGAAGGGAAAACAGTAGCTCAGTGATTATCGTCATTTGTCTATAGTACCAAAGATACGACACTCAGTACACAGTTAATTGAGGAGGGTTGTACGGAAGCCTGGCCTATAGGTGGACATCTCACGTCCAGCCAGTGAGAAATCTAATTATTTAAAATTCGTGGTGGTGATTTGATAAAATTCTGGAGGGGAAAATTATGCATGTTAATATTATAATTAACGACAAGCGATGATGTAGCCCCTTCATTTAACAAACATATAGGTCATACTGATACAGGAAATCGATTGCTTGACCAATTTGAATCTATAAAGTTATTTATATACCAACGAATAATTAGAGTATCAGGTTTCCAGCTTTGAATTCATACATTTGTGACCAAAAGAGTAGGCCCTAATACTTATTCGAAATGACATACTTCAACACAAATATTTGACCAATAATAAGATGCGACACAAAATAAGGTAAATATCCCATATGCATTTTATTATGCCCAAAATATACTCCACTCACATAAAAGACAGCATAACACATAGTGTTTGCCAATAGAAGGCAGCAAAGTAGAGTATCAAGAGTGAAACAACAGGTTGAAATACAAGAAATTAAAAGCACATATTGTCATCTAGTTTGTAATTATAAGGAACAAATAGAAGTACATTCCTGCTCTGACAGTTCTGATTTATGTCATTAGCATTCAAGTTTGATTTGAGCATATATTTTACATGTACCGTAATCAGAATACATCAGCAAAAGTGAAATGCACACTATTAATAGGTTAGTAGATTAACCAAATATGGTGATCTTTGCCGTAAGATACACTGTTGTGTGAGATGAAAACAATGTGTCCACTCAAGGTAAAATCCAATTACGTTTTCTGCATGTTTGAAAAAAGTGAATCACATGCTCATTGTGACTATGGTTGGATAGCAAAAAAGATTCTGGGGATAATTCAACTCACAAAGACCTCATGGCTGATATTAATCTAGGTTTACAATTGCCTTAAGTGAAGTATTTCTCATTTTGTATGCACTAAAATAATATACAGTTTTTCAACAAAACACAGTAGACAACTCAAGTAATGTTACTCAGATATATAATATGGGATTTATCCAAGCAAAAATATAATGTAAGAACTATGCTGACACTTAATCATACAAGCAAATTCGTTGTTTTCTACAGTCAAGTAATCATATACCTGCTGTGTAAATCATAGGGTCCTTTCCAGGAGTTATGGAGGTTATTAGTAGCATAGTTTCCCATGTAGTGGGTCGGTGAAAAGTGTGTTAACTAGATGTGTGAACTCATCTAACCAGTGAATACAGGATGTTGACCCAGCGCTGCCGCAATGTTGGGTCAGCATCAGAGATACAGACCCAAAATTGAGAAAGCGTTAGCTGGAAGATAACATCATAGATATTAAGCCACATGTAAGACATTCTTACTTGACTTTTCAAAAACCACTGTCAGAATATTTGATCATCTTGTCAACACAATTTTGCCAATAAATAACATGCAAATGATGAATTCAGCATCAATCACATCTAAATTCAGAAACTCAATATGATCAATGCAAGTAATTTTATACATCAAGTATTATATTACAATGCTACATATAATTGGTTCAACGGTGTATGACTAAATGGTGTTGGACTATAAAAAAAAAAATCCAGCTGAATGGAGAAAGGGAATCTTGATGTGTGAAGAATTATATGCATAAATCATTATATTAATTATGAACGAAAATAAAGCATTAGAAATCGAAAGTCAGAATTCACTAATCAAATTTTTAAAAGAAGGTTACAACAATACTGAGACTCAATGGCACTGTGAATTTGTAATTACACATAATGCATGGTAAATAGGTATGTCAAAACAATGTCAGTACTTTTAAAATAACAGTTTTTATTACATTTTCACTGGTATCTTCACAGAAGAGTGTAGAAGAAAATATTGTAAGGTTTATCAAAGCAGATAAAGAATGAAAGTGAGCGAATAGTTGTAAATAACGCAGAGTCATTATCCCGCAAAGGTGAACAGACATAAACTTGATACATTTCAATTGGTTATTTGAGCATATCACACAGAGAGATTACATTATACATGTATAGTACGTGACAGATAACTAATACTGGCAGCTTGTTTCGTTCATTGTTCGGGTTTAACTGTAGCTTTTTACCCACATCACCCGCATCATCTATGACACCAAACAAATTTACACAGGGTTTTGACAATACATCGCACATAGTTTCGCTGCACTTGACAACCATGTGTAACTGTGTAGATGTATTTTATACTAATAAAAAAAACACCTTCACCATTTAAAAACAAGGGTCACAGAATATCAATCTAGACTGGTCGAACATAAATGATTACTATCATTATATCAGCTGTTTATGCAGTGATAGTCGATTAATGCTATGTCTACTTCATAGAACACAGGGTTAACGGGCACTTTTAACCCAATGTTGGTTTAATATTGGCCCACCATCCGCGATACTGGCCCAACATTAAACCAGCAGTGAGCTATTATCTACAGTAGCGAGACACATTATCTAGTTACTAGTCAACAAAGAGTGAGGCAAAAAGGAGCATGTGCAGGCAACAAGAACAAAGAGTGTGTAAAAATACTCTGCCTTGAGTATCATAGAGCCAAAAAGTGATATAAATATAGAGATATGTGTAATATCATAAGCAGACAAGAGTAAACTGCTACCAGACAAGCCATACGACTATTCCAGAGACTCATATGGTAAAGGAGAGAAAACAAAGGAAGAAGAGCAATAAAATCCATCACAACATAATTTATATTTCAAGTCAGTCTGAAAGAATTGCTTCAGTATTCTAATTAAATTATTCTTAAATTTTGCTAATTATTCATATAATATTGATGCAATTTGGATACATGATCCAAAAATTGCGTGCTACCGGTATTTAAAATTAAACATAAACAATCATTAAATCAAAACAGAAAATTCAGACAGATAAATTATTTCAGATTAATGAAGAAGTGTGATATGATTAAAATTTAGAGTGATGGGTTCAAATGTGTATCTAGAAGATTTTGGTTACTTAAAAAAATTATCAAGAATAATAATTATTAATAAAAACATTTTTGTACTATTACCTAAACTACACTATCAGTAATTAAATGTATACATTCACTCACTGCTACAATAAATTAGTTCAATTAATCTTTTCACAACCTTAGTTCCAAAAATATTGGAAATACATCATCACAGTTCATATACAGAGTATCGATGAGCGATTGTCAACTTCTAAGGTAAACTTTGAGGAATAAGCAGGTTGCGGTGCACCTAGATAGTACAGTGAAGTAAAAAGTAAAGGAGTATTTGTATATATTCACCCTTGGATCACTAAGTTATAGCATTTAATTTTTTCCCCACTTGAAGTTGTGTCTCGCTACTGCGACTCACAACTTCAAGTGGGTGAAAATTAATTGCATGTGTGAAAAACAAAAGCCAACCTAGCAAATTCAATACTCATTTCGCCTTCAAATTTTCTGTTTGTGGAACAAATAAAAAGGTTTAAAATGGCAATATATGTGCTTAGCATTTCAACCCTTTGACTTCCAATTTCATTTTCACTCACTTGAAGTTGTGGATCGCGTCAGCGAGACACAACTTCAAGTGAGTGAAAATGATTCAGATTTTTGTTGAAATTGATCATTTTTAAATCCGGCTGATGGAAGACATGTTTCAAATTCGAAAAAAAAACGGTTGAAAAATTTTAAAATGAATATAGCAGTGATTAGTTCCTGAAGTGTTAAGGCGTTCACTACATCGTGAGCTTCAGTTCGTTTTCAGTGACTACATCACTGTGATAAAACATAAAATGTCTTATATGATGTTACCACATCCATCTTCCAAGGATTAACACTTAACCCTTTCAAGCCTGAATTTATGATTGTCATCTTCATCCACTACAAGCCGCGAATTGCTGTCGCAATTCTCGACTTGCAGTGGATGAAGATGACTTGAGGTGGATGAAAAATTAAAGAAAATTGCCACAAATTAGAAAAACATTTTCATGGAAATTTTCATTCTAAAACCTTTAGTTGTTGAAAAATTGGGTCTATTTTCAGGGATGTATCGTGAGGGCTTAAAGGGTTAGAGTGCTAATCATGTCAATGTGTAGCTTTTTCCGTCTTTTTATCAGTCTTTCAAACAAGAAAATTTGAAGGAAAAATTAAGAATTAATTTGCTTGATTGGCACATATGTTGCCAGATCGGGTCACATATCTTTTGATTAAAAGTGTGTAAATGTGAGTAGGGAGACCGGGGCACTGTGGTACAGTGGTAATAATTAGAAATTTAAACCATGGAAATCCGCGATGACGCCATCAATTGATGCCAAGGGAGTTTCCCGTTTCCCAAAGAATTAACAAGAGGATAGACCACACTGTTTCTATTTTATCAGAAAAGGTATGTTTTTCGGTCACAAAAGTAAATTTTTTTCACCTGATATCGAACCTGATAATCTGTAGAAGAACTATAACTAAAGTATATTGTCCTCACCAATGAGTAATGTTATATATTGGCCATGTAAACGTGTAGTGCAATTTGACTAAGAATTCATGGTGGCCATTTTTTAGCCTAAAATTTCAATGTGGTAGTCTGGGGCACAGTGGTTCGGAGCACAGCGGTTCATTATCAGAGATATCATTATCAAAGATGAGCCACTGTGCCTCACCTATGTGCCACTGTGCCCCACCTATGATATTGTGTATTAACCATGTGATTATATTAGCCATTGCATAGGTATATTGAATATTAATGTTATAAACGTAAATATTTGGTTTATTAGAATATTATTAAACCTTAAAAATCAAATCAAGTGTGTTTATTTATTTTTGATCCACAGTGCCCCACCGAGTGATCCACTGTGCCCCAGGGGTGGAGCACAGTGGATCATGATTTTTATTTTTGTCAATTGTCTATAGAAATGGCTGGTAAGATAAACCACACAAATAACATATACATACTGTATAATTACCCTTAGTAGACCTCATTCATACAACTTTAAATAAATCCGAACCATTGTGCCCCGGTCTCCCCTAATTTTTACCTATTTGTAGTTGAATATCATGGTAGCCTGAGAAAACAAGTGGGTAAGAGTTCCAATTGTATAACTTAGTGCTTAAAGGGTAGTATTTATAGTATTATCACATTTTATCTTAAATTTGGTTACTGAAGACACATTTCACTCCCTTTGGAACATTCTTGAATTTTGTTGTGTCAATAAAATTGTTAAAATTAATGAAAACAGCAATTATTATTTTAGGAGTAATTTTTTTTCAAAACAAAATCACAAAAGCATGATTTTTTCCATAATATCATGAGAGGGAAAATATAACAACAGGGAGATCACAAGAATGTTTAAAGATTGGATATAAGCACTATATTTTTGTACGCATCACTGAAATATGGAAAACCCATTTGAATTGACAGTAAGGCTTTTTAAATCTCTTTGATGTAATAATTATGTAGTAAACATGAGTATCAATGCACAATAAGCTTAGACAATGAATAAACAGTGAAAGAATATTGATAAATCTGAGTAGATTAGTAGAGAAGTAGAATGATCAGTTAGTGAGTATCAGAGGACAGGCAAGCAGGGTTAGAGTCAAGGTCTAGAGAAAGAGTATCGGTAAGAAAAGAAGTTCACAATAACACACAGCCTTTTAAGTAAAGGGATATACTTCAAATATATGGCATCAAAGTCTTGAAAAAGTATTTTTATCAGGTTAAGTACATCAACATCATCTTATAAACATTATTCAATAACAGATTATACAAGATATACATTTAAATGACTTTTGTTATAATGAGAGGTAATATGTTTAAGGTCTATACAAAATCAGCGCTTGACAGTTGGGATTGTAAAACAAATCCAAAAGCGCAATGCATGATTGGGTTCACAGTAGATCAATACCACTCCTTATTAGCTGAATGGGAATTCTCACAGCTAAAGCAGTTGATTGAGTTCTACCACAGTATGCTGTGTCTGAATTAAATAGCTAATATAAAATACTACGACTACTGGAGAGATCACTCTCACATTTTGATTTAAACACCATGTAGACAATACCACTTGGGTGAATACGCTCGCACATCGTCTCCTTGGATATGAAAGGGTGCATCTGCCACTTTGTGAAGTGGCAGATGCACCCTTCCATATCCAAGCGGCCGAATGTTGACTTACATCCTGAGTGCAGACATAATCTAATAAACCTAGACATTGATTCAGTGCGGAGTCTTTTCTAATATGCTGGTGTGACAATCAGAAATCTGTTAAATTTTCTAGGAGGAATATTGAAAGCCCCAACAGACAACAAACATGAGTAAGTCATCTACTTTA
Organism: Flabesymbios commensalis; assembly: GCA_964017125.1. Taxonomy (NCBI): domain Eukaryota; kingdom Metazoa; phylum Annelida; class Polychaeta; order Terebellida; family Flabelligeridae; genus Flabesymbios; species Flabesymbios commensalis. The sequence continues at coordinate 37,698,563 of OZ024908.1, read as the reverse complement.
CAAACTCCGCACATTACATTCAAAGAAAACTTTTTCCAGCCTAGCAACTTGTGTATCATTGTAAAACAAATCAGACATTTGTTTGATTCATTTTTTTTCTATAAATTTATTATTTTGAATATATTACATTTAAATAGGTACAAGGACTAGAAACTCTTCAGGAGATAAAATAAGTATTAGTAATTATATTATGTTTAGTATCACCCACTAAGACATCCTAAAGCAATCCAAAAAAATTCAAGAGTCCAATAAAAAGTGGATACGATTTAATTAGGCCTTGGGGCATTAGCCATGCAGTAGCCCAAGGACGCACTACAGAATTTCTAACAAAGTATTGACATTTTTCTTTAAGAACCAAAGTTCTAACTCATAATAAATATCTATATATTACATGGATTCTAGTGTAGAACAGCAAACAGCTCAGAAATAAACCTGCATTAATATAACAGCCAAAACAATCCTTGATATGTTCATGTGAAATCGGTTGTTCCTAGTGTCAAATTGAGCAAAGAGCTTGTAATGATGTTTTGTTAAATATGTAAAAAAGAAAAAATATAAATAAAATTATTCTCACATTCAGTCGACCAAACATGGTCAATGATTAGGTTATAGTGTAATATCACAAGTTGGGCATTTAGTCAGTCACGATAACAGTAGCCCAGGTTTATATAAATATACGTTCCCTAACTAAGTTTAATGTTTTATCCTTTTCGTTCAACATTTTATCATATTATATTAGATACATATTTAGTTCCAAAATCAACGTTAATGACTTTTTACACCAGTAATGCAGCTTTGAGCAAAATTGTAACCTAGCCAAGAGAGACATATTCTCTGAAGAAATTTCAGTATAGTTAGTATGTCTAAAAAAATTAAATATGTCAAACTAAATCATTGCATCACAAACAAATGATTAATTAATTCACTATATCTTCTGTACTGAACAAAATATGTTCTTTCCTCAGTTAGAATTAGTTTGCCTTATACATGTTATAGTTCCTAATCAATAAAAAAAGTACAATTCTATCTAATATCTGCGAACTGCACTGAAAATTACTGAAGCTAGTTGCAATGATATTCTCCTGCCACGAATTATAAAGAGTAATGATATTTTCTAAATTCTGAAGAATTCATGTTAAAAAATTATCAAAATTTCTAGTTTTGAAGGGTGGCGGTAAAAATAATATTTAAACATAATTCAGTAAACGTATCAAACTAAGCGTGATTTCAAAATTTATTTGAAAAATGGAGTAATCAAATATGTCTCTGATCTGACTCTGAAATAGTATAGTATTCATGAACCCCCCCAAAAAGCTGGGAAATAATACATTTTCAGCAACTGTTTGTCAAAAAATTATTAATATGATTCCTACCAGCAATGCGGCAAACTAATTTCTCTAATTACCAAACAAAAAATTTAATAAAAATGACCTTATAATATATTACTGCGAAGTAGACACAGATGTAGTGAATCAAATTTGGAAGATGTGTATTTTTAATAAATATATTTTATTTAATAAATAACTTTTTTCATCATTTGAAGCTAGAGATTGTGTTAGCAATTCCAGAGTCAAATAAATGAGAAATAGAAAGAAACGATTCAGCAAGACAAGATTTAAATGATAAAATAGTAATTTGAAACCAGAGATTGTGTGATGAATTCCAGTTTAAAATGTATTAAAATACCAACAACAATTCAGCATTTAAAGTGTTCAAATTGAAAGGTGATAATTTTTCACAATTCGTGATAGCTTAGAGCCCTATTTCATTTTTGTAATGAAGCAATATTATTTCAAAAATGCACATGTAATCTAACGTGAGCTACTAAGGACTATATGTAAATTTGACATCAATAAATTAATCTGCTTGTCCATAAATAGATGAGCATATCTGTTCATTATTCAACTATCAATCATCCTAAATTAATGTTTCATGAAATAAATAAAAAATGAGATAAAATATAGCAGAGTACACTTTGCTCTGAAGCAAACGACAGATGCGCCATCACATTTCGCCATTGCCAGATCCCTTCCTCACCAGATTTATTGGAGAAAAAACCCCATTCAAATAAGACAAATCTTGAAAATCAGAGTATACTTGTTAATCCATCAAGTGCTTATTACATCTCTAGCCATTTCCAGTCTGTCTATTTTTAATTCAAAAAAGAAAATGTGATGGACAAACGAGCAATAAATTAGCTAGATTGGCATATTCAAATTTTACAGGTAAGTCATTTTTACTCGCTTGATGTTGTGGGTGACGTGGCGACAGCGAGACACAACTTTAAGTGGGTAGAAATTTTAATTCCCTATTTTTTAAATAACGAGGAATTTAGAATCCTGATAATTTATAGTAGAATACGAGGACTATAAAATGATATTTTTGCATGGGCATGGTGAGAGGGATAAAAAAAAGTTAGCATCACAACCATTAACATAATTAAAATACATATATTGTAACAACCGTTTACACCACCAGAAATGTTTTTCAGAAGCTTAAATTATATTATAATTTTTTACTTGGAGTTAGATATTAATAAAGTTGCAATGATATCTGAATGGTCCGTGACAAAAAATTCAAGAAGGCTACACAATTTGTTGTTTAATTCTTTGGCATTACATCTTGTTAAAAATGCAATACCCTTATAATTCTCTTTTTAAAAACATTTTTAAAATATTTTTTAATAAGTTTCAATGTCAAGTTATAAAAAAGGACCATAATTATTTTGGTAAGTTTTTTCAAAGATTATTTACATTGGAATCTGAGCAGTGTAAGGGTCAATACTGAAAACAATGATAAGCATTACGACCAAGTACTATGCACAAAAAACTTGATTTAAATAAATACACAGCTTGCCTCAAGAAATACAAATATAGACCAGTGACTATTGAAGCATGGCTGTGCAATGATATGATTTTTTTCATTAATAAATAGATAGCAGCTGCTTCAGCAAGAAATATACAAATCCACCATGTTATCAGCTAGAGTATCTGGCCACAGCAATATCATACTGGTGCAATATATCCATACATAGGCCTAGATACATACATACACACATACCGTACATCAGCATTACATCTTTAGCATAACACCACATGGAAAAGCCATGTAATTCAACTGAACAGGAGGTACCCAGTTCTAATTGACCAAACATGCCAGTTGTCCAAATATGTTTCAATAAGTGAAAAGTGAACTAATTAAAACGTGATCATAGAAAATTAAATTTGGACATTGTTCTTGCTCAGGTCATATTCTGACAATTGCTTGAGTATTAGCCAAAAAAATGTATCTCCCTAATTCAAACATAAGAATACTGCATTTGACATAATGATAAAACTATTTCTCAACAAACACTTACTACTCGATGTGCTCCTTGATCATACATTCTTTTTCACTTTCACATAATTATATAAAAATGGTTCATAATTACTATTCTAGTTCAATTATCCTGGCGAATATGCTATTTCCATAGCATTTATAAACAAAAAGCAATAAACTGCAAAAATAATAACATAAGACAGTTTTCGTTGCCAATTTGTGCGAAACATAACATTTTTTTAAATGGCCCCAGAGGTCCATTTTTAAAATGATAATATGTACAGTTGATCACTTTAACTGGATTATTTTGATTTATCTGCATTTCTGGTAATAAAATAAACCGATTTAGTGTAAATTGTTTCAGATCTAATCTTTCTTAACCCTTATCCATCTGAATTGATTAGTTTAATTTTTTTAGCTTTTTCCAGCTTTGAATAATGACAAATATGTCTGTTTTTCAAAAATAGAAATCTCCTAATTTGAACTGTTTGATTCACTATTTTATAAATTTCAGTCATGAATGGCATTTCATTTGAAATAAAAAAAAATGACAAGGGTTAAATTGAAATTTGTGCCTAAATCTGTGTATTTAAACACTTAAATTGCTGACCAAGTCTATACCGTTTTTAGACGTTTTATTTGTCCTTCAGACAAGACAATTTGAAGGAGAAATTGGCATTAAATTTGATAGATTGACATAAGTTTTGATTCAAATTGTCCACATTTCTTACCCACTCAAGGTTGTGGTTTGCTGTAGCAAGACACAATTTCAAGTGGGTAAAAATTAATTTAAGGGTTAACACCGCCAACATATCTGAGTGGATGAAGTTGAGTGGATACTCAGAAGCATTCAGACCACAGTAACAAATTAAATCCTGAGTCCTGTCAGCTGGTAGAGATGAAACAAATCATTGAGGAATTCAGCTCAATCTATCTCAGACTGAAACGTTTGATTTCCATCTTATCCTTCGGCATCTTCAGGTGGTGGTAGTGGTGGTGGAGGGGAACTCCCTACTGATGATGACGGTGGCTGTGATATCTCATGGTCTATCACCAAGTTACCACTGAGGTCGGGAGGACTGTCCGTTTCACAAGCTAGATTAGCTTGGAATTGTTCGTAAGCTTGCGCACTGCTGGTGCTCAAAGGACTGTCTGCCGTTGTGTCTGAAGGAGGCAGACCCATTCCAATTTGATCATATGGATACCCAGCGGATGATTGCTTGGGACGTCGTCTTCGACTGTAGATTTCTGATTTCACCATAGACAGTGGTCGATTAACCTGACAACAAAACAGTTTATATAGTAATGCTTTAAAATCTGCCATACACATTTGCAAGTGTTAGAACAGCGTTTTTGCATAAGTTCACCTCTAGACGATTGATTGCAAAGTACCATACACATATAATAGAAATACGATGAGCATATTTACAGATTAATTAGTAATAAGCAAAATCATTTAACTTTGCAAAGAGAAAATAATTGGACAGTGTAAAAAATATTTTTTCAATTACCAATGAAAATAAAATTCAAGTACACTAAAAAATTCTGATGCTTCTGCAATAACTGATACATAATTCGGACCTAGTATAGTAGGCCTATTCTACCAGACCAATTATTGCATGATAAGATGAGATAAATCACTGCAGTCGTTCAGCTGTTTTGATATCAGAGGCTAGAATACCATACTTGGTCCACCATTTTATTTTATATATATTTTTAATTAAACTAATTAAAAAAGAGAATCCATTATTATGGACAATATTTCTATACAAACAATACAATACACATCAAGAATTGTACCATTCACTTTGATCAAAGCTTAAATTAAATATATACATCATAGAGTATTTTTTTTATATATATAATTGAAAAATAATCAAGATAAGTAACCATTGCTGCATCCATTTTCATACACATTTAAAAGTATTTCTAGAATTTGGACAATTTTAATAATATACAAAATCGAAAAATCTCAGTTTCCATCTCATAGCCTTCAGTTTCTTAATGGGGTAGCTATTGTCAATAGGGTGAAAATAAAATGATTATGTGTGTAAAACATAGCAACCTTAGGTGGTTCAAATCAAGCACACAACTGTATAATGTGATGTATATCCGGTCATGTAACTTTTAATTTGAGTCTTCTTTTATTTTCTTTTGCAGATAATATTTTGTCAAACCCCTCCTATTATTTACTAAATGTTTTAATCAGTTTCAATTGTAGGAGATATTAAGAGGTATAAAGGATAAAAAATACAATAAAAATAACCTCACAAACTCACAACCAATGAGTAAAAGAACATGGGAAAAGGCTACAATAATTTAAGGCAAAGCATGTTTTTATTATGTCCAAGCATATAAAAATAAAAAAATAGATTGAGAAGACAAACATATACAGAAACAAACTAGTCAACCTTCAACTTAAAATCAGTTTCCCATGAGGAAATTTAAAATGTACTAATAAAATTCAAAAAAATAATTGAATAGTAAAATTGATAACTCTAAGAAATATTGATACATAATATTGTCATTCTAAAATCACCGTACTCCTTTCAGATGTTTACAATTAACCCTTTAAGTCCTAAGTACAACAATAGTTTTTTTTAATCTAGGAATGAGATGAGTGTTCAAACATCAAAATTTGCAAATGTTTGGTCTCAAATGAAACAAATATGAGTAATTTTCACCCACTTGAAGTTGTGGGTCGCGGTAGCGAGACACAACTTCAAGTGGGTGAAAATTTAGCCCTTTGAGGGTTAAGAGACTTATTAAGTTTTATACTTGAAATGAAATGAAAGTAGAAACAATTAATAATTTATTCACTTTTACAGTCAAGTGGAATACAATAGCTACAAAAAATATATTAAATCTTCAATTATCAGGAAAAGAAATAGTCGATAAAATTGCTGTGTTTTCAATAAAATCGGAACATTAACTGATACAGCAGCAGTGCATAAAATGACAATCTAGACAAAAGTTATGTAATGAAAAAAATTCTGCTATGCACAAGAACATGGCTACAGCACTCAGAGGGTTACTCCTATGTATAACAAATTAACAATCAACAAACCGTTGCCTTGAAGCTAAAGGATCATATCAGCTACTCAAATGAGTGGCAGATAGGAGCTTTTAGCCCTGAGACGACGCATTGACAACACTCTTCAAACATAGTCTCACTGCAAAAACAAACAGAAAAATCTTGTCTCCAAATCTTTCAAACAGCTCCTGCTATATTTCAAATCAACATGCAAATTAGTCTCACCGACAAACTCTATTCAAATGCTATGGATGCAAAATCTAAGAGGATAATGATGAACGGGATGAAATATGAGGACATGATTCATAAACAGACAATAACGTGATAAGGTTAGGATAGAAGGGAGCTAAAAGGGCGGCAAGAGAAGAATGGTATCATCAAAATGGAGCTGGACTAAATGGGGTTCTACTGAAAAAGTAAACCAGGCAATAAAAAGCAGAAGCTCAAGCAGCCACCCGACGTTTGGAAAGGTGAACAAACCTTGTGAAGCCTATAATACAAGCCACATGCATTGCACACTGTATTGCCGTCTTTATCTCTTCGCCATACAGTGGTAACGGTTGTCCCACAATTGGTACACTCATAGCCGTTTTCTGACCGCCGGGAATGTTGCTGAAAGTCAAATATATGAGCGTCAAAAGCCTTATTAGATAGAGGACCGAGAGGGAAGGCACAACTAACCTTGTGCAGCTTGAAGTAAAGACCACAGGCATTACAAACTGGGTCGCCTTCTGTGTTTCGACGCCACATTGTCGTAACTGATGTTCCACAGTTTGAACAGGTATAGCTCGTTTTCTTTAAGAAGCGCTGGAAAACAAATTTTACAGCCTAAATGGTCTCTCCCAAGTGTACACAGCACTGTATCTGCAGTCTGTCCCCAATCACCAATCGTGCGTGCCGTCTGTCTGGATCCCTGCTGTAAGAAATACTACCAAGCCACATGCAAACCATGTTTGTATTTAACCCCTACAGCTCTAATGTTGACTATAGTCTTTATGTGTTTTCATTAGCACTTGTGTAACAGAATTCTAGAAATTTTAAAATCTGTGATATTGAGAAACATTAGAAAAATTGAGTAATTTTCAGTCACTTTAAGTTTGTGGATCGCAATACTGAAACACAACTTCAAGTGACTGAAAATTTACCTTCAGTGATTCAGAATTGTGAAGGTTAACCTTCAAGGCAATTCATTATGGAATTGAATTGTGTATAGACATGATTAGCCCTTTACCTCATACATGTAAAGAAGTCTGGCTATTGAGACATTAAACGTGAATGAGGTCTCGCAACTTTTTGGATTTTATGACGTTAGCACTGTCTGGCAGTCCGAGTAGGACTCGGACCTTAGACTACAGCATCATAAGTGTGAAGTTGTGACTGATATGAGTTAACCCGTACAGTGCGGGGACGTCTTTATAAATCAGAATCTGATGTCTATAATTGATTTTACATTGAAAAAAATCTTTGGTCACCATGATTTGTACAAAAATAATTCAGCGTTGTAAGGTTTACCCTTATACCTACTACATGGGGCATATTTACAAGGAGAGTATTTGATAGAGAATGGCAAAACCCATCAAAATGAGGAAGCCTTTCATTATCATAGATATAAAAAATGCATCTTATATAAAATTGTATGATTTCTATTCAATGTGAGGTAGGAACTGTGGTAAGAATTCAGTGACTGAAATGTTTAGGCAGGTACATCCAATTGGTTCATATTTCCATAAAACCTGCATTTCTTTCATTTATGAATATCACAATAAAATTGTAAATTTTACTATGTGTATATAATCAGTGAAGAGGTTGAGTTTTTTTCTAGAAAAGCAACTATAAAATTATTTTATGCAGCATTAGGGTGATCAAAATAAGATTTTACTACATTTTTAAGCACACTCTGAAACCAGAACACTGCCTAATAGCCTTCCCTAAAACACATTATTTAAGCCGCAGAAATCCAAATACAGACAGCTTTGTCCATGGAACAGACTGCTTTAACCCTTCCAGCACGGGGATTGACTTTAGTCGACAGAATCTGACTTCTGTAGACGTCAGATTCTGACAACTAAAGTCGATCCCCGCACTGTAAGAATCAACATATTTCTAAAGGCCGGAAACCCATAACATAGGTATTCAGATGAATCAGAAAGAGCTAACTAAGACATTTATGATGATCTCAAATTGAAAAAAAACCTTTCGTTGCGATGTTTTTTACAAATTAATTCAGCGCTTCAAGGGTTAATGTCCCAAGTGTCAGGCTCCAATAGCAGACAGGCAGCTAAAATAATAAGAGAGGCTGCTCATAGCAGGTTCTAGTGTAATCCTAACTGACAGTGATAGTGGGGTTGTCCCTGAACCATCATCATGGAAACACCTTATTTTGGTCTCTGGATTAAAGGGACTGGCCCAGGCTAAAATCATAAAAAAATCGGTGATTTTATTTCGGGTTTTTAATATGACCATATGATGTAAGCATGTACATAGACTAGAACTGCAAATTTTTATAATTTTTGTGCTGCGCATTCACCAGTTAGGCTAGATATAGAGACGTAATTCCTGATTTGTAATTATTGACAACCATGTCAAAAATAAGAAATGCGTGAATTTCGTCTCTATATCTAGTCTAACTGGTAAGTGCGCAGCACAAAAGTTATAAAAATTTGCAGTTCTAGTCTATGTACATGTTTACATCATATGGTCATATTAAGAACCCGAAATAAAATCACCGTTTTTTTGATGATTTTAGCCTGGGCCAGTCCCTTTAAGTAGTTGCTGCAGAAACGTAGTTCTAAGCACATCTTTAATCAGTCCCAATGTTGAAAAACCAAGGTATGATTTTGGCAATATATTATTAAAAAATATCTGCATTTGATTAATAAATGACCATTTTTTTGGTCATATGAAGCTGGAAATTGCATCAGGAATTCCAGGTTCGAATAACCGAAAACTTGTTAGAAACAATTCAGCAGAGTTAAAATTGAAGAACCACTCAAGACTATTTATAATCATCATTAATCTTTTGCATTACTTGCATCACTTTGAGTAACACGTTTTGAGGGTGGTAGCCAAGCAGATCCTCAATCAGCGAGATCTGAAAATATTTAGCCTTAAATTTGACAAATCTAAACAATTTTCGTTTTCTACAAGTTTGTAGTTATGGTAAAGATACAGGTATTGCACAGAATGACAACAATTGTAGATAATTATCTTCCAGTAATAGGAAATAGCCCTAGGACATTTCAGTAAGCTGCATGTTGTCCTGAGCTTGAAGATTACTGTCGTCTTCAAATATTGCTGATATATTATTCTCGCTACATAATGATAATGATAACTAAAATGTCTTCGAAATAACAATGAGAAAATTATGCTTGACAAGTTTATCCAATTATAAGTCTCAGGCTGATATGCTGAATCTCTTATAATGAACACGTCAGAATTCCAGGCAGAAAGTGTAGTGGTGTCATTCTAGCTAAATGCATGCTTTCCATATTGTTGCATCTTGTAACGTGAGAAGAAAAATGAGTGATAAAGAATAATCAACAATAGCAAAAATCAAAACATTGTTTGAAAACAGTTTCAAACAGAAAATGATGTTGAGGGTTAGAAAACATAGAAATAGGTGTAGGAAAAGATGTTAGGAGTTATAAATGAAAATATCCAGTAAACATGATGTTAAGTGGTAGTAGACACTTTGTACAAACTGACATATCAGGCTTTAAAAATAACATTAATAATAATGTGTGTTATCTAATTATACCATGTGCAAAAGCATTTTACAGAAGAAATTCAACATGTGCACAGTAAAATAATTTGAACTAGAAGAAAGTTTAAATACATGAAGATCTGCTAACTACAGACAAATAATAACAGTTGAAATATGATATGCAATGGTTCAACCACTTTATTCCAATGAGATAAAACTAGATAAGAGAGAAATATAAATACTGTAGATCTGGTAATGATCGTGAGGTTTTAATTTCGCAAAGAGGACAAACTCACAAATTTAAGAATCTCGCGAAAATTAATATTATAATAGTGCTACTGGAGAAAAATGTAAATTCATGGATTCCAAAAATAAAAAATTCGCAAAAAATTATAAAACGCAAAAATTACAAGATCTACAGTATACATTCTTCATTCACACAACTAGCTAGTTAAAATAAATGACATTATATATTACAAAAATATAACACCCTTGGAAGTTGAAAATCTATAGTGTAGATAATTGCAAATTAGCTTTAAAAATTAAAACAGATTGAATACATTTTATAGAGTTTGAAATTAAATGTATACAGAAAACGTTTCTTTATAGTAAATATGATTTCTGGGGTTGTTTAATATCCATGTAATACAATGTGGAAAGCGGTTAGATTTGTGATGGTTACTTCTCCCTGGACTCTTCCTATTGACTATTAAACAAAAAAGTGCGAGAAAAATTAGGTTGTAAATAAATAAACAAGAAAAAGAAAGATAGAAACAATAGATTTTTCAAAATATCACTTATGCTGGAAATTAACAAGACCTGTTAGCGACAGAGCCAACCCTCAGCCTATAATCATGGTTCAACAGTGATTTTTATTGTGTAATAAGCACATCATATGCTGGCATTATCCTAATTAGGCCACATGTATTTGATAATGTGGCTTACAGATTTTTTTGAACAAAGGTTAGAGCATGCGACAGGGAAAAATTAAAATAGAAAGTATACTTTTACTACATTCAGACCAGGCGTCAAAAAGTGTATTTTTTATCTTAGGAAATTTTATGGTATAACAGTCCACAAAAAGGTATTTTTATCATTTTTAATTTCTTTGGGGCTGTGTTCCTCACATTTTAAATGGCAGGAATAAACAAACCTGTGATATTGCGATATTGGTCAAACTATTAAGGACGTCGCATCCATAAACCACGTTAATAAACAAGTAGCCTGAAGTCCTATATATAATCCCTCGCCATAAATTAGGTTATAGTTTTTGCGGTCACAAATAATTTAAAAGTAGACTTCTGGTGGCCATTTTAAATTTTTTGTAAAATCACATGCACATTTCAAGATGGTGGGTAATGTGATTGTAAAATGTGAATTATTTCAGACTTCAATTCATCCATGGCGGCCATTTTGAATTTCAATAAAACCTTAAAAAATCACCTGCACAACTCCACATCGTGGGGAATGTGATTGTAAAATTTGAATAATTTCTGACTTTAAGTCTTTGCACCCACAAAAAATTTTGGAGTTGACCTCTGGCGGCCATTTTGAATTTTGGTAGTATCTTTAAAAAATCACTTGCACACCCCCATGTTGCTAGGAATGTCATGTTAAAATTTCCAAAAAAATTGACCAGTAGTTTTTGAGCCCAGAAAAAAACGTGATGCCTGACACCTGACAGATGACTCCTGACCGAATCCTAGCGTGACTAAAATCCCTCTTCCCCTACAGGCGTGCGGGCAGGGGATAAAAAGAGTGGCCTTAAAATTAATGAGGAATAATTAACAAATCAATGACAAATCACATGAATTTGATATTGAGTGGCAAGGACTTAGCCAGAGATCTGTTCAGCCTTCTTTTGGACGGCCTATTTTCAGCCTGGACGTGGGAAAATATCGCCAGATTCCACCAAATTGCATTGTTGGAGGACCCCAGACCCTGTCGTGGCCTAACAATAAGTAAATTTTGACTCCCTTTTATCATTTCCTGGCTAAGTCTAGGGATAGACACTAACTGATCTCAAGTAGTAGCCCAAAGGGCCAGTAACTTCACATAATTACTGACCCTTAGCCTGTCATTCTAGTCCTTAGTGGCCAACGGGCCACAGTTAGTGTCAATCCCTGTAAGTCCTTGATGAGTTGAGATAAGAAAATATTTCAGCCACCTTTTTGATTGACAACTCGTAGAAAGCAATTGCTCTAGATACGATATTAAGAAAAATGTGTCAAAGATAAATGCTATTAAAATTTAAAAACAGAAAGACAAAAAAATTTGCCTTGACAAATTTGATCATTTTGTATCAGCACCCAGAAATAAGTAAACATGTTGATACATTATTGTTCTAAATAAATTCCAATAATGTAAAAACGAGATAAAATTACATAAAACTTACTGATGGCTGCGATCCTTTAGATGTTGTTGGCGTGGCAGGATTACTACCAATGCTATCATTGTTGCTGTTAATCAGTCCTCCGGCTACTGCATCAGCCAATGAAATCTGTTTCCAAATAATCTCTGATTGGTAAATCACTATGTATCATTTATTTAATATAGCTGAATAGAAATTATTGTTGTGATACTTGAAACATATTTTTTATATTTAGCTGCATTGAGAGATTAAAAATAAATGAATGTCAAAACAAAAGAACATATTTGAATTCTACACATCGCCTGAAACAAAGATCTATTCAATTAAAAAATGATTCTTTTTATTTACCATAAAAAAAACAAATATGGAAGCAGGGTTCGCTTACAGAATCAGATTATTTGATATTTTGCTAAAGGGTCAGGTGATAGTTACCCCATCATGATGAGTGTGACCTCCAGGAAGCATAGCATTTGTTGCTCCGGCTGCTACCAGTCCGTATGTGGTGGCCAGAGAGCTTGTAGATGGCCCTCCCTGTACATAAGCTGCTATACTCTGTAACCATCGTGAATGTGCCTCGATATCAGCCACTGGCACGGTGCTCAGACCCGCAGGATATGTGTATGCTCCCTGAGATAATGTTGATGGTAGTCCGCGTGCCAGGGCCGTCTCCTCCATCATATTCTCGTGACATTCCTCATCTGAAAAATCATCTGGTTTAGGACTTCCTTCAGGTAAAGCTTCTTCTTTTACCATAATAACTTCACTCTCTCTTTCTGTTACCGTCACATCATAAGGTAAACCAGCAATCTCTCTAGGCTCCTCTTTATCACCTTGCATCAATGAGCTAGGTCCAGGAATAGGGGATAAACTATTTGTGTCCTCTTTTATATCCGCAACACCATCTTCCCCGCTCTGTTCAATTATGTTCTCAATTGTTTCATCCAGAAAAGAACCCAACTTTTTCACAGCGCCCTCACTATGATCAGCCTCTACATTCTGTCTTGAATAATTTGTTGAAGAAGACGCAGCTGATTTGGGATCATTTTTATCAGGAAGATGGTCATCTAATGTTCTTTCATTAACTTGATCTAACGGCTCAGCATTGGGAAAGACACATGCATTCGTCTTAACAGGATTGAGTGAGGAGTCTTTTTGATTATGGCAATGGGACTGAGATAATGGTAATTGTATCCATGAGGGAGCAGGTTTTCTTATTGTATCTGAGGGAGCAGGTTTTCTTATCGTATCTGAGGGAGCAGGTTTTCTTATTGTATCTGAGGGAGCAGGTTTTCTTATCGTATCAGAAGGAGACATACGTGTATTTTGTCGTTTTATGCTCAGGTCGGTTGCAGTGACTGTGTGAGTATCATCTAATTCCAGCGCATCTGAGAAGCTTCGTTTTTCACTTTTGATATGACGAACATGAGAGCCTTCATCGGAGGAGGCATCCCAATGAGTTTTTTCTTTACCGACATGACTGGAAGCTGCAGGGAATTCTGTCAAATGACGAGAATAAATAGGCCGGGGGATATTGAGCAAAGGTGGCATAGACGGAGCTTTATTGGCAGAGCTGCACTGTGTCAACTTTTTTGGTTGTGAGGTTTTGCGTTTTTGAGAGCGAACTGAGAGATCTTCGACCATGTGGCAGCCATCATCAGCTTCCACCTCGCTGTCTGACAGCCGAGACAGATCCACACAGCGATCACTGGATGTGCTCACCTCAAAGTCACGCTGATTCTTAATCACTTCCTTTATACTTACAAGAAACACTTCATTATTATCTAGTGTGATTCCAAGTAAGCCATCGATGCTCAGCTCAGACTGGAAATTGAGTCCTGTTTTACAGAGTAATGTGATGGCTTCCTTAAGCCCATTTTTTACTCGCTCTGCTGAATCATGCACAAGCCTCATGGTTCCTGCATGTCATACCACCTCTATCCTAACCAGTCTGTTTGGTGAATCATCAGTAATGACTGAAACAAGCCAAGAAATCATATTATACATACGTAACCATTCATTATTTACAGGCATACCTTGTATATTTAACCCTCAGAGCACTGAGCTATTCAATTTAAATTTTCAGTCACTTGAAGTTGTGTCTCGCTAACGCAATCCACAACTTCAAGTGACTGATAATTTGTGTTATTTATGAAATTTAGGTCCCAACATATATCTGTGTTTCAAGATTGAAACCATATTTTATTTTTAACAACTGATCTTATAGGTGCTAATGAAAACACAGAATGTTTAGTCAACATCAGTGTGCTAAGGATTAAGCCATGTCCTGCTAGACCTGTACTCATACGTTTGCAAGAAAGTTTCAAACCATATACAGTGTTTCATTTGGCTCTCTCTAACATGGCGCAGCGCCATGTTGCCTTTTGTGGGCGCCATGACGTTGCCCTTCAAGAGTGCCATTTTGTACTTCATGAGTGTCATGTTGCCCTTTTAATATATTTAGACAGTGGAATGCCTCTTTGAACTGTTGTTACATCATATTCCACCCACCCAGGTCATTGTGACAGTGGAAAACACCCCAGTCACTGATGGCGTGCATTCACACCTATGATGCAATATCTGATAACGGTCTGTGTACATAGTGGTAATAACTGACGATGTTTACATACCCAACTGATTATGTTTAAACCCTTAGTTGGAGAGGGTGGGTGTTGGAAATGCCTAACCGGGTCAACTGGGTGCCCGGCGTGCATGATAAGGTGCCCCTAATTATAGGTGGCACCATGCCCCTTCTGAATCCTAGATGAAACACTGAAATAGGCCCAAAAATCTTTGAAATAAGATAAAATTGTTTACTTACATTCATTTACTTGGTATTCAAATAATTTAATTTCGGAGATGTCTAACAAAATGTGACCATGTTTGTGGACATAGCCTACCGTTAATTTTTTACCGCAAAATACGAAAATAATTATTTTTATTTTCAAAGTGACTGCGGGTGGCCTTGGCTGAAAATATATGGTTTTCATACCCGGTATCCCAAAACATAAAGTGATGGCACGATTAAATGTGTTAAGTATAGCTACAGAAGCTTTCTAAATAATTTAGAGCTATTTATTTATTTTGTTTATTTATTTATTAACTGTGAAAATCACCCCATTTTTTGCGATTTTTTGTGTTATTCATCTGTTTAAATTTTTTTAATGTTTTAGTGTTTTTGATCTGTCGTCATGTCGTCAGTTGACAACAAGCTTCCCCCCCTGACGAAAAAATATTTCATTTTGACGAAATTGATTGATAAATTTTAAGAAATCATTTCCAGAGATATTTTTCAGTGTTTCATTAGTGAGCAATGAGTTGTTTCAAAGCTTGAAATATACTTTCAGATATCTGTAGAAGGCACCTAAAGCCTTCTTTGAAAAAAAAGCCCGCCCCCGAACCCCCTAGAGTTGTGACTACATTCCGTAGCATTCACAGAAGCCGCGCGCGCCAGGATGCTGATTCCAACACCAGGTTTGGAGTTAGAATCATATTACTTGACGCCAATTTTTTTCAGAGCCAGAAACGTTGATATTTTCTACATACTATGTTTTCCTATTATGGTAGGTTGTAAAGATTATATTTATCATTCTCCAAGATGACGAGTTGACTTGATAACTAGAGCCTGACGGCACTGAAGTAGAGCCTGCGTCGACCTTCAGGGTTATTGTTCTACGGACAGCTAAAATGGAGTTGTCTCACAATAATTATTAGGGCTGCTTATCTGTTTTGCTTATTTTAATCAAAAGATCAAAGTCATAGAAAATGGTGTTCAATTTATTATTTAACTGTTTAAAGTATTAAAACCCAGTAAGGGTTTTTGAACTCTGAACTTTAAAGTCTGAAGTTTGAAGTCCAAGTCTGAACTCTTTAAGTCCGAAGAAATCTGAAGTAGCGTAAATTGTCCGAAGTCTGAAATTCAAAAACCGAAGTTCAAAATCTGAAGGACGAGGTCTGTCCGAAGTATATCCAAAGTCTAAAATCTGAACTCTAAGTCTAAGTTCAAAGTTTGAAGTTCGAATTCTGATGTCAGAAGTTCGAAGTCTGTCCAAAGTCTTAAATCTGAAGTGTGAAATTCAAAGTCTGAAGTCCAAAATCTAAATCCTGATGTTCGAAGTCTGGCCGAGGTCCAAAGTCTGAAGTAGGAGTCTGACGTCTGAAGTCTGTCCGAAGTTTGTCTGAAGTCTGTCATAAGTCTGAAAACTGTGCGAAGTCTGTCTGAAGTGGTCTGCATGATAAAGATCACCATTGATCAGCAGTGCTCCTGATCCGCATAACATATAATGTATTTTGTGAGCTTATTTGAGTACATATGTATGTTTGTTTTTGTTGTGTGACAAATAAATTGACAGAGTCTTTGAGTCCGAAGTTTGAAATCTGTACGATGTCTGACAATGAAGGCTATAATCCAACATCTGAAGTAAGTCCGAAGTCCACAATACGAAGTCTAAAAAACTGATGTCTAAAGTCCACAATCGGAAGTCTGACGAAATCTGAAGTTTGATGTCCGAAAACTGTCTGAATTATGTCCAAAGTATGTCCAAAATCCGAGTCTGAACCCAAAGTCTGAAGTCTGTCAGTTGTATGTTGTCTAAGTCTGTTACCGAAGTCCAGAGTCTAACGCCCAAAATTTGAAGTTGAAAGTCTGAAGTCAAAAGTCTATCTGAAGTCCGTTCAAAGTTTTTTGCAATTATTATAACTTTGTCATACAATACCAGTATTATATATTGTGTGTTTGTAGATTAATTAGAACAATAACAGGCCAATTGTACCGATAAGCCTGCATACTCCTATAATTAGTGTAGGCCTAGTCAAATTTTCATTTCTCCGTTTCTTAATCGAGGTCCTCTATATATATTACAATCTTATCCGAAGATCATATTATCAAAATATATAAATAGGTGAAATAATATTTCAGAATGAGATTATATAGACTAACATTCAATTAACAAACAATATAAAATGCAAACACACGTGTAAGGCTACATGTATTTAATATACAAATGACTAGGCCTACCTCTAATACAATTTATACTATTTATAATTATATTGATCAGAATTTAATTGGACAGCCTCTCCCCTAGTGCAGCAAAATTTCGTCACCGACACCTCCAGCATAACCAGAGCCGCTGGCTATGTACCCAACAAACACGATAAAAATTGTTCGGGCTGTTAGTTTCTCAATGATGGGCCAACGACGGCGACGCTGGCCTAACATTGAAACAGCATAGGTTGAATGTCTTGTGTAAGTGTTTGCTTGGCCCTAGCAAAAAAAATATCCCCCATGAGCTGCTTGTCGCGCTTTTCACGTAGACAGAGAATGGAGGCAGAAAATTATAAAGACATAATTATAACATGACTGTATATCATAGATACAGATCCCGGGATACAGATACATGTACATGATGATGTACTACCTTGTGTTTTCTGGGCAGGTGGGAAGACTGCATCGTATCTCTACAGATCTGTAGAAATATGATGCAGTCCTACCAGCAAACACGAGACATTACCCAATACTGTTTCAATGTTGGGCCAACTACGGCGATGCTGGCCAACATTGAAACAGCATTGGTTGAATGCCTTGGTTGACAGCATGTAGCCTTGTGTTTGCTGGCGGTGTCACTGTGTCGAAGCCTAATGCATGTGTCGTGCATACAAGCACTCTGCTTGTTGGTCTACAGCTAATGTCGCGCAGCGGGGTCACGCGTGACGTCACCGAACTGACCTAATTAATCAACTGGACAGAGGCAGGGGACAGAGGAGGACTTGTTGACCCAGTGAATTGTATACATGTAGTTCACCTGGTTGACCCCTACGCTGTTTACTGGGCCACGCGTAATCTCTAAGGCTCACATGATATCACAGAAAGACAGATATTTAACTGTGTTTATCTGAGCATCTGAATAGAAATTTCAAAATTGGAATGAAGAAAAATCTTTTTAACAGACACATGACGTTAGATATGTTCTCAGCTCAACGAAGTTAACGTCACTGTCATGGAATAAATTGACACTAAAATACATTAAGCCTAGACAACTGGAACAGTAGAGCTTCGCTCTACTAATAAATTGCATCATGCTGATTTAACTAGTATAAACTCAACGTAACTGCGTTCTGACAGTAGCAGCGGTAGGTTCCACTGTTTCACTGAATCTACCGCTGCTACTGTCATGATTCATGCTTGCAGTGATGGTAATATAATTGCTCGTATATATGTCCACTGCACTTTGATTATAATTTATTATAATAATTTTCAGCATCTTGATTGAACGGGTCTGTTTGTTTACATTAAAATAAATGGAAGGCACGAAGTGGAAATTGGATTCACGTCAATCAAAAGCAGCAATACTGCATATTCTCAAAGAGTATATGAGCAAGACGACTGTAACGATTTGGCAATTGCATCAGCTACCAAGTTGCCCAAAGGCAAAGGTACATTGCAACTATCTATGGCACAGGTACATTGCAACTATGGCAAAGTCAGTTGATGAACAGAATGGTGTTTTCATACCAATTAATTGAAAGCCTATTCGCTTTACAACATTTCACAATAATCACATTGTGACTAAGAAATTATGAAGTTGTCCTCGGCCTGCAAAAAAAAACGTGTTGCATATATGACAAAGAAATGATTTTGGGCATGGGTGGCTTCAATATTGCCCAGAATTTCCTTGGAACGATCGGGCATTTGATACAGGGCACTGGAAAATCGTGGACATCATGGTTGAAGCCGATGTGTATATGCGTGGAACAGAAAACACATTTATTGTTAAGGAATATTAGTCAATACTGCATGATAATACTATCTGCATGCAGCCATGTTTATCTTACACTGGGAAGCATTTGCTGAGTGGCTGATACAAGAGGAGAAAGACATGGAATAAGCATATCTGCGCATACTCTAATCTCCAACTACTTCAAGTTCTAAACTCTCTCTAAAAATTATGCTGTAAACACTGTCAACTGAGGAAATTTGGGTAATATAAGCCTGGTTGCAAGATAATGCGAGCATCCATCTTTTGAATTATGTTTTTTTATTAGGGGCATAGAGTCTCTGTGACAACTTGTTTGTGAATTTGTGATTTGCCCTGATTTAAATCAGAATTCGAAAGCCGGTACCGGCCTTCTCTACACTATCAATACATACATCCACATATCACACCCCTTGAACCTTCCGGCCTGTGTCTTAACATAATGGCCATAAGTCTTATGATAATATGTGAACATGTCCATAGACTAGAATTGCGGAAGTTTTTTCAATTTTGTGTTGCGCATTTGCCAGTTAAGTGAGAAATAAGGATGAAATTTAATTTTGGACATACATGTTCAAAATAAGAAATAACGTTACAGGAATAACTGATAAATGGGGCTATCGGCACACTTGCTACGTTGCCACGTCAACCCAGAATTGTAGTCTACGGACAGTTCACATGTTATAACTTATGACCATGCTAACTTACTAAGATTTATTTAAGACTTAAGCTAGGCCACACTCAAATAATAATGTGGTTTACGGACCTGTCGTGCTTACATGATCATTGAAAAATAGAATTTATTTTTTTTAAATTGGCAGTTATTTATTTCCAGCCGTGTCAAAAGAAGTGAAAAAATAAACAAACAAAATTTTAATTTTTCTAATTATTTATTTCCCGTTGTGTGACATTCACACAGATAATTAAAAAAAAAAAATCGCTGCCATTCATCGCTTCCACGAGCACACGTTGATCTAGAGTACCGTATTATCCCTAATAAACGCTCCAGGCGCGGAGACGAAGTTGGGGCGCGTTTATTATATGCACTAAAATGTTAATCTGTATTTCACGGAAGCATTCGGCTGCGGCACCGTCATTAAGCACGCGACATTGGTGAGAACTCACTGCACGTGCAAGCCCCCATCCACTCACGTGCCGCCACTTGTGATCGCTCATAGAAGATGTCACTGTTGTGTTAATACAGGCTGACACCTTATGCAGCCACGGCCCGCCATATAGGCCTAGACGATCTTGGAATGTTCTTATTTTGGCACAACAAAATGCGTCAGCGACATACTGTATGCATGCTTTTAAAAGATGTAGGCCTATTGGCTAACTGATTAAATTTACGTCTAATATCACCCAGTGTGTAGGCCTCAGAATGTCTGCCTAAGCAGACCGTCCCAATGACGTCATGTACTCTTGCGACCTTTGCCATTGATCAAATGGTGGTATATCATCTCTGCAGGGACATCGTGTAGCTAACATTGGTTCAATGCTGCAACAGCATTAATGGGCCAATGTCGTGGTTGGATCGTCTGGTGTTAAGCATGTGTCAAGTCCTGTGTCTCAGCGCTATTATAGTAGAACAAGATCCATACCTCACATATTTGGATGCGCTAACTGCTAACGGCCAAAACTTGAGTTAGCACGATAAACAGAGGCAGACGTTTTTCATGTCATCAAAGGCAACAAATCTTTCTTAGCATTAGGCCTGTGTACATGGGGTCGCATTATAAGCTCGCATTATAACAGGCAGAACCTCAACTATAACAGTGCTCCCATTCTTAAAATTGTCCAATTTCTCTTGACATTGGCGGGGGCAGTCTACATTAATTGTCCAGGAATAGGTCAGCTCATTTTTTCCATGAGGGTGACTAAGCCTAACTGACGTGGCCGTTAGTTTTTTATTGTCATATATGCACTATGCAGTTATTATGATGGTACGCTTTTCGTACCAGCCACGATTGAGAACAGCAATTAGAGATCGCAACTCAGAAGTGGTGACAAGAATCGCACCTCAAGGACAGAATGTGTTGGCAGTCCAGAGTCTTTTATTTAGTTAACTAAAATTCAAGATTGGACGAAGGAGGAGGATTAAATAAAATAATAACTTCAGAGACTAATTTGAGTAACTGATAATAATAGGCTAAAGTTGCTACTTAAATTAAGCCACATTTCTTTTTTCTCATTTTTGCCATAAGTAGCCTACTAAAATGAAATTTGGGATCTGCCCTATATACCTTTTCCTGACACATTCAGGTGGTTCTTAGTGGCCTGAATCAAAATGACCTCCAGGGCTCGAAATAAGGCCATTCCTCCAGTCCGGTACTGCCAAAAATTGTGCAGGAATGGTAAAATTCGTCATTAGCCATTCCGACGAACTGGCAAAATTAAGGCCATCCCAGGACAGAGGCCATTTCTAGGAATGACAATTTTTACTCAGGAATGGCAGTTTCCTAGACTTGCCAGTCCTGTGGATTGACATGCCATCAACGTTTAATTCTACCCCTGACCTCCACCTTTCACGCCGGCCTATGTCATGCTTATCCAGCATACACAACACTATGATGCTGTCGGTCACATGTGTTGGCCCAGCATCAAACCAACACAGTTTCAGTGGGTTGTATCTGCTAGTCACTTTAAACTTACAATTTATATGATAGACAAATATTTGTTTACATCATTGTTAATACTAATCACTAAAATTCAACAAGAAACCCATTAAATTTGGTTTTCTTGTATTGTGTTTAGTTACCATTATGAATCGGGCTATTGCTACAAATTTACGGAGCCATATTCGCATTTAGATCATAAAAATCAGGGCCAGTGATTTTGGCGGAGGGCCAGTAACTTTTAGATACAACTGGCTTGGGAGTACCAGTAGAAAATTTGGTCTTAGCTCTACCCCTGTGAATAAAATAAGCGTGACTAAAAAAAAGGTAAAACTAGAGCCTGACGGCACTCAAGTGAAGCCTGCCTGGGCCAGTAACCTGAGTGTGAGATGGGCCAGAGGCCTGAGTGTGAGACAGACCAGTAGCCTCAGTGTGAGATGGGCCAGTAACCTGAGTTTGAGATAGGCCAGTGGCCTGAGTGAGAGACAGGCCAGTAGCCTGAGTGTGAGATGGGCCAGTAGCCTGAGTGTGAGATGGGCCAGTGGCCTGAGCGTGAGACAGGCCAGTGGCCTGAGTGTGGGATGGGCCAGTGCCTGAGTGTGAGATGGGCCAGTAGCCTGAGTGTGAGATGGGCAAGTAGCCTGAGTGTGAGATGGGCCAGTGGCCTGAGTGTGAGATAATCCAGCATGCAGTTGCTTGAGTGTGAGATGGGCCAACAACAGTAGCCTGATCTTCAGTCAAAAGGGGCAAAACGCCCACATGCCTGGGTTTTGTCGCACACCATAGTAGGCGTTTTGCCCCAATTGATAACTGTGGAAATTTCTAAATGTTTGTCACGTGACAATGTATACCTCTCACTGGAAACCATATTGCATTGATAACCAACACTAGTAGCTTTAAATGTTCCACGGTTACTAGTGGTTCTTAGAATTCTTTGGGCCTTGAGAGACTATTATTACTGATCAGATTTACTAATAAGCGAAAGCTAACAGCATCCTTGGACACCTCCGCAGAAATCTAAAAATCTCCTCCCAAGCTGTCAAAATGCAAGCGTATCAGTCAATGGTCCGACCCCACCTGGAGTATGCCGCCACGGTTTGGAGCCCACATACTTCCGATAACATCAAAAAAGTGGAAATGGTGCAGAGACGTGCTGTAAGGTATGTGTGCAATCGCTGGCACAATACTAGCAGTGTTAGTGAGATGGTTGGCCACCTCGGCTGGGAGTCCCTCACTATACGTCGCAATTACATGAGACTCGATATGATGTACAGGATTACACGTAAGTCTGCGGGGGATGCCTGGCAGAGGTGGCTGATGCCATCCACCAGACAAACATGTGGGTTCCATTTGTGGAGGTATATTTCACTGAGCCCGTCTAATGACCCATACAAATTATCATTCCTACCCTCCACCATCCCCATTTGAAACAGCCTCCCACCTCACGTTGTCTCCTCCCCCTCCCTGGACTACTTCCATCGACAACTCAAGCACATGTAAACCGTAAGGTTTTCTAACTTCACCTTTTATTTTAACTGCACCATTTTTTCGTTTTTTATAACTTCCTGTTTTCTTTTTAGGGGTTATATTTAATCACATCAAAACCAATCTTTGAATGCACCACCGCACACACACCACGGCGTGCAATACTCCATTTGAGGAGTGATCGCTGATATCGCAAAGAAGAGGGGCTGATTGGGCTATAACCAATCAAAGGGATTAGAGACAATGGGTTGACGCTTGTCTACTCAAAGTGTTACGTCATGGTGATTACAAGTCGAGAAGGAGATGTGGCACTTAAGAGGCTGAGTGTGACTATTTAGTAAACAATTTAATACTAAATGTTTATCGTCCCGAAAACCTAAGATAAAATAACTATGCGGCTTTGCAATGTTATGTACGGTATATTTAATTTTTATGTTATATATGTAATATATGTATATATTTTCTCTTTGCTTGTTGCAGGATCTAAGCAGCTGTTGGTACAGATCGTCTAGATGTCCTCGGTGACGGTAACTGCATGTTCAGGGCACTGTCACATATAATTTTATTATAGAGTTGTATCATAATTATAATATAATGCACATGTATATATATCTTATACTTTACTGTTGTATATGTAATGTAAATATATATTACATATTTGAAATAAATGTGTCATTCAGGAATGTGTTCTTTTCTTTTTTATTAAAGATATCAATTGATTACAAGGCTTAATTAACAAGACTACATAAGTCCAGGAGCTCCCGCTCCGAAATAGAATTTGATTTAAGCAATTTTGTGTAGGGTAATTAATGTAGTCCTAGGCTAGGTCAAGAAATCAAGACGCGTCATGCAAAGAGTGTCTCAGTAAAAGACTTGAAACCTAATATTTTTCTCCCGTCTACACGTCTAAGAGGCTCAGTCTAAGAGTAAGATAAGAACTAGACAGTCTGTCGGAGATTGCAAACCTCCATTGAAAATAATGATCCTAATCAGTATCCCAGTAATGGTCTACCTGTCTGGCACGGTTTACCCGATATCAGGCCAATCGAGGTATGTAATGACTGATTTACAGTAATTTTGAATTCGATATAGACCAGCCTAAAAATTTCAAGGTGCATCCTCCCCCGAAACCTCACATTTTGTTTTATAGTAATTATTTGTTTTTTAGTAATGGTCTAGCTATCTAGCACAGTTTACCTGATATCAGGCCTATCGAGGTGAATAATGCCGATTGTTGGCCATTTTGGATTCAATAAGAGTTAAAAATTTGCAGGGTGCATCCTCCCCCGAAAAATCACATTTTGTTTTATAGTAATGGTCTAGCCATATAGCACGGATTACCAAATATGGGCCATGTGAAAGTAAATAATGGCCGATAGGTGGCCATTTTGAATTGGATCGAGCCTGAATTTTTCAAGATGCATCCTCTCCTGAAATCGCACATTTTGTTTTATAGTAATGATCTAGCCATCTTGCACAGTTTACCAAATAACAGTCATGTAAAAGTGAATAATGACCTGAAGGCGGCCATTTTGAATTTAATCAAGGGGAAAGTTTTCAAGATGCATCTTCTCCTGAAATCTCACATTTTGTTTTATAGTAATGGTTTAATAGCCATCTAGTACGGTTTACCAAATAACGGCCATGCGAAAGTGAATAATGGCCGATACGCGACCATTTTGAATTTGATAGTCAATTTTTTTCAAGATTCGTCCTCTCCTGAAATCTCAAATTTTGTTTTATAGTACTTAATGATCTAGCAATCTAACACGGATTATCAAATATCAGCAATGTGAAAGTAAATAGTGGCCCACAGGTGGCCATTTTGAATTTGATTGAATCAAAAGTTTTTAAAAGGCATCCTCTTCGGAAACGTCACATTTTGTTTTATAGTTATGGTCTAGCTATCTAGCACGGTTTACCTGATATCAGGCCTATCGAAGTAAATATTGCCGATTGTCGGCCATTTCGAATTTGAGAGAGTTAAAAAATTTCAGGGTGCATCCTCCCCTGAGAACTCATATTATGTTTTATAGTAATGGTCTAGCTATCTAGCACGGTTTACCAAATATCGGCCATGTGAAAGTGAATAGTGGCAGATAAGCGGCCATTTTGAATTTGCTTGAGTTGAAATTTTTCAAAATGCATCCTCTCCTGAAACCTTGCAATTTGTTTTATAGTAGTGGTGTAGCTATCTTGAGCGGTTTTCATGATATTCCGCAATATGAGGCCTGTCGAGGTGAATAATGGCCGATAGGCGGCCATTTTGAATTTTATCGATTTGAAATTTTTTAAGATGCATCCTCTCCTGAAACCTTACAATTTGTTTTATAGTAATGGTGTAGCTATCTTGAGCAGTTTTCAAGATATTCCGCAATATCAGGCTTGTCGAGGTGGATAAAGGCTGATGAACGGCCATTTTAAATTTTATCAACTTGAAATTTTTCAAGATGCATCCTCTCCTGAAACCTCACAATTTGTTTTATAGGAATGGTGTAGCTATCTTGAGCGGTTTTCATGATATTCCGCAAAATCTTTCAGTCAAATTTACCGATGTCATAAATTAGGGTGCTGGGTCAACTTTAAGGTCAAGGTTCAAAAACCTGGAAAGGCACAACTAGGGACCTTAGAGAACATGTATGTGCAATATGACTGTAATCGGCCCAGTACTTTTTGAGATCTGCTACGGAAACAAAGTGTGCGTCAAACGTCTAAAAAGGTCATAGTTTTGAACTAAAAGAAGATCAAAGTTCATATACCCCGAAAGGCACAACTTGACCCCCTAGAGGTGTTGTGTGTAAAATTTGAAAACAATCGGACAAGTACTTTTGGAGATATATATGCTCCGTAAACGAAATGTTCACGGTTTAGTGCATTTTGCCTCACCCCACCCTACTTCCCATCGTGGCCTGACATGGTGACGGTGAATGTAGACTAATGCACGGCTGTTTTTTGTCAGGTTTGATAACATTTTTGATATCATCACATACGAACGTGTCTCTTTTAATTATAGTCTACCTGTCATGCTGAAGAGAATGACCAAAATTAACAGTGCCAACAGTAGGCTAGCCTATCAATAGAGAAGACACTATGAAAGAGTGAAACCTAGCACCCGAAGAGTGAGATAAAGGCAACGAAGCTTGTTTGAAAACTGCTTTTAGTAAGTACATTAATTTATCACCCCCGCAATGACACGTGGCGAGTGACAACACTGTTGTGAGAGGCAATGTCACGGTGACTGCCCAGCAAACACGACATGTTGTTTCAAGGTGTCGTGCTGTAAGCGCTGCCAGCGCTGTCCCAATGCTGGCCCAGCGCTGTGTGTATTGGACAGACACTGACAAAGCGCTATCTAGAGAAGACACTGTGTACAACCACACACCGTATTATATGCCACGCCAGGCTTTCTGGGTAGCCCTGCTGTAGTTGTTATTGTTCGGTGGTAGATAGGTCAAAAGTCAATGTGTAGTGATAAGGTCACACCAGGGTCATGCGTGACGTCACCGAACTGACCTCATCCACTCACTTGTCAGCCGTGAAGGAGGTGGACCTGTACATGTATAGGCCTACCCTGTTGACTGGGCCACGCTGCATGTCAGATGGCGGACATTGTATCACAGAAACCCCGATATTTAACCGACTTTATCTGAGAATATCAATAGAAATCTTAAAATTTAAGTTCGTAGTGCAATGAAAAAAATTCTTTTTAACAGACACATGGTGTTAGATATGGTCTCAGTTCAACGAATTTGACGTTATTGTTGTGGAATCGATCGACATTAAAAGACATTAACCCCACAAAGCATTCTCAACTTAAAAACTATACTAGATGTAGGTTTGAACACTAGGCTTTGAAGCTAAATTTTTGTTTGTCAAAAATCGTTGCATACTTGTGACTGATGGCTCAAACATTTATTTTATTATAAGAAGGATAGTGTTAGCCTAGGCTTCAACCAGGTGAACAGCCTACTTGATAGTATACAGCCTACTGAATGCGGGAGGTTGACTCTATACCATTAACGATAGACAGGGTGCCACAGAACACATGACAGATAAAAGACAGCAAATGGGCAAGCCAAAGGCGGGAACATATTTTGTATAGGCCTACACTTGTATACACATAGGCCTACATGGACAGGGTTCGTAATAAGGGCTGAATGTCTGGTTGTCCAACGGACAACCACATTCTCAAAATGTGGTTGTCCGCCTGATTTTCTGGTTGTCCGCATGCCTTTGCTTAGGATGGCTCCTGGCTAAGCCTAATCATGGAAAGAGTGATATTTTGCCATCAACAGACTACTTTTCTGTGCGGATCAGTTTTTGTGCCTAGGTCTATATTGTTATTGACCTGTGACGACCAACTTTATGTTTAACACGTCTTATGACCTTCTAAATTTGGCACCGTTAACAGACTTCGTGCTAATTTTTATTACATAGGCCTATATTTTGTTTGTGCAGTTAATTAGTGTCATTGATTAATATTATGTAGGCCTATATGTTTGTAAAACAATTTTGTAACATAATATAGATCGCTCAATGTATTCAAACTAGGCCTACATAACTGCAATCTTCAAAAGGTGGCTTTGATTCTCAGCAGTGCTATATTTGACGCGATAACCGCGGTACCGTTGACAT
Source organism: Flabesymbios commensalis (assembly GCA_964017125.1). Classification (NCBI taxonomy): domain Eukaryota; kingdom Metazoa; phylum Annelida; class Polychaeta; order Terebellida; family Flabelligeridae; genus Flabesymbios; species Flabesymbios commensalis. The sequence goes on along the minus strand of OZ024908.1, from coordinate 37,670,653 downwards.
AGATCTACTGGCCCATCGTTGGGTCAATACAAACGACGTCGGACAACTATTGAATCAGCATTGGACTGCCACTCCTAATTGGGATAAGATCGGTTAAAACATGGAATAGTAACTATATCCATGCTTAAAAGTAGTGAAATACAATTTGCATAAACTAGTTGCGAATGACAATGCAGTTCAGTAGGCCTATCTCACGATACATAATACAGGTCTACCATATGAATGTAGGCCTACCGGTACAGCTACTGCTTACCACGTGTAAGGCTGCTCCTTTTTGTTGCGATTCCCCCTATAAAACGTTTATTATCAAGACATACTGCAATTAGTTTTCTTGAAAAAAGCTTAACATGCAAAATTTGCAATGAATCAGTGCTGAAGCGACATGTAAACTTGTATTCATTGACATCGCAGTATCTACACACATTCCTCTTATCAAGTGGGGAGTCCCCAGGTTTCCGTTTCCTGGGGCTGTTTTTTTATCCCCAGGAAACGGAAGCCTGGGGACTCCCCACTTGCTAGAGGAATGTGTGTAGGCACTGCGATATTAATGAATTCATACAAGTTTACATGTCGCTTCAGCACTGCTTCATTGCAAATTTCGCATGTTAAGCTTTTTTCAAAAAAACTAATTGTTCCGTTTAGTACTAAAATTTAAATGTATACTGTGTTTCTACCACACGGCATTGTCAACAGTCAGACGCAGATGACAGCTGACATGGTTCAAGTTAACTATGTCTCTGATATGACGCTTCTCTGCCGTGTGCCGCGTTAACGGTACGGAGTATGTCAGCGTGTTCAGTGGCAAAATTGTTTCGGGGATAAACGTGGTTGTCCATACGGACAACCAAAGTGTTCCAAAGATTCATATTTGGTAGTCCGTGACGATTTTTGGTTGTCTTTGACAACCGGACAACCACTATTACGAGCCCTGATGGATCTGAGTCACTATACTGTTTTTGTTGCGCACACACCACACGGTCAGATATTATGTGAGAGCAATGATCACTGATCAGGGTTTCCCCTATTTAAGCGTTATAGCGTGGCGGCCCCGCTACGCTTCATTTTTTGGCCGCTACGCTTACTAAATGCCGGTACGCTTTATTGATATATCGATACGCTTTAATAGTTGCCGCTATGCTTGCCGTAAACTACAGCTGACAGACACTAGAGCTGGCGCTGGGTAAGCCTTAGCAGGGAGGTGTATGGTGTATGGCCTTACTGAGCGCACGCAACGGTTATTATACATGGTCCTGGTCAGCACGCTGTCTACTGCATGTATCGTGACCACAGCAAACACGAGACATTGACTCAATGTTGAAACGATGTTGGGCCACCATTAACGACGCTGGCCCAACATTGGTGTGGTGAATAAGTGTGTGTGTAATATCGGCTGTCTGCCGCGTGCTGAGTCAGGGTGCCGAGTGTTGTGGGAATAGGCAGGGCTACCCATGAGTGCGGTAGCCTACTTTTCCGACAACCTTTTTTTCCAGTTTATTTTTATATGTCTAATGCATTGTCCGCAATCTATTAATGATAAAGAAAACCAAAGTTGCTGATTTTTTTATTTTATATCTGTACATTTTAAAAAAGTGTACAAGGTGAGTGATGAATCCATGTTACCTTATGAAGCCTATTATTTACGCGTTTTTCAATGCCATCATTACACAGTTGGTTTCAGGTTGCGGGACTCCCTTTGACAGCATGATAGCCCCCCCCCCCCCTGGAAATTAAGTAGCATGCGCACCCTGGCCCTGTTACCTACACAAAGACTGCGTTCCCAAGTTTATAATCCCGCTAATAATATGTCATGTTGCATTATTCGCGTAGGAGGCCTTGAAATTGGGAGATTGAGTTCACATTATTATTATTTTGTATTTTCAAATCTCCCTTTTTTCAATAAGGACCTAATTGACAACAAACAATAAAATATGCCTGAAAAAATAAAATGGTTGAGTTCACCCACAGATAGCCCGCAGCACTATCGGCGCGCAGCGACAATGAACTGGTTTACAGACACTGACTGGTTTAGGAACAAGCGTGTCTTCTCTGACAAGGAATCTATAGGCGATATTCCTAGATTCCTTGATCTGACTGAACATGCGCACGTTTAGCACAGTTGGTCTAGCCTAGCCCAGCAAACACGGTACATTCCCCCAATTGATGTTGTTTCAATGTTGGGCTAGCGTCGAAGACGGTGGGCCAACTTTGAAACAGTTCTGGATGAATGTCCCGTGTTTGTTTTGGCTAATGTCTCAGACGTTGGCCCAACTACTTCAACAATGGCCAATGTACGGTAGTTCCTACTGTGAGTGTTATATTATCCATAAATCTCTATGGTGTTAGCTGTGTAAGCCTAGTTCTACGGGCATAATCCAAGCAAACCCTGGAAAGTTTACCAGATGTAGGTCAGCTCAGTACTGGTCATCGTGTGCGACGTCAGACCAGCCATGAGTCAACATGCATGTAAATAGCGGCGAAGATTGACCTATTGTTAGTGCCAGTGATAATCAGTGGCAATGGATATATTGAAAAATAAAATATCATATAACATTAAATATTTATACATAGGCTCATGCATAATGTGTTTTGTGTTGTAGCCCTCCCCCCTTATTCCTTAAAAAAAATTAAAATTCATGAAATCATACATGAAATATTTTCAATTTATATACTTTTTCAACAAATTAAATAGGTAAAATATATTCTAGATATCCCCGGAAAGCACCAAAAGACACCTTATATTAAAAAAATTTCCTGGGGGGGCATGCCGCCAAACCCCCCTACTTTGTGTTCGCCAAAGGGCGAACACAATATTTGCTCGTATTTCTCGCTCTCAAATTTTCATATTATTCTGGAAAGCCACCAGGCCTTCAAATTTGAAAATCAGTGGTGAGTGAAAAAATGCTCACCTCAAAGTGGTGAGGCGAGTGATCACTCATCATAGTTAAATGCAATGCTAACTGGTTGATGAAAAAGGTGAGCTGTATTTCGCTCATGTGACTTAACACTTGCGTGAGTTATGGTGTGGGTGAGCAATCACTCACGCCAAATCTGAAGGCCCGAAGCCACCACGCTTACATTTATTTCTGGGGGAAACCCTGCTGATGATCCCGTTACGCCACATGCCTGTCTTCTGTGGCTAGCGATCAGCGGTATTGTAGCCTACAGTGAATACTCACTTGTGAAGTAAGCAGTACTGCCTTTGATATGACAGCGCGACAGACGCCACACGATTGCTGTGCCTGTTTTAGCATGTCGGCGACAGACACCACACGATTGCTGTGCCTGTTTTAGCATGTCGGCAGAATGAAAAAAGGCTCAGCATAATTTTATTGGACAATTAAAAAATTTATTGAATGTAGTCTACCTATAATAAAGAAATACATTGATATTTCGTTTTTTCTTAGCGGAACTAACTCTTTAACTCATAGCAGTCTGGCCGTTTTGACATTGGACGTCTGTGTGGTCTGGCCATTTTTGTGATTTTGGGACATAATGTCTTACTTTTAATATAAATTTAGAATTAAGGCATATGTATTTCCCATACACCATAGGAACACACATACAATATATATCCAGAATACACTTCATTTAAACGGCCAATGTGATGTTGCCATGGCAACCGACAGCCATTTGAATATGCTGATTAGGTAGTCAAATTTTCGGAAATTTTGTTTAAAAATGGTATTTTTGTAATTCACGGAGATTCAGGAGTACAACATTACATCAATTCACATAAAATATATTAAAATACATCACAAATGGTTTGAAGAAGCATTCAATAGGTCTTTATAAACAAAATAATAGGGTGAATAAGTTATTACCATGTGAGTTAGCAATCTTTCTAAAAAAATTGAGATGCCTACTGGATTTCAAATTTTGAGATGCGCCAAGTTTGACATTCCCAACTCATCTGGGAAATAACAAAAGCCTCGTATTCATCTGAGCCTGGAGCTCGATTTTTATTTCGGAAACAGTTGTGATGCAAATAAGTCAACTCTTTATGTTCCAGGCTACCCATACTTGGTTCATAGTTGCGCAAGTGATGTCATTTGGTGAATGGCTAAGCATTATTGCTAGGTCCGAGCTGGGCTCGGACCTAGACTGCTATGAGTTAATTCTCAACTCTTCGTGGGTCAGCCGGTGAGTTGAATACTCAACTAACTGTAGATCTACAGTCTATTTTATCCCAGATGCTGGGAGCTAGCCTTTTTTCAGTTTCCTCGGTCGCTGTTTAAAATTTTTTAACAAAATTTTTCTCGTATCATTTTTTCATCTTCCCCTAACATCGCTGAAAATTTGGTGGAATTTGTTGGCCTACGGTAATACAATTCATCTTTCACGCTAATGGTGAAATGAGAGCTGTAATTTTGAAAATGTATCACTTGCCAATTGGTCTCACTTCGATAATAGGCCTACACAAAAAAATTCCACCAAATTTGCAGAGGCCAGGGATGTTGAGGGAAGATGAAGATTTTGTTGAAAAAATTTAAACAGCGACTGAGCAAAATGAAAAAAGGCTACTCCCAGGATCTGGTGAAACAGACTGTAGAAAGTACTTAGTAGGCTGTGTCAGTGTCACTTCAAATTTAAAGTTTAGCAGACTTCATCTCTCAGAGACTCAGTGGACGTGGACTGTGCGTCACTCCGTCAGCCGGTGAATCAGTTGAATAGATCTAGCCTACTCTATCAGACTATCTCAAGTCTCAACTACTGCAGCCATTGACATTAACCATGTTAACGTCCGACCTGCCGCCCGAGGCAGGTTAAAAAGGCTCAGGGGCCAGGTAGGATAAACTGTCCACATTGGGCCGATGGTCGGGTAAAGTCTTCATGGTTTTAGCCATACGTACCACTTCCAGGTCCAGTTAATGTCACCAGGGCAGACAAAAATCACAGTTTACCTGCCCTTTAATCATTTTTATACTAGACAAAAGCCCATGAAGCATTAAATTAATGCTTTATACTTAGACTCTATAGGCTTTTGTCTAGACCTAGACTAGTATAAAAACAATCCTAACTCCTAAGGCTAATGTCAATGGCTGCTAGTGAGTAACGTTACTGTAGTGTAGAAAAAACCGGACATTTTGGGAAATCCGGTCTACCAGCCGCTAAGCCTGAGGCTAGTCAACCAGACTCCGGTTTAGTAGGCTAGCCACTTGACATTTCGATCTAAAAAAAAATGAATTGAATACAAATTCATTGAGCGATAATAAAGGAAATGTTGTTCATGGTCCATCCATACCATGCCATAGAATGATAAAAATACACAAAAACAAAGCTGTAAAATTAACTCCATATAAAAATAAATAATATTCACTTATGTGTGAGCCGTCATTTTTCATTCATCATGCTTAATATACTCTTAATTAATCGTAATGCTATTTTTAAGACAAAATATTTAATCAAATTCCTAGCCAGATTTCCTTGAAACCCCGGATGAAAACAGGTATTTTTGCCTCCAGTAATGAAGAGTGCTCTAGGGAGAAAATATTATTTCATCATATATCATGAAAAAATGCAAATGAGTGGTTAAATGAGTTTTAGTAAATTTATTCTTGGTGTGAATAAAAAAGCCTGTAATGCAGGGATGAGAGGAGAACTTGGTTGTTTTACAGTTTGTTTAGATATATTAGGGAATATTGTAAAATATGCAAATCGGTTGAAGAATTGTCTGATAAGTGTCTTTTAAAATCAGCGGTGGTGTCTTTTTGTCATTCAGGGATGAATTTGTAGTAGAACCCTTACCAAATTTAGAAAACGACACGGAAGCTATTATGGCCAAAGTTCTACTCCCCGGTGAGAAAGCTCTCTACGTGGGCAGTTTCTATCGACCACCAAAGGCAGAAAGTGAACCCCTTGAAAAACTGGAGGGTGTCTTAGAAAGTATTATTGATAAGCCAGGAAATAAACATCATATACTGGGTGGGGATTTTAACTGTCCCTCCATAGACTGGCAAAATCTATCCGTAAGACCTGGGGGAGCTGAACCAGCAGCACAAAATAAACTATTAGATATCCACAATAAATTTGCTATTTCTCAAGTCCAGATGGAACCAACTAGAGGCGAAAACAACCTAGACCTGTTCTTCACTAGCCTACTAATCCATCACTAGTGAAGAACAGCACAGTTGTCCCAGGTATTTCTGATCATAACATGGTGGTCACTGATTGTGAACTAAGGCCAATTTACAACTGACCAAAACCACGAAAAACCTTCCAATTCTCTAAAGCTAACTGGGATAAAATTGAGTGTGCAACTAAAAAATTCAGATCCGCTTTCGAAAAAACTTTTTCTCAAAACACAGTAGAAACCAACTGGTGTTTGTTCAGGGATTTTGTCCACAGTACCATTCAAGACCTGGTACCTTCGAAAAATAAAACAACTCGTTATAACCTGCCGTGGTTTACACCCAAAATTAAACGATTGGTCAGAAAAAAACACCTATCATATAACAAAGCAAAAAAATCAGGCCTTGATTCGGACTGGCAGGCATACAAAGAACAGAAAAAACACACACAATCACTACTAAAAAAAGCCCGTTGGTCTCATCTGGACACCACATTAACTGACAGTCTGAAAGAAAACAACACTAAACCTTTTTGGAAGCACATAAAAATCTGCGTCAGGATAATGTCGGGGTCGCCCCAATAAAACACAAGGGTAAACTACATTCGGACCCTAACACAAAAGCCGAACTTTTAAATCACCAGTTTCAATCAGTTTTTACCCAGGAAACCTCGAAGGAGAAACTGCCTGATCCAGCTGGGCCATCCTACCCTCCAATAGGCAATCTTGAAATTACATACACAGGCATCAAAAAATCATTAGAAAATCTGAATACCAAAAAAAGCAGTAGGACCTGATGCGATACCAAACCTTTTTCTAAAAAATACAGCATCTGAGTCTGCCAAAATGTTACAGATAATTTTTAAACAATCTTTACAAACAGGCTGTTTACCCAAAGACTGGAGGGATGCAAATGTATCGCCAATATTTAAAAAAAAACCCTCAAAACTACAGGCCTGTTTCTTTGACTTCTATCTCATGTAAAATTTTAGAACATATTATTGTGAAACACATTTTGAATCATTTCGACCTGCATAAAATTCTTACCAAATTCCAACATGGCTTCAGATCTGGACTTTCATGTGAGACACAACTCCTAGAAACAACTAATGATTTCTTGTCATCACTTGACGCTAGGGAACGGGTCGACGTTGCGGTGTGCAGTCAACTCATCCCCTATACCAACTCATCCCCCGGTATATCAGGGGATGAGTTGGTATAGGTGTTGACGGGCTGGGGATGAGTTGGTTATAGCTGTTGGAGGGCTGGGGATGAGTTGGTCATGTGCGTTGCACCTTAGGCTTTGGGGATGAGTTGGTATTACATGTAACTTGTCTTTAATGCTATTTGATTATTTTTGATGATGATCACTTAAATGTATAAGATATGTTTTAAAATCTGACTCGAATAAAATATAATTTAAGCATATTATGCTTATGCCTAACAATATTGTTGTTGTTATAATAACAGAATAATAACAGAATACAGTGTTTAAAAACGTATATTATATATTATTTGCTATCTTTATTTCGCCTGTCTATTGTTATAAATAGGTAATAATTTTTGATATATATTTTTATGGTCAACCCTTTGAGTCTTTAGCGCGGCTATGTTACTTTTTAACATTAGCCGGGTAATAAGTCAGTCGTGTTCTTATTTCGCCAGTCTATTGCTATAAATAGTTAATACTTCTTGATAGGCCTATGTATTTTTATTGTCAACTCTTCAAGTTTTAGTTATCTTACCGTTTGATCCACTGTTATACCTAATTGTACTTCACAGACTGCCCCCGCTATAATAGTATAGTGTTTCATAAACTGTCATTATGAGAACAATTGCCAGCACTAAATTCCTAAATCCCTTTAACAGTGACCCTACCATCACACCTCCTTTGATTTGTGAACAGCGCTAAAGAAATATCCGCGCTGATACCAGGTGACGCATATAACACATTCATGTGAACACTCACGGCTTTCACAAGTCAGCGTTTTCAGGGATTATCACTTATACAAATATATTATATTTCTTAAAGACTATGGTTACTTATAATATCAAACATCCGATATTCCAAGAGATATACTCTAACTGATAATAACCATTTTTTCTGTTTCCCGTAAATGTGATATCGGCGGCTTTCACAATTCAGCGTTTTCAGGGAATATCACTTATTACTTCCTCAAATAAATATACCTTTACTGATATATAGTTATCTTTTTCTTTTTGTTACTCGTAAACATAATTGAATATATTTGTGATTGTTTTATCTATTGCTCGTCATCAACATTTGTGAAGGGTAACAACTCGACAGAGTGATATGACATATACTGCTTATTTGTTAATTATTATCAGTTATATACCGGGTATGTCACTTGTTTATTTGCTATAAAATACTAAAATTGCAATCGTATCTGACCCCTTGAACCCATTAGATTTTCGTTGACATTTAGCGAGTATTAGTGGAGCGGATTAATCAAAGACTCACAACTCATCAAAGCCGTTGACATTTCACGAGCGGCTCTCGCTGACATGTCTGAATTAGCACAAGAATCCTCATCACAACACCTGAGGTGCAAGGGGTGGAGCGGGTGAGTTCACCAAAGACTCACAGCTCATCCAAGCCGTTGACATTTCACGGCTCTAGCTGTTAGTTCACATTTAGACCCCTGGATATATTTCAATATTGTCATTGAATACGGACCATAATGTTACAAGAAGACCCCGTATTCCTTGTTAAGATCATGTGCTCACCTGAATGCCCCCACACTGTAAACTGTTCACACAAGACTTTTTAATGTTTTATATACATTATGTATCTTTATGTATATTTCATATATAGTCATGTGACCTGCTATTTTCAATTTAATGTTAATAGGCCTATGTCTAAATGTTTTTAAATGAATTATATGTTTTATATTATGTATATTTCATGTTTTATAGCCATGCGACCTGCTAATTAAATGTTAATATGTCTACATGTTATAATATGTTTTTTTAAATAAAATATATTGCTTCTAATAATAAATGCGTTTTTTATTACACTCCCCAAAGTATGAGTGATCGCTGACTGCCCGTATGTCTAACTTTAAAACAGTTCAGATAGCCTACAATATAGTCATGAGTTGGGGATGAGTTGGTAACACTTGGCCGATGGCTGGGGATGAGTTGGTAAGGTATTGACGGCCGGGGGGATGAGTTGGTTATAGCTGTTGGAGGGCTGGGGATGAGTTGGTCTACCCAGGTGTGAACTGGGGTTGAGTTGGTATGGGGGATGAGTTGGTAGGGGGGATGAGTTGACTGCCATTCGACGTTGCTATATTAGACTTTTCCAAAGCCTTCGACACCGTCCCCCATCGTCGACTGCTGGCAAAGCTAAAACACCTTGGCATAAGGGGGGATATTCACAGCTGGATCACCCAGTTTCTCCAAGACAGAACCCAGAGAGTAGTAGTAGATGGGGAGAGCTCGGAGCGGGTGCATGTAGCCTCAGGTGTGCCACAGGGTACTGTTCTGGGTCCACTTCTTTTCCTGTGCTATATAAATGACCTTCCCCTGCATGTAGACAGTCATATCCACTTATTTGCCGACGACTGTCTACTGTACCGAACAATTAGGAACCACAGAGACCACCTTCTGCTCCAGAAGAATCTCAACGCTTTAACACTCTGGACAAAAACATGGGGCATGAGTTTCAACGCAAACAAGTGCTACATATTACCCATCAATAAATCTCCGACTACCTTTCAACCATTTTTCTATTAACTGAAGAACACCATTTTGAAATACGTCCAGAGTTACCCATACTTGGGAGTCACCATTCAGCATGACCTCAAGTATGGGGAGCATGCTACTAAAGTTGTCAACAAAGCCAGTAAGGTTCCTGGTTTTTGCCAACGAAACCTAAAACACTGTCCTCAGAGACTCAAAGAGTTGGCCTACTCTTCACTGGTTCGCTCTACGCTTGACAATTGTGCCTCCATATGGGACCCTTACCTAGCTGCTGATAAGCGTAAGCTTGAGACCATCCAAAGGAGAGCGGATAGGTTTGTCACAAGGGACTACCACAGAACCACCAGTGTGGCCGGCCTCTTGTCAAGACTTGAGTGGCGAGCCCTTGAAGAGAGGAGAAGGAGAGCCAGACTAACCCTACTCTTCAAAATAAAAAATAACCTGGTTGGTATTGATGCCAACCAATACCTTACTCCTGCAGACCCAAGGACCCGGGGAGGCCCTAGGTCTAGGCGTGACTAAATGTCGCTACTAGCCTGCACACCTCTTTACCACAGCGTGATACCCAAATGGGGCTTTTGATGTGTAACATATACAGATACAGATACAGCTTATCAATATAGGCCTAGTAGGCCAATTAAACTTAATAGGGTTAAAAATACGGTTTACTGAATACAAGCTAATGGTTAAAGAGTTCACTGAACTAAATGAAAATAAGATAAATAAATTGTCAGAATTTGAAATCAGACAAAAATGTAACTCTACATAGGGTCTATGTGAAATATTGGGAAAAAATATATTACTCGTCCTGAAGCAAAACTGAAACTGTAGGCCTATTATAGGCCCAGTGATTTTAAGCATGACATTCATTTTGAGAGTTATCTTGTTGAGGTTAGACATTTTAAACATAGAAAAGCATTTTGTAAGCTGAGAATTAACGTTAGCTGCTCATCCATTAAAAATTTAAAAAGGCAGATATTGTAGACTCAAGTTTCAAGAGATAAAAGAGTTTGTAAATATTGTTCTTTAAATGTTTGTGATGATGAAGTACATTTTCTGACACAGTGTGAATTTTTACGTCCAACTCTAGGTCAGTCAGACAAGCATCTGATTTACGTGGTTCTCTGAGCCCCACGACACAACATCGCTGCACGCATAGTGTACAGCACCTGCTATAATAGTCCCAGGCGGTCACCCATCCAATAGGCCGTACAGGCCAGGTGTTGCTTAACTTCAGTGATCAAGCCGACACCAATGAGCTAACGCCGTATTCCGTAGGCCTACATACGATGTTGGCCTATTCTGTAGGCCTACATACAGAATTTTGTCTCTCTATCTAGCCTAACTGGTAAATGCGCAGCACAATTTTTTTTTTTAATTGCATTTCTAGTCTATGGACATGTTTACATCATATGGTCATACTAAGAAGCAAAAATAAAATCACTGATTTTTAAATGATTTTAGCCTGATTGAGTCGCTTTAAGCTATCAGACGTTTTAGAAGGTATGCAATATGAAGTGAAATGATCATAATAGTTCATTAAACGTCTTTAGTCAATACCAAATTCCCTGATTATAACTATAATACCAAAAAAAGAAAGAAAAAAACTGTTGCTCTCCTACCTCGTGATATCAGTGTTATGATGTCGCCTAATCGTCATAATATCCAACATAATTATATATATAATAGTCTAGTCTAGATCAGGGCCGTATCAAGCATATGTGGGAGGCCCGGGGCCCACTTGAGAGAGAGGTCTCCTTTTACAATTATCCCTATTGCATAAAATACCTCACACTAGTAGCTCAGGCTAAACCATAATACTGAAATAAATAGGAAAAACTGAACGCATGATCTTCTTCCAATATTATATTATGCATAAATACAAAAAGAAAATAAAAGAAGCACAATTGAGCTGTAAATCTTAGACATGTATATACACAGATAAAATCGGTTAAACTTGTTTGGCAAAGTCACTGATAATGCCACTGAAATCCAACTCACAGTATATCTGATTCAATGACATTAGGTTTCCCAGGCGAACACAATACATTTACCTAATGCTGTTTTAATGTTGGGCCAGCGTCGTAGATGGCGGGGTAACATTGGTTTATTGGCCCTATGTACCTGTGATTGCCGTTTAGCTGAACAATGCTGAGTCAAAAGTTGAGCTGTGTGTATAACAATATACACCCCTCCTAATGAGCCGTGTTTGTTCATGCGTGTACGAGGCTAAATTCACGCCACCTGATGGGAGGTGTTATCAGTGGTTATTATACACAGCGTAAGCGCGCTAGCTGTCACAACACCATACATACCATACTGTCATTTCACGGCTGATTGCACTCGGATCAGTAATCAGACAGTTAGACAGATTAAACAATGCCCCAGCCGCAAATTGGTTGGAGGCCCCCTCTTGCTGGGAGGCCACGGGCTCCCCTTGGATCCGGCCCTGGTCTAGATCCATATATAATGTATATTGTTTATTGACATTTTCACCAAATTTGGTCAATACAATATAATGTAAACAAAAACAATAAAATGCATTTACATGCCAACAAGAAAAACAACAACAATAAAATAAATAAAAAATAAATAAAAAATAAGACCCTATATTAATTTCTAATTGTAACACTTGTAACAAGTATTACCCGCCATTCACACCTAATATTCATCAGTATTTTTCTTATTGTTTCACTGGTCGAAAAAATTAAATTTTAGGTTGACCAACATCATCAACAATTCTCTTTTCAAATCCTTCATAACAAAATCCTGAAATCAATATTAAAACAGGACCTCCCACATTTAACATATAATTTGTTTGATATCTAGAGCCATTTTTTTTTTTAATTACATTGTAACTGTATAGATCTGTAAAGATAAATTCTTTCAGGCTCATGTAATTCACACTGTGACTATTGTTTCCCTTCGTAAATTTTACTCGAGCCAAGAAACCCAGGTTTTGTGACGGATCACTGTCTGTGTGTGGCGCTAGAATTAACGCCGCATGGGAAAATTGGAAACATTGCGGCCATTGTGCACTTCACTCAGTCTGCTTCGACCAGTCGACTGAGACGGATGTGTGGTGATGGCTCTGTGTTCTTGCAAGGTTAGTAACGCGGGGAGAGAGAGCGTAATCGTCTTTGTTTTAATAAACGAATATGTTTACTAAGGTGATTCTGCAGCATACTTGCAATTATCCTAATTATATCTTTGTCTTCTATTTTTGTAAATGTGAGGAACTCCCCACGGCTGTGACCATCACACTACTTATAGGTTGACCTCAGTAAAGAACGCTGGGAAATAGGGTTGCGGAAAAAGGCAGGCAGGAGAAGTTAATCCACCAGTGTGTTTAACCCTTTGAGTCACATCATTATTTTGGCAAAATATTATGCAAAATATGATGACATAATGTTAGCATGCATGTACAGGAGCGTACTGCAGCGTATTTATGTCACATTTCATTTTTTTAGGGGCTACAATAAAAGTTAATTAATGACGTCACAAGTACGCACTCTTTATACATCGTGTGTGACGTCATATAATAAAAATTGTGCTTCACTGTATATGTATAGAGCGCGCTTTCAAGCGCGGTTGTGACTCAAAGGGTTAATACTGCTCGGGGACGGGCATATATTTGAGAGGGGAGTATGTAGCCGGGTGTGTGTATGGCGTACTGGAGTGATCACTACTCTGGCCATTGAGTTGACTCTTTGGCTCGATCGATAGCACTCAGGCATCACGATGTCAGGGTTGGTGGTTAGATCCCAGGGCTGGGCAGTTACAACACTGTTACACATGTTGATAGAGCTAAATAAAACTACGCCATCTATAGCCCATAGGTAGACATGTGTAGCCCACATGCACATGAACAGAGCCAAATGAATCATAGGCCTGTAAAAGTATGCATATCCAAACGCAGAGATTATGCTACTATTGACTTGGCCAGAACGGGCACCATCAAACACGACAATCCAGGCGCGCTGGGGACGCGTTAAGGATTGGCGTATGATTGGACTCGGGAATGGATGGCAAACGGATGGGTCAATTACAATGGATTACTCCTTTGTAATCCAGGCTGTAACCCACACTGCCCGGCATATAATTGCTAGAGGTCACAGAGCCATCAAGATAGGCTGCCCACTCGGAGGGACTGGCATCCGCGGGCCTTGTTCCCAAGGGCTGGATGGTCCATCGCGAGAGCATGCCTAGGGAATCCTAAGCGTGTAAATATATGTTAAATAAATGTTGTGATTATGTTTATGTAAAGGGCATATAAGGGACAGATGTCAGTGGGCACAGGAGAGCGGGCAAATGCGGGACTAGTGCAGGCCGGAGGGCGCTGCAAGGCAGTAGTGCCGTGCGTAGGGCGCGCTCTACTTTAGAACCAAGCTGGTTTATGTTCTCTGCCATGGTTAGGCAGAGTAAAGTGACTATGTAACTGTATCTGTATATTATATGTGTTCTACATTGACGAGGAGAAATAAACACAACGTTTTTCCTAGAAGAAGGGAGTTTGTTGATAGAACCTGGAGTCCTGATTTATAACCAGTCCGTCGCCATCCACCTTGTCAGGTTGGCGTCACGATGGTGTCACGGGCTGACATCTTTATAGGCTGTTTTAATAGGCTGCACGTACGGTATTACCAGAATTAGAAAAAATTTTTCGCTCATGGTGTCTGTATATGGGCCATAAATTTATTGTGTTCCCGTTAAAGGTGGAGAGAGGGATCCTGCACTCAACATCTCTGGATGAACACAAATCTTGCGAGATTCTCAATAAGTCACGTGATCTTTGTGAGATCATAACATTCTGAGTTAAATGGCATTGTCACAGCAAACACAAAACGTTTTTTTGACGTTTTGAGAAAGTATCAGAAAATGTCATCAGGCATTATTTCGAAAGGTCTAAAACATATTTAAAACTTTATAAAAACAATTTTAAAACGTTTTCATAGCCTGCCAAACATTTTCCAAAATGTCTTTGAAACATTTTTGAACATATTAGATAATATCATCGTCATCATTTGAGACTTATTATAGCCTTGTAGCCTTTAAATCGTTCTGTCATGTATCTCCCTTATATGTCGTTATTTTAGTACTGTTTTTCGTGGTTTTGTCTGAGAGACTACTTTGTCTGGGGTGATTTGTCTGTTTGAGATGTTTTATCAGTTTATGAGTATTTCGAATAGACCAAAATTGCCCAATCTGTTTTTGAAACAGGTCAGTGAAGGGGTGGTCACCACAGCATCTGCCAGTAAGTTGTAGTCTTCAGCAACCCAGTAAACATGCTTGTATTGGGCTAATTGAGTTGACTCTTTGGCTCGATCGGTAGCAATCAGTCTCCATCTTCATCTATCCAGTTGTCTGCCACCGGCAGAACCTGGATAACCCGTATATGTGCTATGTGTTCAGAACCCACCTCCTCCCTCCTCCTCCCTGGCCAATTCACAGTTGATTCAGGCGGCCCAAACAATCTGACCTGAGTGTGACCTCCACGCTGCAGTCAGTAAACCAGTGACGTCATAATGAATATTCATGTTGCTCGCACCCCTCATTTTCGTACCCGCTTCACACACACCTGTTGTCAAGGTCAGACTGGTAGTCTGACGGTCAGACCTGATACGGCAAGGTGTCAGTCTCAGGCATCACGATGTCAGCTAGGGTCGAATACTGGCTTCTAAAAGGCCATTACTGGCAATACTGGCAAAGGTATGCACTGTAAAGAGATAATAGGCTACTAAATATAGGCCTAATGTTTTTTTTAAAATATTTCATACATAATTAGCCCAGTAATGTGCCGGTAAAGCTAAACTGGCACAGGAAAGCCCCATCAGAGCCTGTATGAAGCCTGTATCAGCCTTGGTCATTCACTAGGTGGTGCTCCAAGAAAACATCACACCACATAGGGTCACTGAGGAAACAATTTTGGCGGCAAACAGTACCATAATCCCCACGATCCTCTTATCTTGCAGGTTGTTGATCCATGCACATGCCAGGATTTAAATTTACGACTAATATTTGATTGTTATTTGGTAATTTGATGTATTCTATTCAGCTATTTTGTATGTACCAAGTTGTTTTATGTGTTATAGCACTTAATGAGATACATAGAAGAAGCAATGGTTCTATGTATAAATATAATTTAAATATGTGGATTCGGCATGCTCACAAATCACACTGGAGCCCCGGCCACATGCATGACCTTGGTCAAGTTGTGAATCGAGCAATATGTCAACTTCAGTCTACACTGCCTTCAGTTCAAATTCAGATAGTCAGTCTGACAATAGGAGAGACCGGGCACATTGGGACATAGGGCACAATGGGATAATGGGATTTCCTGGGAAACCCCCAATGGGAGAGTCTTGAAAATGCTACTGCTGCACCGTAGCAGCTGCTGGGAGCACTGCAGCAGCTTATGTGAGCACTGCAGAAGTTGTTAGAAGCACCGCAGCAGCCGATGGGAGCACCGCAGCAGCTTATTGGAGCAGCGCAGCAGCTTATAGATGATGATGGAGCACAACAGCAGTTGCAGCAACTGTTGGAAGCACCGCCCCAGACAGAAATGTAATTGTGGGCCGCCGGTGAACCACCACCGAATGCCACTGATGGCCCACCACACGGATGTCCGGCTGTTAGCGAGTGGCCCACTAGCTACAACGTTTGGCACTGGTGGTACAGTGGCAAATGCCACCCTCCGATTGCCGCCTGCGTGTCGTGGCAGTCCACCAGTAGCTTTTTGACCACTGCAGTGATGCTGTCTGGGGCAGCAGCTTATGGGAGCACCGCAGCAGCTGTGAAGAGCACCGCATCTAAGCACTGTAGTAGCTATATATAATTACATATATTTGACACATACAGCACTTGTAAAGAAAATATAATTTTAAAATTGCCTTATTATGGCTCGTAGTAGAAAAAATGATGTGAAAAACAGTATCCACTCCTGTACATATAGCGTACTATATTATTAGTCCAGTCATTGCAGGCCAAAATCATACGAAGTTTCAACAAAATTACTTCAAAAGGTTTTTTAGCCTTTTTGGATTCATTAGCATGTGTACTTGCCTCTCAAAAAAAAATACTAAAAATTTCGCTGGGGAAAGTAACGAAAAAGCCATTTACAAAATGGACGCCATCACCGAATGTGAAATCTTATAATCAGTGCATACTGTCTTTCCAGCATGCCATAATAAAGTTATTAGTATTCACACTTGTGTTTTGTATAAAAGAACACAATTGGATATGTACAGAATGTATTTATCAATGTATTATCTTGTAAAAATTCAAAAAGCCGCCCAATGTGCAAATTCGTGACTTTTTGTGTTGTCCACACTAAATAGACCAGACGTGGCTGGGGGTAAGGTGTCACCGAGAGGGGAATATAAGCCATTGATGGACTACTCAACCTGTTGATTAGGTAACTACCGCTGCTTTACTGGAATATAGCCCGAAAATGTACATGACCTATGTGCGATTTTGGTCCGATTTTGAGAAATCGAGCGCATTACACATTTTCACCCACCGAGTAGTCAAATATTGAGCTCTATCAATATATTTAATATTAATAAAACGCTACCGGTACAGGCTTTAACGTGGATAAAAATTTTGTGTCCGATCATTGATAAATACACAAGAGAGCTTTTAGTTGGTATTTTAACCCTTAAGTTTAACTATTTTTCATACTTTTTCAGAAAATAGTCAAAATACTTTTCTCTCAGTTGGTTCATGTATGGTATAAATATTTAGTTTTGATTTAAACATGTCCCAGAACTATTGTTGACTTAAGATAAATCAATTTGGAATCAAAAAAAAAATTGTAATCCTCAAATGCAAATATACCCAAATCCCCGTTAACGCGAGGAATGAATTGCTTGTGATCGTGCTCGGGCCCTGCTCGGCTGTAATACGAGCGATCGCAGCTGGCGTCTCACCGTGTGATAGCCGTGGTTTGCATTGACGCTGTGACGTACCAATGAATGTGGGAAATCCCCGGAAAGTAGACACTGTTTACGATACTGCTGATGCTGACGTATGTTGACGCACATCCTGACAGAAGCACAAGAAAGGAAGAAACATGCACTTTTTACATTGTCAGTGATCAGGCTGAAATGAGGCATGCGAATATGATTTGTGATGCTAGTGATGCTAACAAGTGATGTATGTACAAGAGATGGACGTAATATTATATATTTTTAAATAATCTCACATTTTCAATGGTTTATTCTCAGTGAAATACTAAGAACAATAATGGTTATAACTGCTGTTGACATTGAGACTATTTTCAATGGTGCTTGCTAGAGGTATTAAAGACAAAGCTGGTTTTAAAGACAAGGTGCGTCAGTCATCACTATCTACGGCTGTGGCAATAGCCATGTCTGTTTCCCTATGTTCAATCACGAAGAACCAGACACTATGAAATCTGGGCATCGCAGAATACTCCTCCCGACACCGATGTGGTCGTTCTCGATGTCACAGGCTCACCCAGGAAATGTATGAGGTAGTAAATGAGCTTAGAAGAACTGTGAATTGTTCATGCAATCACAGGACACGGCATCAACCTTAGCAGGACGAGGGGAAAAACAGCAGTGTGGAACACATTCTGATGTAAATTCATTTCTTATGGGTGCAAAAAGGCTGTAATGATTATGCGAATCCCAAATGCCCAGTACGTTTTGCCTGTGGTGGTGACTGATCACAGAACAGTTGACATAACATGATATATCTTACTGGCTACTTCTCTCTCTAAACGTACATGTATGTATAGGTGACTAGTTGTACACCTAATATATGCTACTTATATATATCAGATATTGTTAGGAAATGTCAAAGAAAAACGATTCACTTCCTGAATGACCTCAAATTAAATTATTTGCACATCTAGACATTGTAATCAAACATTGGAGCGAAAATAAAATATGACATAGTAGATTTTCAGAAGACGCCATCCTGAAATCTAAGATCGAGGCGCCAAGGGAATTTTATAGTGGAACTATTCAACTCCTTGGCCTCAGGTTTGTAATTAAAGACACTAAAATTACGTCTTCAGCAGATATAGAACCAAACATATTTAAAATTTCTAGTTTTTTGAAGCCGCCATTTTGAAATCCAATATGGCGGCCACCCAGTGTGAAGTTTAAGTGGCTCCAAATCTTAAAATGTTCTTGATGAAATATTTCATAAGTACGTCAAATTTGGTGCAACTATCGTACAATAAAGTATAGAAAACATATGTACCATAGTTCATACCTTTCTAAAGATTGAAAATACATAAAACAAACAAAATATTCCGCATGGTAGGTAGAGCCGGCGGTCCCCTAGCTCCACAGTGACGGGCTGCTGCAATTTGTCCGTCCGTCTTCTGTCCCCCCCCCCCCACACACACACCTGCCATTGTGGGCATACAAACGTTTTGAGATCTTGTTGCTTCCATTGACTGCAAAGATGCCTATATATCAGCACAGCTAACCCTTTGTAAACATGTTAGTGCCTCTTATATTAGAACAGCTTACTTTTACCTGCTAGTGCCGCCTATGTCAGCAGAGCTAACCGTTTGTAAACCTGTTAGTGCCACTTATATTAGCACTGTCAACCCTTTTAGTCCGGGAGGCAGGTCGATTTATCTCACCGTCTTAGTCAGTAGAGTTTTTCAAATTTATCTTGCATGAAATGTTATCTAGTTTTCTAATATCGCATTCTTACTTGCACATCACTGTGCACAACGTCACAACTTCAACGTTTCCATGGTAACGTCTTTTTGACCCATATGGCGAAAAAATGCTTTGCATCTCTAAGTAAAAGTAACAATTTAGCAAAATATTACTTTTAATATGCAGTAGATATGTAAAACCAATGCAAAATATAAATAAGTACACCTACCCTCAAACATGATCACAAATACAGTGGAAATGCAAGGTTTGAAGGTTAATATGGTTACCATGGAAACCACTGTTCATAAAATAAATTGTTTGCAATATATGTATGCCATGATAATGGCACAAGTTGTTTGTTAAACGTTTAATTCGTTTATAATTGCAATTTTCTGGAAATATAAATGTGGACATCATATATCTTGACATAAAAAATATATATATCTAGTAGCACATACTCACTACTCACCATTTAAGGTGAAAAATTCAATTTGACCATGAAAGTAAAAGGGCATAGGCGGTAAATGGAAATGAAAAGGCGTCTGGGAGAGATGTGGAAGCATTAAGGATAGGGGAGACGTTTGAGACTGACAAGAAGATTTACTTTTTACATTGGCTTTACATATATCTACTGCATTTTAAAAGTAGTATTATGCTAGCTTATTATTTTTACTTAGAGACACAACATTTTTTTCGCCATATTTGTCAAAAAGACGTTACCATGGGAACCTTCAATTTATGACGTTGTGCACAGTGGTGTGCAAGTGAGAATGCGGGATTCGAAAACTAGACAAAATTTCATGCAAGAAGAAGTTGAAAAACGACTGACTAAGACGGTCAGTTAAATCGACCTGCCTCCTGGACTATTTAGGCCTACCTGCTGGTGCCGCCTATATCAGCACAGCTAACCCTTTACCTGCTGTGATGCCTATATCTGCACAGCTAACCCTTTACCTGCTGGTGCCACCTATATGAGCATAGCTAACCCTTTACCTGTTAGTGCCGCATATATCAGCACAGCTAACCTTCACCTGCTAGTGCCACCTATGTCAGCACAGCCAACCCTTCACCTGCTAGTGCCGCCTATATCAGCACAGCCAACCCTTTACCTGCTAGTGCCGCCTATATCAACACAGCTAAACCTTTGTAAACCTGTTAGTGCCACTTATATTAGCACTATTAACCCTTTAGGCCTACCTGCTGGTGCCGCCTATATTAGCACAACTAACCCTGTACCTGCTAGTGCCATCAGCACAGCTAACCTTTACCTACTGGCGCCTCCTATATCAGCACAGCTAACCTTTACCTGCTAGTGCCGCATATATTAGCACAGCTAACCTTTACCTGCTAGTATCGCCTATATCAGCACAGCTAACCCTTTAGCTGCTAGTGAAGCCTATATCAGCACAGCTAACCCTGTTCCTGCTAGTGCAGCATATATCAGCCCAGCTAACTCTTTACCTGCTGGTGTTGACCATATCAGCACAGCCAACCTTTTACCTGCAGGTACCGCCTTTATCAGCACAGCTAACCCTTCATCTGCTAGTGCCGCTTATATCAACACAGCTAACCTTTACCTGCTAGTGCCACCTATTATTATCAGCACTGCTAACTCTTTACCTACTAGTGCGGCTTATATCAGCACAGCTTACACTTTACCTGCTGGTGTGCCCTATACCGGGCAAATACAAAACATTTTTCAAACATTTTTAGAAGGTCACATGAAAATGGTACGTTTATACTATTAAAAAAGAATATTATACAACATTAAATTAAAAATATTATGCAAAACATTCATAAAAAAACGTTTTTAAAACGTTTTTTAAAACATTTTTTAAAACATTTTCAAAAGGTTTTTTTTTAACATAATATGTAAATATTTTAAAAATATTTTGAAAACTTTTTTTTCCGTTAATGTTTTTTTAGTTATTGTTTTTGTGTTGGCTGGGTATTAGCACAGCTAACCCTTGACCTGCTAGTGCCGCCTTATATATCAGCACAGCTAGTCTGCTAGTGCCGCATATATGAGCACAGCTAACCCTAAGTTAACTGCTAGTGCCGCTTATATCAACACAGCTAACCTTTACCTGCTAGTGCCGAATCTAAATATCACCTACTAGTGCCACTTATATCAGCACAGCTAACCCTTTACCTGCTAGTGCCGCTATATATTATCAGCACATCTACCCCTTCACCTGCTAGTGGAGCTTATCAGCACAGCGAACAGTTTACCTGCTAGTGCCGCCTATATCAGCCTAGCTAACAGTCTACTTGCTAGTGCCGCCTATATTAGCACAGCTAACATTTCAATACCTACTTACCTTTTATCTGTTAGTGCCGTATATATCAGCACAGCTAACCCTTTACCTGCTATAGTGCCGTATATATCAGCACCGCTAACTCTGTACCTGCTAGTGCCGCATATATCAGTTTTCAGCTGGTGGGTAAATAGAAAGTCATTGACTACTAGACTAGATTTATATATGTGAAGCCAGTTGTGGGAGTATCTCTATTTTTTTATATATGTGAAGCAAGTTGTGAGAGTATCTCTATTTGTTTCAATGATGCTTTAAAAGTCGTCAAAATTAGTCTTAATTTGTCAACAATTTATTGGGGGCCAAACCATCAGTGCCCCCCTGTTGTCAGATCCTGGATCAGCCCCTACAGGACCGGAACACTGATGTATTTTAGAATTGACTTGTCACAAAGTAGTAATATTGAACGATTGATAGATGGGAGGAGTGGGCCATGGCCCACACCTCCCACGTACCAATGGCCTACTCCTCCTGAAACCGACTTTTGCATAGCAAACGTCGGCTACATTTTTTGGATAAGATTAAAGGGCTTCTGAACTTACTAAGATATGACATACTAATTGTAAATAAACCCATTATATAACATACACATTTGGCTATGCAATGTAGCGGGAAACCTCAACAATAATAAGAAGTGAAACATTTACGTACTGTGTAGAAAATGGGGACTATTACGATTGCCAGGCAACTTTTTGCTTTTGTGGCTTTAACTTTCAGCTGATCACGTGGGGGGTCCCTAGGGTCATATGACATAGAGGGTGAGGATATTGCTTTACAATATTTTACGTAAGAGTGAATGGCCCACTCCTCCCTGTGGCCCACACCTCCCCACTCTTCCCTACCCAAATTTAAAAATGAACCAACATCCTTGATATTAGTTGAAAGTCACTATTAAGGGCTTTAATGTGGATACATACTATTTTAACAATTTACAACGTTTTTCTAGTGAATACCAGCAGGACTTCTCGCTCATGTTAATTTTATATAGCATCATTTAACGCCAACATAGTTTTGTTCTAAATTCTTTTTTCTAATTATTGTTATTCTTTTTCCAAAGGTGATGTAACAATGAGACCGTCAGCTAAACTAATATTGACATTGCTATAGTCATGCTGTAAATAGCTGCCGGATTGTCCCAATGTACTTCGGCCACTGTCCACATTTAAAAAAATAAATTAGTAAACGCGTCACAGAGTAAACTATTACAAACATACCTTTTTTCCAATATATAAAGACATTATATAAGCATCACCATTCAATCATAAAGTCATGTTTTTATAAATCACAATAAGCAAATATGTGAAAAATGTCCTAATGTGCCCCGGTCTCCCCTACGTACAACTGTAGGCCTACCGGGTCAACAGGGTTATCTAATACCCGGCCATTACAGTACCAGTACTGGGTCTTTAACTTATTTAGTACAGGGCCATTACCGTACCCAGTAGTGGGTTATAGCAGGGTTGGGAAAAGTACAGCGACTCAGTACTTGGGTACAAGTACAAGTACATTAAAAATGTTCAAGTACAAGTACAAGTACAAGTACAAGTACAGGGTTTTGCGAAATGTATTTGGGTACTACCCAAGTACATTGAAAATGTACTTGGGTACAATTACCAAGTACCAAGTACCAATGTATAATATCATCCATAAAAATATACCGGTAAATGAATAAATTCAGAAACAAAGGTCATACTGAGATGGATAACTTTATTCATTTCATATGGTATTATTGAATTATATTAATAGTCAATGTGAGCTCAATAAATTGTTTATTCATGCGTATTCGTGCATTGAATGATATTAGCAATCAATATAAGATCAATAAATTGTTTATAACTCATCGCATAATGGTGTATTGAATGATATTCATAGCCAATTTGAGCTCAATATATAGTTGTGAATTAAATGAGATAAGCAGACAATGTGAGCTAAATAAATTGTTTATCTATTACATATTTGAGTATTGAATGCTATTATACAGTTAATTATTTCTATGAATTGCATCCGATGAGTTTTTGAAATGTTGAATCGCTCAGTTGGAATCTCTCTGAATGAAATACCTTGCCTGCTATACTAAAAAGTATCTCAGGTAGGCTACTCTAATGCCAATTTTCGTAATTGGGGAAAACATTTATATTTGCTTCCCAGTATTGAATAGGTTTACTACTATGGTCTATTGTGGGTTGACTACAGCGGGTACTGCGCAATGGCCCAATGCTAGCTTATTGCCATGTAATCACCGACGATGTTGACCCACAACTAAGACAACGTCTCGTGTTCGCTGAGTGCAAATGAAATTAAATGAATCGGGTTTTAGGCCACTCCCCACAATACTGAGTTTTACGAGTGGATGGGGAAGAAACATTTGGGTTTCTTTCAAACCGCCGAGACCGGTAAACGAACCCCGAACTCTGGCGTGAAAGGCAGCGGTGCTAACCACTACCCTAGGGCCCCCGCCCTCGCTGAGTGCAGTACATGGAGGTGTAAAAAGCGCCCCCTGTTTTTAATAACTAGGGTATGTCTGTCGACATTAAACATAATTACCAATGTGTTGCGAAAAAATATTTATTTCCTTTCACTAGATATTAATGTCATAGTTATTAATTAACAAAGAATACGATTTAACTTCATTTGTTAGAATTCTTAATTTGCAAACAAAAACACCATGGGGAAACACATTTTCTACTCGATTGAACACATCAAATATAAAATAATTAAGCAGAATATAATATTATTTAACTTGTAGAAAAATTAACTAGTGTATATACAATTATCATAATGTCAATAATGTGAATTGGTGCTGAAATGGTTTGCTGTCCTAAATTCAAATGATCAGAAAAATTCAGCGTATATATTTTCAGAATTATTGCCCATTTATTTGATCTTCAGGGGTATTTATTGTGGTTTGACACTTTTCTATAATAATGATAATAGCTCGCCGCACTGGAAGTGTTAATGAAGGCGTGATCAACGCAGCTGTTAATTGCTTTCACATGCGCCCGGACAATCTGACACTTCTAACCCTTCTAACTCTAAGATGTCTGCAATTAAAATTATATTTTTATTATGCGGCGTGTTTGCATTCATTTAAGCACAACAGGCGAAAATAAATATTTCCCAGACCAATTAAAATATAATTGTAATGCTTTCATTTTACAATATCAATTGAACAGTACTTTTCGAAACCTGAACATAGATGACCCTCGCAATTATAGGGTTTTATAAGAGGTAATCGCGCAAACAATGAAAGCGCACCCTTCTACACAAACACGAGCATTAATCCAATATCGATTCACTATTGAGCCATCATCTACAACGCTGACCCAACAATAAACCAACACTGGTTTAATATATCGTTTTTGCCGCGTCAGGCTTGTGTGTTGTTTTAACAATTATATCAGTACATCTATCTGAGCGGCTAACCAGAAGTATGCCTGAAAGATCAAAGGGACAATATACAGCTCACCGAAAAGAAGAATAAGATAAACTAAATTTGTATGCGTTCAACAATTGAATTATTTTAAAATTTATATTCTAAAAAATATTGCACTGAATAACTGAAAAAGTAAATTATAATATATATATTTTTTGAACAAAACGGGATGTACTTGCAATGTACTTGTCTTCAAGTACAAAGTACTTCGTAATGTACTTGGGTACAAGTACAAGTACATTTTTGAAGTTCAAGTACAAAGTACAAGCAAGTACTCGAAGAAATGTACTTAAGTACAGGTAAGTAAAAGTACCGATGCACTTGGCCCCAACCCTGGGTTATAGAGTTCTGGGTCATTACTGTACCTATACTGGTCCAATAGAACATTTACCCAGCAGGCACACCACGTGGAATCCACGTGTAATTGGGGTGGAAAATTGGTGGACACGTGTTTCACTAAAAATGCAGCTGTATTCCACGTGGATTTCTTCATGTCTATTATTGGTGTTGATTTACACGTGGATATCAAGTGAAGTTTGAGCCTTATTTTTTTTCACGTGTAATCCGCGTTGCATTTCTCATGTGGATTATTGGTGTACATTTTCAGTTGTATTCCAAGTGAATTGTTTCACATGGATTAATGGTGTACCCCTTCACGTGGATATTAGATGGATATCATGTGAAGAATGCCACCTGATTTTGTTTCACATGTTTTCCACGTGTATTTTTCACATGGATTATTGGTGTACCTATCCACGTGTATATCTGGTGGATATCAAGTGAAGTTTGAGCCTTATTGTGTTTTACGTGTAATCCACGTTGCAATTCTTATGTGGATTATTGGTGTACATTTTCAGGTGTATTCCATGTGAATTGTTTCACGTGGATTAATGGTGTACCCATTCACGTGGATATCAGATGGATAACAAATGCCTCCTGATTTTGTTTCACTAGCTTGTTTTCCAACTGTATTTTTCACATGGATTATTGGTGTACCTATATACGTGTATAATTATCTGGTGGATATCATAAATGGTTGAGCCTAGATTTCCTTCTGATGTGTATTCCACGTGGGTTATTTCACGTGGATCATTGGTGTAGGCCTACATATCCATGTGTATTACACTTGATTACACAACTCAACGCCTGTCAGATACGGACCTGTTTGTGCGACATGGGGCCTAGCGACAACATCATGCTTCCTTGTTGATCGGACCCGCCACTACATACGTGGTGTGTCATTTTTGTCTTGTAGTCTAAAAACTCATTAACTTAGTAGGCATACGTTTAATAATATGACGCCGTGGTGTAATGGCTTCAGCTTTTTTTTTATTTTTGTAATTGTCATAGAGTAGGCTGTATCAAAAACAGAAAAAAAACAGAATAAATGCTTAAATCACATTTATTGCATATTGGGCGACATCATGCGATATGACAAGGCACATAAATTATACTTTATAGTACACGTTTCCGTCACACAGAAACTTAGCGATTTTAGGCCACAACTGACCAGTAGCGCATGTTTTTCGTAGATTTCTCTGGTAATTATCAACCGATTTTCATGAAAAGTCCTTTTGCAACAGAATCCTAATATCCCTGAAAATTTCGTAAAATTATATGTAGTATTTCAAAGGTTAGACCATTTGACATGTAGTAATTGAAAATTATCACATCCCTCTATAAACCCATCAAACTAATTCTGAAATTTTATTACATGTCAAATGGTCTAACTTTTGCAATATGCAATATAATTTAGCGAAATACCGCTGTTCGGATATGACTTGAAAATTACCTGTGCTAAATTTCAAGGGAATCGGTTCATGGGTAAATATACAATTTGAGGGTCATTTAGTGTCTCTTGGCTATTCTGAACGAATTTATGAATTGTGTGGGTCCAAACTTTTTAATGTTGTCCTATGGACAATACGAAAACTGAGAAATAAATAATTCATTATCTCTCACGAATATTTTTTTATTCAACATGCAATGTGCCAAAATACACGAATTTGTTCACAAATGCAATGTCTTCCAATATCCAACACCTCAAATATAGACTGTTTTACCATGGGAGATCTCTTGGAAATAATTTAACCACGAGTTATATTGTAGCGCAATTGTTAAGTACAACGGAATTTATTCATAAACAGACACGAACTCAATATAAAACTTTGCCAAGGATATATTTACTGAGGCTTTTTAGTTGTCTCACGTCACCCGGTCAACTCAGTAACGCCAGTGTTATGTAAAACGCGACTTTTTTTTCTTGAAAAAATAAAGAGTGAAAGACCCCTTAAATTGTATATTTACCCGCTTAATTGACTGAAAAATTCACGAAAAACATACCTAAGATTAAGTGTAACTCGTTGGAGAATAGCAAATTGCGATATTACTTACCAAGACAATCTTAACTTGGTTTTAAGATAAGATTTTATTTTAAAGATTATTGTATGAGAATACGGCCCCTGCTTACCGACATTTGTCAAAAATAAAATGATGGAAATTAGTTGTGTGGGACCATAAAACTCGGCTTGGAGGGCTGCGAAATGTCAATAAATGGGTTGATAATATTATTGTCCATAATAGTAAGACCAACACGAGTGAGTGGTCTTACGCGTGAAGCTTCTAATCTCATCGCAGAGGGCTCGAGTCTCATTGGGTCCATGATAAAATAATAATGTTGATAACAATAATTTGCGTTGTTATATTTCATGTATGTTTCAGATCAGACAAGTGTCAGAGGTGGAAGTGCAGGAATGGTGAATTAAATAACTAATTAATTATTAAATAACACACTTTTACATCAGTGTAAAACATGTCATTTATTCACGTGTATTATAGGTGACATTAACACGTGGCAAACACGTGGTTCATTCACATGTATTATAGGTGGCATTAATACGTGGAAAACACGTGGTTAATTCACATGTATTATAGGTGGCATTAACATGTGGGAAACACGTGATATAAACACGTGAAACGTGTTTGGTATACAACCTCTTTTCAACTTGTATTCCACGAGGCACAACCCTGCAAACACTGTACGTAATATAACGTTCATTAAGGTCCCATTTTCGTCATTCATGGATGAACGTAACGAGGACGTGCTAGGGACGTAGTCATAATAACCCTAACGTCCCCGGAACGTCCCAATACTGTTACGTTTATGTTTTACGTTCTAAGGACGTAAATGGGAGTTCACAGAATTACGTCCTAAGTACGAATACTGTTTTACGTCATAACGTCCCCACAACGTACAGCATTTCGTACTTAGGACGTAACTCTGTGAACTCCCATTTACGTCCTTAGAACGTAAATCATAAATGTAACGTTATGGGGACGTTCTGGCGACGTTAGGGTTAATATGACTACGTCCTTAGCACGTCCTCGTTACATTCATCCATGAATGACGAAAATAGGACCTTAACGAACGTTATATTACGTACAGTGTTTGCAGGGAATCACTCGTATTCCACGTGCCTGTGCCTGCTTGGTACTGTGCTGACCCATTTTGCAGAATTTTACTGGACCAGTACATGCATCCTAAAGTGGCCCAGTTAACGTTATGACGTATACATGGCTATTGGTCTTGTACAGGGCCAATATGGAAATGCTTACTGGGAATACGTTGTGAGTAGAACGTTTTCCTCCTGTTTGTGTTGCTCCTTTTTTTCTTCATCTTCAGAGTATAGGCCTATGCCCCCTGGTGCGTTTGGCATGTTCATGTAGTTCTGCAGACACAATTATCTACGTATTATTCTATAATGAAATCTCATGTCCCCAGCAGTCTTGCTCAAAATTTTTCCAAGTCAACAACTATTTTAGTAAATTTTATGAACACAGAATTAAAAAAATATATGTTCAGGCGTATTTTTGGGGTGACTTTGGCCCAATATCAAAAAAAAAATATTGGATAGCTTTGGCTTGGAATGCTTGAGAACATTTAAATTCCCTGAGATTAACGTATTCAAATTTCAAAATCTTTACGTCAGATGGTTTTAAGTTCTTTTTTAGCATTATATCTCTGTTTAAAATCACCGTGTAATAGTTCGGGTCAAAGTCACCCCAAGTTAAGTATTTTTTGGGCCAAAGTCACCCCTAGCTTGGGATCACAAACTCCCCAGAATATTAAATTTCCTTACTTCAGTTGGTTCAGAACATTTAAATTTCCCGAAATTACATTATTTAAAAGTTCAAAACAATTACGTCAAAATGTCAAGTGCTTTGTTATCATTATATCAATGTTTAAAATTACTTTTTAAAGTTACCGAAGTTGTAACTTATTTTCTGGGGACAAAGTGAAAGAATCGTCACCTCAAATTATAATTATTTTTTTATAATTAGTTTTCTTTATCTATATGGCTACATTCACTAGAAACATTAATTGATATAATTATAAGCACACTAGATTTGAAACAATAAAATATTGGGCCAAAGTCACCCCAGTTTACCTTATCACTGTCCAGTTAAATTTCTGAAATTTAGAGGTCTTCTAAAATTAGATCTAATGTCCACTATTGATCTCACTAGGCCTACTGTGGACTGACCCATATCATATAAAATAACCACATGTCTCTAGAATTTTATTTTAGCGTCGTTCTTCTGACAAAACCTCGTATCTACGTCCTGTAGATAAGAGGTTTTATAAGAGATCATAAATAGGCACGATATGTGATATTGTGAAAATGTATGCTCCCCGTAGAGTTGTTTTGCACACGCACCTGTTGTTCAGTTGTTATCCGGGCACTTTCATAAGTTATGCAGATTACTGGAGCCTGGGCCAGACATTGAACCATAAAATTTTAGGCCTGATATTTTATTGTTTTAGCAATTTTATACATTTAAAATTTCTTCGAAAAACATACCAAGGTGTGCATAAAGGGTAAGTGATAATTTTCATATAATTTTGCGTTGTTAATTTTGTAAGTAAGCTGGTATTTCTGGTTGCAATGGATTGCCGGAAAATTGGCTTCTACCGAGTGGTGACTGAATGCTGAGTCGGCGCGAGGACCGTGGTACTGGCCATGCTGGCAGGCATGGCTGTTGCGCGGTGGGCCTGCTAGTGGCGCCATTGTGCCATTGATGATAGGCGTAGCTGATTGGCCGTCACGTGGATGTAGGTCAGCTACATGAGTTAGCGTCCCCCGCCCAGGCTGACGCGGCCCGCTCAGACACTGGCCCACTCAACAAAGAAAGAGTCAAAGACTGCTTCGTTTGCCACACACGCTGAGTGCTGTATTCAACATAGTCACTGCTGCAGCCAGTGACGCCATCTTTGACTGAACATTAAACTGAAGTCTGAACGCGCTTGTAATTTAGGCATAGAATCAGTAGGTTTTCTAATTCCTTTTTTTGCTTTTAAGTTTTATTTTTATTGTTTTAATAGGCCCAATCCTAGACATAGGCCTATTACAAAAAAACAATTTAATTTAAAGCTTTTTCTTTAAGGTTAACAGCCTACAGGGCATAAAATAAAGATTGTTTCTGATTACTCTACTTAGATCTAGATCCTACCCAATGACTGTTTTTTTATGACAATTTTTTTTTATTTCACTTGAAAAATAAGTGGCTATTCGTTAGTCAAAGTCATAAATGACATAATGGGAGCCTGTCATTTCGTAAACGAGGCTGGGCAATTTTGCAGTTTTTTTTTCAAGTGTATTTGCAAAAACATGTTCCCCCTACTTACCCTGTATCATGTGTATGGGAAGGCAGTGTAATCAGAAACAGATGTGTTTTTTTGCCTTAATAATTTTTTTTGGTATTGATCATTTCAAAGAAAATTGAACTCTTATTTTATTTCAATGCAGGTTACCTTGTGGATGAAGTAGAATTTTATTCTTATCAAGACCATTCCAAAAATTCAACATGAAACCAGATCAGGAGCGTGTGAGAAACTTGCTTACAGACACAGTTACTTTGCTGTGTAAAAATGGTTTGCACTATCAGAAAGAGCTCAAAGTTCAAGGCCTTCTTGGCATAACACTGGACGAAAATGAGGTTTTTGTTGTACATATCAATGAGAAGTTTGGCGACTTGGTTGCATCATCTGGAATTGCAGTGCCGATGGATGATGCAGACAGTGCTTCACAGCTTGCCCTTAATACAGCCTCACTTATGCGTATGAGTGGGTCTAAATCTGGCAGACCATTCGGGGATGATTCATTAGATGGTGAGCCACCACGAAAACGTCCAGAGCCTCTTCGTTCACGCAGACGCACATCTAGGGAAGGTGCTTCATCGCCGAAAGCTCATTCACCAGGTTCCTCACGCAGTGACAGTCAACTTAGCACAAATGTTTCAAGTCCAGCAGGTCTCCAGGTTCCCAAACTAGAACCACAAAACTTTGATCCTGCAGATATGCCTGATGTTAAGGTGAAACAAGAAGTAGGTATAGATGATGATGATGATGATGAAGTGATAATTGTTGGTGGGCAGGACACAGACATTCCCGGTAGTGGTGATGACCGGAATGCCATGCAAGAGACTTATTCAAATACGTTAAGTGATCTCCATTCGGGTGTGGCGCAATTGGAACAGATTGCATCAGGACTGGATCAATCGTTAGTGGGTTCAGGACTTGACACAGGAGTGTCTTCAGCGAAACGGAAAGCTTCATTACCTTCAGCTAGTTCTTCAGATCAACTCGGTAGCTTAGGTCCATTCATTACTGGTATCGTGCGTAATCAAAACTCAAACAACACAACAGCCAATTCATCAACTTCAGATATTTCACAATGGGACAGTTCAGCGCTTGCAAGTATGGGTCAACTTGCAGCAGAGGGTCAGCCAGGAGCAGATGCCACACCAGGGTGTTCAAC
The DNA here is from genome assembly GCA_964017125.1 of Flabesymbios commensalis. Lineage (NCBI taxonomy): Eukaryota > Metazoa > Annelida > Polychaeta > Terebellida > Flabelligeridae > Flabesymbios > Flabesymbios commensalis. The sequence continues at coordinate 37,638,650 of OZ024908.1, read as the reverse complement.
GTGGGATCCAACACAGATGGCAGCACGACAGGCAACTCAAGGAGGGGATGACTCGGTAGGTTCATTATTACTTCTTTTTATGTATTAAATTAGAGATGCTCAGTGATTCTCAGATGCCAGAGGTGCAAGCATGTGTGAGGTTTTTTTGGTAAAGATTACATATCATGTTATTTTTTACTCAAGGCAACTAAAATTTATACAATAAAAGTGTTAAATAGTGAGATAAAAGTGTTTGAAATTGTTTGACAAAAATAAACTGGACCTAAAATCATACATTCATGTGTATGAATTTTTAACACCCCATCTAAGGTAGTTGCAGCAATGAATTGCTTATTGATAAGACTAGTGATGACTGTTGCAGAGAAGCTGCATATTTGCAAAAAAAACTCATTTCCCATTTTAAAATATTTTTAAATCTGTAAATGAAATGTTGACTTACTCAATTCACCCTAAAATGAATAGTATTTAAATGTAGATTTAAGAAGGTACATTGCTCGAAATAAGGCCATTCCTCCAGTCCGATACTGCCAAAAAATGTGCAGGAATGGTAAAATTTGTCTTTCAGCCAGATTAACTGGCAAATTTAAGGCCATCCTAGGATAAAGGCCATTTCTAGGAATGACAATTTTTACTCAGGAATGGCAGTTTCCTTGACTTGCCGACTGTGGATTGGCATGCCATCAATGTTTAATTCTACCCCTGAGGTATATTGTCTGGCTGTGTAGGCATTCCACAATAATGCCATTGTTATCCTGAATGTTATTTGTGTGCACTAACAAACATTACAATGGGTACTTGGAGATATTTTAAATTTATATCTCCATTTTCAGCACATATTAAGTTAAACTAGTGTACATGTATGTATTAAATGGACATTGAAGTCTGGGATAAAACTTATCTTTTTGCTTTACTAGAAAGCAGGACTCGCAAATCTACTAGCCCTCCAGTACTTGCATGTTACCAAAATTTATAATATCCAGTGAAGGGAGACAAGACTGCACCCAAAATTTGTGCTGTGACTTAGGGGTCTTGTTAAGTTAAAAAATCCAAAAATCTGAGAAAAAATTGGATTGGTCAGTCCCCACCCCCCTATCCATTTTTTAATTTTTGGGGGAAACATGAAAACAACACAAAACACTGAAAAAATTTAAAAATCAACTTGACAAAACCCCTCGGCAGGTAAAGAAAATAACGGGTGAAAAATGTAGGACTATAGAAGCTTATCCATGCAAAACTGATCAGAAGGTCCTAGTCAACTTATGTTTGGAGTTTGCAGCTGCTTTTACTGGTTTTTGGACTGAAGGACTTTCTGGAAGTAAAAAAATTCTGTATTTGATTATGTTAAAAATTAAGGGTAATACTCAATTGACATTGAACACTTTTCAAAAGCGGAGTAAGTTTTGATTTACATTGTATATTAAATATCAATTTTTCAATATTTTTAGAAAAATATCCCTTGTGGCATGCATGGGCATATATACCTAATATTAATTGGTTCAATGAGTTATCCTACCACAATTTCCTTATCAGGAATGCTATTGTTGCTGCTCAATTATTAACCAGCTTTGACTTGGATATAAAAGCTGATTATTAAATGCAGGGTTCAAAATGGTCTAAACTTTCACTTGTCCAGCTAAAAAATTGACTAGGCTTCCCCAAAATATCACTTGTCCTTCCAAATTATTGTCAGGCAGGGACGCTCATCCGGAAGGAAAAGCTCAGTGAAACTGAACTCGTCCTTCCGAGATTCTTGGTCGTCTCAGGCGATCGGACGGGGCCAATTTCGAACCCTGAAATGCTGATAATTTCTAGGAGAAAATGGCTAGGACAATGAATATCAATAAAAGTGCCAAATAGGCCACACCTTTTTAACTTTGTTTACGGATACCGCGTCATCATGTGTAACCAACGTTATTAAAAAAGTGTAGCCTAATTGTCACTTTATAGATATTCATGCGGTGTCCCCAATTTCTGAAAATCCTATTTTTTACTCCTTCTGCTTCAATTGTGTGAAAAACACTCATTAATAATTATATAAAGAATCTCGTTTTGGGAGGACTAAAATACCATTTTCTAAAATAAAAATGCAAAACACTACTTGTTACTTAGCCCCCCCCCCCCCCCCTGACTCTGATATCTGCTAAAATATTATGAAGTAATCTATCTATTTAATTTTTCCCCCTGAGCCTCTCGTCTACTCTAACCTTTCCTCCTAAAATATGTAAAACATTTAATAATTATCAAATATATGTGTGGCTGTCAAATATTTTTCTTGTTTACTAATGAAATGAACTCGGAAGTAATTGAGAGGTGTAGAATTAGGTGATTAAGAGGCCACAATAGGTGAAGGTGGATGACAGCAGCTCCCAGCCATTTCACATGTCACTCGCCTCCAACAGTTAAAAACCAGCATGGCCATATATATTATTGCAAAAATATATCTGCTATATATAAATTTTTTCAAGTTCCATCCGTCCACAACTGTCTACTTTCTAGCACGCCCCTGGTAATTGGATATTTTACTGGAAATATAAAATTCAAAACATAACTAGTACAGGGGTATAAGAAAATGACTAACCTTACACGAGCTTGCATCTCCTTACACAAGGTAAGTGGTAGATCCTTGTGCGATTTTTTCAAACCTGATATGTACAATGCCATGGTCAATTCTATTAAAACACTAAAAGCTGCCCTAGTCATGCTTTTCATTTTTTTTAGATCTGTGCTTGCCTAGGCTAAAATAACATCAGGTACTAAAGAGTCGCAAGTAGTTTGTCATGACAAAAGTCAGCCCAGTTGATAGAAATTTCCAACATTTTCAACAATTTGTTACAGATTTTCATTCATTTCAATAACACTACTGGGCTGTATTGTCATACTTTTCTGTGATTAAAATCATTTGTTGTTTTGTTTTGCAAAGAGTGATGAATTTTATCATTGTGTTCTTCCTTGCAATTTTTTCATTGGATTGAGAGGATGTGTATAATAAATGGGGTGACTAAATGTATTACTGTGAATCTTCACTGTGATATCGACTATACTCAAATTAATGTTGTTACGTCCTTACTCACATAAATCAAATATATCTGGTGCTATATTTTTAGCCAAGTTATTATTTAATTAGTGGTTTGTCTGAACCTTTTCATAAAAAAACATCTTTATTTTTGCTAGGTCTAGTAACTAATAATACAACACATTTTTGTACCCTTCTTCAGTAGGGTGACTATCACCCACTTCTGTCTATGCAACACCAGATTATTGTTCCCACCAATACCATATCAGTAACTTCTATCTGATTGCTGAGTAACCCATTTTGTCATGAGGTGGTCAGATTTCTATTATGCAGATTTTCTCCCAACCCTTTAATGATTCAATGCATTGAAAGCAATGTAGCCTAGTGCAATTTTTTCGTAATTATACCAGGTCTTTTCAGGTACTGGCAAAGTGGGTGTGGGGTACGCTGCACCTACTTGTTGGTAGCGCTTCAGATAACTGGAAAATTAGAAAGCACTGTCAGGGTTCAAACTCTCATCTGTCATTACGTCAGCTGGTGGTTGTGGTACTAAGTTTTATACGATGTTGTGGCACCGAGTGTATGATAGGTTCACCACATTTATTGGAGTGACACATCAAAATAGGTGGAAATGGTTATCCTGAATCCACCAGTGAAATAAAAGGGACCTAAAATAGCTGGAACCCTGTCTGTATGCTGTTGAAATCAAGTCTAATGTGACTGAATCTATGTGCATATTGGTTTATTTAAATAATTTTCGAGTTTAATAAGGAGTAGGCTGTTTAACATTGGGTTCAATAGTTTTTCTGTTTATTTGTCCATAGCTTGATATCATTAGTAAGATTGCTCGACTCTGTATTGCTACAGTTGCTTTGTCCAATTTAGGTACTGATACTTCATAGTATTATTATCTTTATTATATTGCAATATTTTTGGTAAAATCCTCGTGGAAAACGCTTGTAGTGGACACAAGATTTGCAGGTAAAATTCATCACACAACTCTGAACAACAAATTATGGTTTTGAATCATTCTAGGTTTAGCAGCATTTGATACATTTACTGCACCTTACTTGGGCTATCACATTTGGTCTCTTATGGAACACCATACTATATGTACCCGGTACTGTAAACCATGAAATATTGGTGACTTTAAACTTTAGTGGTGTGTCTGATAGAAACATTGGCATTTTTATCAAACCACCATTATAAAATGAGCACTGATATTTCCAAGTTTGCAGTACTGTTTTATTCCAGGGATTGTGTGCCGGATGTGGGTGTCCAGAAGGTACTGGGGCCATTTCCGTAAGCGCGGCCCATGTGGCCATTTGTCACACTAACGTCCAAGGGCGTTTAACTCTGGGCCATTTCCATTTTGTGTCTCAATTTCCCTGGAATTTGTTGGAAAAAAAAACATTTACTCAACATTTACAACATTGGTTTGTTCTGATTTGTGATGTGACATTAGTCGACATAAACTGTTACATGCAGTAGAGTGGATTGGGGTTGTTCAAGCAAATAAGCCACAGGCAAATTTGTATAGGTGTTAAAGGGTTAACCCCTTCTCACCAGGAAAGTAATAAAATATCCTATATTTAACCCAGTATTTATATTGATGGCACAGGGGAGAAAATTGTAATACAGATTTAATCTGGCGGATTGTGGCGGGTCGGTTCAAGCAAATAAGCCACAGGCGAATTTGGGCTATATGGGTGTTAGGGTTAACCCCTTTGCACTAGGAAAATTATGAAATATCGTATATTTAACCCAGTGTTTATATTAATGACACAGTGGAGAAATTGTGATGCCGGTTTGTTGGTACTAAAACTCCATCCTCCCTCAAGCCCCTGGAATAAACCCTGATATACTAAATTTAATCATCAAGCAGGCGCTTGTAACAAAATTGAAGTTGATGGCCTATGTGAGTAATGCAGCAAATGTAGACAATTAATATCCAAGGATTCTCAGTGAGTACTTGACTTCATTATTCCATATTTTATATGAAAGCAATTGTGTCTTTTGACTGATTCTGTGAATGTATACTTCAACGGTTTCAAATTTGCAATGACCAGGCTTTGTATTTTCAACAGTGTTGACATTTGTGGGTCTAAATTTTCATTTTTTATGTTAAACATGTGTGAATATTTGCTTTGAAATCCACATTCCGTGGGTGATAAGATATTTTGCTAATCACTTTCAAGTTAGCTGTTCGCCAGAATTGTGAGTTTTCTGACTTATTTGAACAAAATTGATCCTGTAGAATTTCAGTTCCAGGAAAAGTAAATCTAATGTTAAACTACGGAGAGTAAATTGCCAAACATTGCATATTTCTTATTTTTGAGGTCTGAAATATTCGAATGCCTAAAAAAATATTTTCAATGTATCATGATAAAAGTGCTCAGGGTTACCTGCAGGTATTTTTAAAGATCATTCATCAATCATTTTTTTTAAATAATATTTTGTAAGGAACTTATTGAGTAAATTATTCAATGATGACAAAGTATCTATTTATAAATATACATCTATTTTCGAACATGTATATATTTTCAACATGTATAGCTGCAGGAAGTCCTGATAATATTCTTAATATTATTGTTTGATCTAAAAAAAGTTGTTACTGTATAGTTAAAATAATAGGACATGCTATATTTTGAGTATGAACATTATCAAGGATTACTTTCAATATTTTCGACAAAAAAGTAATGCTGGCCTTTTTTATAAGCTAGAAATTTGTCTCAAGAATGTCTCCTTGAACTATATGGTCAACATACAACAATAGTTTTTTTTAAATTTGAAAGTAAACAAAACCATCCATTGTAAATTTTCATACTTTATGTGTAGATTATTTGTTCTTTGCCACATCCATAACAAAGTGTCTGATTTGGAAGGGTCATTTTAAAATACAAAGTCATTCCTTCTAAACAAATTATTTCAAAATTCCTGGGCTGTAAAAAAATCATGGGCGCACTTCATCTGGCACAATAATATAGCACTGGCGTCTGTCTTGAATGTTGACACATTCAAAGTAGATTTGCTTTTTAACAGGTCATCATGAAATGCACATCAGTGTGTTTTGTGTGACATTGACTTCTAAACTGGCTGAACTTGCATTGGTCGGAATGCCAAATATATACTGTATTGCCGATGATGTTAAGAATAATGCAAGAACATAGTTACTAATGGTTGGATGGAGCTATCTCTAGTTAGGCTTTTGATATATGGATACAAGATGTTTTTGGAATGAAACATATCTGGTTGTTAGGAACATAGTCTGTTATCGGTACCGGTATGCAATCTGGACTCCAAAAGAAGCCTGTGAAAACTTTTCAAATATATTCTAACTGGCAAAAAATCTGTACCAATGCAAGCAGCCATTGCAAATACAACCTTTTGAAAAATAAAAGCAAGCCATCTCAGAGCAGGTTTCTAGGGAGTCCAGGATGCAGTATCTTGGCTGGTTTGGAAAACATCCTTTAGTTTTATTCGGTTACAATATATTTTTCGTCAATATCATTCATGCTAGATTTTTCTGTTCTGAGAGTGGCTTGTTTGCTGAAAGGTAAGTCATGTATTTTAGTAGCTAGTCAAGTGCTTCACATGGTTTTTTTTCTTGTGTTTGATTCTGAATTTCAAATTTAAAAGTTTTTTTGTGAAAGTTTGACTTCAATTTTTTTTTCAAATGCAAGAATATACAACAAAAAATGTTGAACTGTTATTTGAACTGAGCTCATATGCCTGTGTGTGCATTATATCTATACCTGTATGTATCGGTATATAATATAATACGTACACTAGAATTTTATAGTACTGTACTTAGTACTGTGGTAATTGTTTTCATTTCTCACATTGCCATTTGAGCTCCGTTTGAAACCTGTACCTTACATGCAAAACTATTAACGTGAAAAAATTGCATCAAGACAATATTAGGCTAATATATGCATGTAAGGATCGGTTTTCATTTTAAGTTAGATTTTGTAAAGACAATTGTCTTTTTTCAAAGTTACCAAATGCAACAACCCCAACTTGTGTTTTCTTGAAATATTTTTTCTAATGTTATCAGAATTCATAATTGTATCTGCGTAGTAATTGCCATGAAGGTGGGTTTTGTTGCAATTGGACAGGTAAGTGTAGTTTTCTTCTTGTTTTTTTTAACTGAATGATGTGGTGACTAATAATATTGTTTATAAAACTACAAATTAGGACAACAAAAAATATAAATTGTATCGGAAGATTTCATCAGGAATGATGCAATTGATTGTGGAGAGAGAATGTATGGAATAAACAATTATGAATTATTTTATTGAGGCACTTGACTACAATTGTACTTTACCTAGATATTTGCAACCGTTCAAGCAAATTGAGAGATCACCTACTTTAGTTTTAATCTTAAAAGTCTGATACTGCTCTGTCGAACTAGATCAACTGCATTGGATTGGTGCATTTGAAAATCAATTTTATCACATAACGTATAGAACACCTGCAAGTACCTATATCGTCTGTTGCTCTTTGAGCTGATTTACTCTGTTGTAATGTGCTGCATCGCTATATTTTTTTCCATTTGGACAGACCGACTAATCAGTGTTTGTGAAATTTTCATGTTTAGCGACTTTTGTTGGATTTCAGCATATTTGTCGCATTAGGTAGGATTTCTGACAATTTGGTGCGTATGTGTCTGATTTTAAAGCAAATACTGATCGGTATTATTAGTGTGAATAACTAACTGATCATATCACTTGCAAATTCGACAAAAAAATACGACTACAGGATATTTGGACATATATGGACTAGTCGGGTTTTTTTTCCCACTCGTGGGGTCATGCACACTGATTATTATCACACCTAGTTAGGCTGAATGACATCTCACTAGTAGGCCAATGATTTTCCGTTTCAAAAAAATTGATTTTCCGGTTCACGTTTTGGTGAATTCCGTTTCAGCGCGATTTTCACAGATTGTCTACTAAAATACATGCACAGTGACTGAGTGTGCTACAAGTAACTCAGATCTGTAATTGAATGACAACACAATTGTTGATTGCCAAAATCATCAACACGAAACACGAAAAGCAATAAAAAAAAAATGACTCTGAATAATAATTGCTGATGGAAAAAGTGCTGACCCATCCAGCCCCTCATCAACGCACACGCGGCGGTCGTGACGGTATTGATTGTACTTTCATTTCCCAGTCACATTAGCCAGCATTGGCTCAACATTAAGTCGTACCACGCATGCTGTGATTCGGGGATCCTCGGCCAATTTCGGCAAGCTCCGGCTCATTTACATAATGTTTGCGCATGCGTCGTGTACCGGAACCGATCCCGTACTAGCGGGAAAAATTGTCTAAAATGAAAATGGCTAAAAATAGTCAAGCTGAATGACGTCATTGCAATGGATTTCTAAAACGGAAAAAATGCCGCGATCACACGTAGACACGGCATATGCCGCAATCAGTACTGTCAAATGCCGCGATCAACAGAATAAGGGTTAAAGTCAAGAAAAACAGAGTGAAATAAGTAGATTTGGACAGGGTGTATTCCGCGAATTCAGTCCGTTTTCCGCGATCAAGCGGGAAATCATTGGCCCTACACTAGCACAATTTTAGTTAAAGATATCGCCAGCAAACTCCTTATTTTCCATAACAGATAAATTGATCAAAAAGTTCTGTAGTTTAAAAAATTTTTTGGGGTGGGACTCAAAGGAGATTTCATGGCTTGTTGCAAACACTGAGCACTAATGAATGATGAGAGGTGCAAATGAAAGGTGACAAGTGCAGGCATTAAGTGAAAGCTGTTGATCACAGGACTTGTACAGGAAAAAATGAGATTCAACCCTGACTTAAGACTCTGGGTTTTGATGTTATTTAAAAATGTTACAGGGTGCCCACTGTCATGGAAAATCATGGAAAACCATGGAAAAAAATAAAATCCAGGCCTGGAAAAGTCATGGAAAATGATAATTTGGCAAAAAGTCATGGAAAAGTCATAGAATTTTTTCGCATATCTCTCACATTTCTTTTGAGAAAAAATGTATTTATTACATACACTTTTGACACACAATGACACTGACACTCCATCTAACTGTAAAATATTTCACATGTGACAAGTGAGAAACTCCCACTTTATAAAGTGGGTAGAGATCGGGCCGCTGTGTTGGTGGAGGTTGCACAGTTTTAACTGTATGTTTTATATTCGGTTATAAAATCATGGAATTTTTAAAAAATGGTCATGGAAAGTCATTGAAAAGTCATGGAATTTCATCTCCAGATATCTGTGGGAACCCTGTGTTAACTCAAGAGCTTTCTTTTTCTTCAAGGGATAATCCCAAATTATTTACTTTGCTTCCAAGTGTGTGATTTTAGTCAAATATCAATGCTAAAAATAGCGAATCCAGCCAATATTACACCACACTACTGCTTCAAATAGATCTAAATGCAATGATCTTTATTTGAAGTATTGATTAGTAGCATACTGTACCATCGAACTAGCTGGTCATTAGCAATTCTTGGGTGTTCTAGATCAGTTATTGACTTTTCTAGTCATGTGGTGCTTTACTTCATGCAACAAACATTCGTAGTAAATTTATCATATTTGTAGTAAATGTATTATATTGTACAAAGAAGGCACAATGTTATTGGATGCTTTGGTGTTTGGTATCCCTCAGTTGTTGAATTCGCTGCAAAATGATTTTCCACATAAGAGACCTAATAATCACCTACATATATATTTTTTTAACTACTTATACAAGTTTTTCCTGTATATGGACTGCCCAAAAAGATGGTGAATTTTTTTTATTGAATTTCAACGGTTCATCGATGAGTCTCTATAACTTTTTTTCTAGAAGATTCCGTTGAAATAAAATGATTGGCACAGCTGCACTGGTGGGTGAAGGCATCTTAAAAAAAACTTTTTCAAGGTGAATTTTTGAGAGAGGACTGAAATTTGTTTTCACTGAAAATGTCCTACAGTTGTTTAGATTTTTTTTCGGAGATGGGCGATAGCCAACACAGATGCTGATGGAGAGGCTTATTACAGGATGCTTCAATTGGAGTCTTCATGCCAAAAACAAGCACATTTAGTTGCAAGTTTATGTTCCTTAGTGAAGTACTTAAAGCCCCACTCTGCTGATGCTGCATGCTTGTACCAGTGGTTGGGATGTTGCCATTGGTATACAGGTGATTTTATCGTATTACAATGTTACGTAAATGACCATCAGTGCGGAAAGGTGACGTAAAGCAATATTTTACTACTACTACAAGCTACTACCATCTCGGACAAGTAGATAAATAGCAAAAAAAAATGCTGAGGGAAGAAATCCTGAAGGGAAAAATACAATACAAAATTCACATGCCTGTAATACTTATAGTAATACGAATTATGTGTCAACAAAAAACCTGCAGTGCTTGCATAATTTCTGATCTTTGAGAGAGAACTACATCACTGGCACCTATGGCAGTGCTAATTTATACAAAGGACTGAGAGTGGAAGTTAAAGCCTCACCTCACTGGAAGGCCTGCTATACATAATTACTTGTCCCGATCATTATTGGGAATAAGGTTATTATTGGTTTATCTGGACAACCAAGCCAACAAAAAACCTAAAGTTTTTCATGATAGTTTTCTCTATTTCACCCATCATTTGCATTTAGAATTGGTTTCAACTAGATTGCAATGTCATGTTGCTGTCATCTGTTCTGATGAATATTGTGCCAGTCAAGTTTGGAAGTTTTTCATTCAGGCAAATTTAAAATTTAATTATTAAGAAAACGTTACCCCGGTATTTAATTGTGCAGTCAACCAACATTTTGAATCCTATTTTTAACACTAGTCCTGGTATTTGTTATAGAAATTGCAAGAACTTTACATATGATAGAGCTTTGTATACGTTGAATACAATTTTATATATCATAATATTACAATGACTTCCAAGTGATTCACAGTTTTAGACTACCCTATTTTTGATCATAAAAAGTTAGGTCCAAATTTCTTGGAATTCTTTAGTTATATTTAATAAAGCCTACTTAGCTAACTTGTCATATAGATTTCCTTTGCTTTGGTATAGGTATATGAACCAGACATGGCGATAATGCAGCCATTTAGACGTCATAGAAGGCACCCTGATCTTCATGGGGAAAAGACCTTCTATTGTTCAATGCCTGGTTGCGATAGAAGTTTCTACCATAAAAGAGATTTACGGAGACATGAACGACTCAAGCATGGAGCTTCACTAAACACTAAACAGATGGTTTTTATGTAAAACTGACAGTGCATAATACTTACAATTGTGGAAATGGAAAATTCACAATTCTTAGCAATGGAGCTATGCAAAGATTAGCATTAATTTTTTTCCCTCCCAATTTAACTCATCAGTAAACTTGTGATGTCTACGATGCAATTGCATGTTTAAAAATGAGTACCAATTATTTGAAAGCAAATGTGGGGTGCTCGTTTTTCTTCCATCCCCTTTTCGGTGTTTTTCCAATGAGGAAATATTTCTGCTTTGCATTGTAGGCAGGAAGACGAGATCAGATCCTTTTTTGTGGTTCATCCTTCGGAAGGCGATCAAAATACAGTGGAAGCAAACCTCATATATGCCCAGTGGATGGTTGCAACAAATCTTTTTATCAGAAACGAAATGTGTGGCGGCATCTAAAATTTTGTCCGCACAAAGACTGATGATCAACTAGCATAGCACATCTATCTGCTCTGGTTCACTATTTTGGTTAGTTATAGTCTTACATGTATCAGATGGCATGAGACATACCGGTAGTTGTTGTGAAAACAATACCAGTTGGAGATCCAACGCACGCTCAGGAACATATATTTTCTCTTTGTAGTTCAGCATTGGAGCGTTTGGACGAAGATCTCGCTATGCAAAGGACAAGCCACACAAATGCATATACCCTGGCTGCAATAAAGGGTTCTACCATAGAACTAATCTGACAAGACACTATCGAGTGGAACATAAACATGAAAAACAACATTTGAGCTTGATCGTAGTTGAACCAGAGAAGAAATCATGAAACCGTTTCTCCTGACATTTAATTTTGAAAGCAATACATTGGGAGGTAGAATGATTTGATCCATCAATCATGCCCTCACCCGGGTCAACGTGGTACTGGTGGCCATTTTGTTGAATCAATTTTTGGAATACTGTGACCCTGGTTACTGATGTAAAAGTTTTAAATCCAGAAATTGCCCACCAAAATAGCTAATTTCACACAATACACTAGAATTCAAGTTCCATGCTTACTTGCTTCTAAAAATTTACAGCAATAATACTTTTCTTTTTGCAAACCACGATAACCTGTTGTTAAAAACAGATTTTTCACGAGAGGGTTGGTTAGTCATTAGATATTCTATCACGGCCTAACCTGGGTTATCAACCCTTACAGCACGAGGATAGACTTTAGTCGTCAGAATCTATTCTCGCACTGTAGGAGTAAAAATATTTCTAATGGTCGTAGACCCATAACATAGGTATTTAAATGAATCAGAAAAAGCTAACGAAGACATTTATGTTAATTTCAAATTGAAAAAACCCTTCGATTCCCATGATTTTCATAATAAAATTCAGCGTTTGAGGGGTTAAAGAATTTTAGATGGCGTCGTCACGGGATAACCTGGGTTATCACTGTGACCGGGACGGGCGCATTGGATCATTTTCTATGATTAGTTATAAGACAACTTACAGTCTAATTATAATTTAAAAACTACAATACCTGCTGTAAAATACATATTTATGCCCTTTGATATTTTGCTATGGTAAAATTTGTGAAATTGTCTAAAAATGACATGCCCTTAAAGCATGTTCATGACCAAGCAACCCCAGCACGAAATAAATGTTTTTGTCAGTGCTGGTGTCACCTGTCATGAAAACAAATGTTGGCATAATTGGATGGCACCAAGTCTTAACAACACTAGAATGAAAACCCCTATAATTTTCTTAATGAAAATGCTGAAGGCACTTTTTTGTAAACTTGAAAATAATTTTTCTGATTAGGTTATATATTTAGTGAAATGTATGCCTTTCGCTATGTATCACAAAGCCTGATATGTTGGGGGGGAACATTTACGAGTGACCAAGGAAAATCAAATCAGAAGGAAAGTCTGCTTCTCGATTTTCCTGATTCGATGCGAGTTGCGGTTAATTCGGTTATCTTTCTTTTAGCATTTTTATGACCACCTCGAGATCCTGACTCTCCTGCTCTCTCCCAGATCTCGTGAGATCACTGTGACGGACTGACGGCGACGAAATGTCGTGGGAGATTATAATATAAATGTCTACTGGCGTTATACATTTTAATTATAAAATAATTTTAACAAAGAGATAGGTCCATGTCTGACAGGTGTTGAGTTATTCAGGTGCGTACCTAGGCAGGCCAGCAAACACCCGACATTGAAACAATGTTGGCCTGATGTGAATTCGCTGTCTACGACACGAAATCTCCTGGTTGTCCGTATTCCTGAGCTCAGGGCAGCACTTAGCTATGCCTTATAAATCCTGGAAGAGTGATATTATGCCATGAGACTACTTATATATTGTTGTCTATATTGTTGACAGACTTTAAAATTTGTATTACCTATTTTTTTGTTTGTGCAGTTAGTGACATTAATTAATATTCTGTAAGCTTACTTGTGGGACAATATTGTATGAAACATGGAGATATTAGCTATATATCTGTGCTTAAAAGTAACTGAATACAATTTGTATAAAGTCATTGTGACTATGTCCATGCATTTCAGTAGAATTCCCACCACTCGTTAATGCAGCCTAACACACAGGCCACTGTTTTTTATTTCTCTGTTTTAGATCAGAAAAAAATGAAATTCTAATGAGGGAGGGCGTTGAAAATAACATTTAAGAAAAAAAAAACATTGAACCTATTTCTGGAAAAGTTAATAAAGGCGCCCAAATAAAAAAAAAAAATTGACAAATTTCTAGAAAAGTTAATGAGGGCGACGAAATAAAAAAAAAAATTCTGACCTACTAATATTCAAAAAAAGTTAAAGCTGCTTAACTGTTTTGTTTATTTTAATCAAACTATTAATCCATGGAGAACAGTGTCTTCTTTTTTTCTTTTACTGCTCCGGTTACTGAGTTATTAAGGATTTAAGTTAGTTGTTTTTTAATATTGCTGCCCCACCAAAACAAACCTGATCACAGCGGAGTAAGACGCACTGTATTATTCTGGACATTAAAAGTACCAAGTCGCAGATAACGGTCACCATTGAAAAAAGATTGGAAGACTTTTAAAATTGTTCTTTTTTTTCAAGTGATCATAGATACATTTCACAGTACAACGTGTATTGTTTCATGTCAGTTAGACATATCTAGAAGTTATTACTTTGTGTGATATGAGTTATATTTGCATATAATGTCATGTTTAATTTCGGTACCGGTATAGAGAATGTCACTCACTTGAAAAATAGGACCCTGTTTTAGTATGGTGTTTTTAAGTGTGGGCCAGCATCTGAGCCTTTGGCCCGCCATTAAGACGCTCTCCCCCGACCGTGGGAAATTGCAGTCCAAATTACACCAAATTCAGTGATGTAAATCAACTTTTATTTGATACCTCACGGGCATTTTAAAATATAGTGACAATGCTATTCGAAAATATCAGACTATTTTATTTCATCGTTAGTCGTCATCACAAAGAGTTATATAAATAGCGAAATGCGGTAAAATAAAATAATTGTAGCAAAAGCAGCCTTTACGGTACCGGTTGCTGAGTTCCCAGCAAACAAGAGGCATTCAACCATTGATGGTCAATGTTGTACCAGTGTCGTAGAAGCTGGACCAACATTGCACCATCAATGGGTCAGTGACTCATGCTTGCCGAGTTATTATAGGGGTTGACCTAGTCTTAGGACACCAACCGGTGGTTTGTGTTAGCTTGGTATCGCGTCCAACATGAGGCATTAAACATATGTCAAACTGATTAGGGGCCATTGTCTACGGCTCTGGCCCAACGTTAGACCGATGCGGCTCAACGTATCGTGTTTGTTATTAAGGGGTTTGATGTTGGTCTAATGTAACATTATATTGGCCCACAATTAACCACTATTAGTATTACGTACATATTATACACATACGGACCGATTTACCACACCATATGACTTGATGGTGTATCGTATCGAGATCTAATCCAGCTACATTTATCGATTTTGTGCATTTATAAAGCCTTTAAAAATATGTGAATGATTGTGTTGAACATTTTATGTTATTTCGGTCGAAATAAACAAAACAGTTATGCAGCTTTAATGAGGGCGACGTAATGAACTTATGTTTTTTTCAATTTTTTTTTTTATCTCCTAAAATTGACCCTTTTTTTTCCAGAAATCGGCAACAATCTAATACGCGCGCTGGGCAGGTAATGCGCGGCCTAAATCTAATGCGCGCGCTCATCTAAAACAAAGAAAAAAACATAGTGGCCATATGTATCAATGTGCCCGTACAGTAACTGTTTACCACGTGGGCTGTTCCTTTTTGTTGAGATTCCCCCTATCAAACCTTTTGTCTGTGTAGAAACCTAGGCAGTTCCCACTGCCTAGATGAATGTGTGTAGGCATTGCGATATCACTAAATACAAGTTTCCATGTGGCTGCAGTACTGAATCACTGCTAATGTCGCATGCCAAGCAATTTTTCAAGGAAAATTGTTATGTTTAGTCCTAAGCTTTAAATATTGCTAGACTGCTCTACTGTTTTACCGCACAACTGTTCTACTGCACAACATTGACGACAGTCAGATGCACATGACAGTTGACCAGATTCATAGCGACTCTGAGGCCACTAGCTCTGCCGTGTGTCACGGTACATGTTATGTCGACGTGTTCATTTTGCAAATTTGTTTCGGCGGGACAATATGTGAAAGATTTATATTCCGTTGTCCGTGAAGTTTATTGTTTGTCTTGGACAACCGGACAACCACCATTACGAACCCGTGTACATTAACGTCAAAGGATTCCCTTGATAACGTTGTCAAGTGACCCACTCCATAGGTGCAGGAATAAGTGTATGTGAGATTCAGAACTGGGACGCGGAGTGGTGTTGCTAAGCAACCAGCCACAAATCAAAGAGGGCTGTGGGTCATTGGCATTTTATAGCTGGGCGATTAACAAGGGCCCTAGTTCTTTGAATACAATGCCAATCTTTGAGGGGAGAGTAGGGAGGGATTTTTAAAACTGACCTTCTCCAAGCAGGCCTTCCTTCTGATTCTATTTTCCTTGGAGTGACTAATGAGCATTAAGACAACTAATGTGTTTTAAGGCACACAAATTTAGGTTGTTTTTATTATTAAAATCTGATTTGTTTTCACAAAACGTATATATGTGACAGCGTGAAAGATATTTTCAAATTTTGAAAATAATTAATTGGCGACAACAAAATAAAATTAGCTAAGTTTGTTTTGCCATTTTCGGCTGGAAGCATGGAATCAGCAAAACAACTTGTCTGGCTATCATCCCAGTAAAATTTCAATGATCTGTCATCATATCTCACAGCTCGGTTGACATTGTAAAACAAAATTATCTTTTTTGATGACATTTGTTAAATGTACATAAAGCATTTCAAATAAATTTTTTTTTTTATTTAAATTTTTGTACTAGTCATTACTATCAGACTATCCGACCCGAGAAAAGCCGAGTTGAGTGATAGACTACAGCATGTTAGCGTCGGGCTTGTCCGGGTTAGATCCCTTAGGTATGCACAAAAACCCTTGTTGAGTGAGAAATGGAAGACTCTTTAATAACCCACCACAGTACATCATTTTTCTTCATCTGCAGATTGCACTGTTTTTAAATGATGTTCAGCTTTATGAATATTTGCAACATGCAATGGAGGTGGAACAGCTTGTCAAAACCTGAGAACCTTGTATTTCATACTTTCACACCTTATCTAGCAAATTTACAGTGTTGTATTTTTTATTTGTAAGCATTTTTGTCCGTTTTGGCAACATGCCAGCAAACTCATTACTGTTATCTCAAAAACTTTCATTGGATGTAAACTGAGTTCAAGCTCCTATGTTATCAATCGGTCATAAGAATGCTTCATATGAGTAAGGCTGTGCAGCAAACTGTGTCGTGTTTACAGTTCCCACAGCAGTTTTCCTCTGCAGAGATTGATAGGCGGACTACATCAGAGATGCCAGTTTTCCGGAAATTTCAGGATTTTTACAGATTTTTAATGATACTGTATGACCTCAAAATGGCTTTTTTCGACCTAAAATGGATTTTTTTTTCGACATCAAAAAAACTAAATCCGGATTTTTTCCCATGACCCACTGGCATATCTGCTACATTAATAATGTTCAGAGCAAACATTATAGCCACTTTAATTTAGTATCAAATTAATTTAGATATCTTTTCTATCAACACCAAAATTACTGTTAACCTCCCACAGGATACATTTAGCCAATGTTGTTAATGTTGCCGGTGGCCGAACAAGGCCTGAGAAAAATACTGTTTGTTTCCGATTTCCGACCGACCCTATCAAAACATGTGCAATCCAAATTTTTTTTAGGAAATCCATCAGTTAATGGATGAGTGACCGATTTTAATCAAAATAAAATAAAACGTCAAAAAAAGGAGGGTGTCAAAAAATCGTTACGTAATGTACGGATAAGACATGCATAGAAGTAAATTTAGCGCCAAATAAAATTTAAAAAAATTCTTACCTACCGATTGGTTAAAGTGACAAAAAATACATACCCACTGGTTAAAATGACAACAAATTGAAAACAAACCTATATTTATTTGGCCCAATGTCCCAACATATGTCCCAGCATTCAGTCATTGCCGTCTCTACTGAAGGAGGGTGGTGGGGTGGCTTGCATGGACAACAGTAGCTATACTCGGCCGCTGCCTCCACCACCGTCTCCGTCCACAACAGTTTATTTCAGATAAAACTATCCGATATTGATTAATTACATGTTACAGTACTCTAGCCCAAAATTGACGAAATGAGGATGACATTTTTTAATAATTCAGAAGAACACGCCCGTCACCAGCCCAGCCTGTTACGAGTCATTAATGTTGGTCCACCAACACTTAATTTCTTTCATTGGCTACTACACATCTCCCCTAATTATCTGATTTCACAACTTAATACATACATGTATATGACAACTTTATAACATGATAGTGGTGTTCAATTATTAAGTCACAAGTTCATCACAAGTGTGTTCAATGTCTATGTGCAAGCCCAAAGATCGCACTATCATCCACCAACCCTCATGATCAGCCTTCAGAAACATAGGTACCCAGAACGCACTGGAGTTCTAGTTGGTTCCAGTTACATCCGAGTTCTCCCTGGTTTAGTTACTTTGTCTGAAAACATCTGTAAACTTGTCTGAAGGCAGTTGTCACAGAAATTCATCTCAGATGTGTTTAGCTTTAATGGGATGGATTGATTCGAACTTTTTGGTATTCCATCCTGGCAATATGTAATAAAGCCTTCCTCTGTTTGTAGCCGAAGTGGACAACAGTCACATCTGTTCCTTATGGAATTTTACGTACTGCAGCCTTTCGTCCCAGACGTAGACCTTCTCAATGGACTCAGCTGAAGTCTCATATATGTGAACTGCCTGGTTGTGGGAAAGCTTTCTATCATAGCTATAATCTCTACAGACATCAGAGATTGAAGCATGGGTGGACTGTGGCAGATGGTACACCATACTCAACCACATCTCCCACTCGCCCTGATGATACATTGTCAAGAACATCTACTCGTATTGATACTCTACATTCAACTCCTAATAGTGTTGCTGACACTTATCGTGCTACATCTCCTACTCGTTCCAGTGAAATTTATTCATCCTCAATTCCCTCATTATCCACAACACAACTTCATTCAACCACATCTACTGAGCCTACTGTTCGACCTTATGAAAATGACCATACGGCCCCTTATTCAGGCAAATCTGTTGGTGATTCTGGTGAATCATCAGATGACAGTGCAAGCTATGTGTCAGATAATCATGCAGATAAGGAAAAGAATAAACAATAGTGAAATCCTCGAACATAATTTATTTCTAATTCCATATTACCTGCTTATTTTGTAGCTTGAACAGCACCAGCTTGGCACAAACTCCCGTCAATTCTACCCATTTTGGTTGAATAGAAGACCATCCAATTGGACCCAGATGAAAACATATAAATGTAATGTGCCTACTTGTGGGAAGTCTTTTTATCACAGCTATCACTTATATCGGCACCAACGACTGAAGCATCAATGATGGTTCATGTTTTTCAGTTCATCTTTGTGTATTAATGCCGTGAAACCTTGTGTAACTGAAGATTGCTGTTTATAGTACAGAATTATGGACCAAATATGCTGAACAGAATCATAATAATTATTTACATAGTGACGACATGTGTTGATTTAAAAAAAGGAGACAGTTGTCTGACTGTAATCAAATTAAAAAAAATCATGAGGAAGTCGATGCTTTATTATTCATGGAAAGATTGAACAACTTCTGAATACAGTGTGAATATGTGCGGGGCATAATCAGGGTTTCCTGGACTCCCTTTCACCCCCTAAAACCGGCCACTCCCCCCCCCCCCAAAAAAAAAACAACAACAACAACAACAAAAAAACAACAACATTGCCTTCTCCCCTTCGCACAACAGCTCCCCCCCAATCACTCTCAATTCTCCCCCAAAAAACACAAAATCCTCCAGGAAACTCTGGCATAATGTATGTACACTTACCAGTGTTTGTGTGTGTGTAGGTGTGTATATTATATTTCATTGTTAAAACTGCATCACTGAATCACAAACAAGCTATGGTAATTTTGTTATAAACGGTAATGATTAGTGTAGTTTAGCACAAAATGTTTTGTACTATAAAAGTATATAATTATACTGAATGAAACCAACATGCATCTCGGCATCAATATGGTGTGCTAAGTTCTGCGGAATGAACTGATGAAAACTTTTCTATTGTGTGCTATAGATACGTGATTACTACGATGAGGGGAAGCTAAGGTGGCCAATTGGTGCATCATTTTCATCACAGAGGCGGGCAGTGTGTTCCTCTGAGAAGACTTATGCTTGTGACAGCCCAAATTGTGGAAAAACTTTTTATTATAGACATCATTTATTACGTCACCAAACAACGAAACATGGTCGCGTGCCCAGAAAAAAAGCACATGGTGTTACTAACACAAATGAAAATGAAAATAATATATTAGATCTTGAATCAGATTGGGTAGAAAATTGAAGTCTGCTTATTAAATTGCATTGACGAAAAGTAAATTTAGGTCAACTTGTTTTCTTTCACAGTTACTTGGCTTGATGGCAAGTAGGGAGAACCTGAGTACCAGACTATATCGTCCACGTACTTCTGCAAGCAAGGAACACATGTGTACGTGTGGGAAGACTTTTTACTTCAAACATGACCTGAAGAGGCATCAGAGAACTAAACATTATCTCAATGTGATTGATTAGTGATTACTGGATATTATCTTAGATGTTTTGTATTATGGTTAGGAGAATAAAATGTATCAGACATATTGTGAACGTTTTTATTTAACTTTTTAGTGACACATTTACCTCTTCTTTCAGAGCTCTGTTCATCTTGTTTATGGCAGGCAGGCTCATGATTCAAGAATTCAGCCATCCTTTTGGCCACCAATGCAAAGAACTAGGAGACCTGTGTCTTCAAAGGATAAGGCTTTCAAATGTGACTACCCAGGATGTGACAAATCTTATTATGATAAGCCTAACATGAGACATCATCAATTTTTGAAACATGGGCGACCTAAGGGTAACAAAAAGCCAAATTGAAACTTAAGTTAAACACTCTAGAGACAATGATTTCATATCATTATAGGAGACAGATTTCACATACGGAATGGATAGCTAGGACATTTTTTATTCTGCACAACTATATCATGGAAAATAAGAAATGTAAACAGAATATTTTTTTATGCTGGGCAGGTATCTTTATTGAGTGCTGGAATGAGAACTTTCATGGAGAACACATTTCAGCAGAGGAGACCCAGAAGGCCAAATGTATCGGAAGAAAAGAAATTTAGATGTGAATATCCTGACTGTGGCAAAAGCTATTATAGCAGTGGCAACTTGATACATCATCAAGTCTACAAACATGGACGTCAAAGACAAAGCAGAAAAAATCCCTGAAATTTATTGTTTTACAGTTAAGAGATAAAGACTACATTTTGTGCAGATCTCTAATTAAAAATGATGTAAAAAAAATGTAGATTAGTCTTACTCTAGAATAGAAAGGTTTAGCAAACAGCATAGAGAAATACCATTCTTATACTCGTATCTGACTGTTCGACATAACCAATTTATGGCAAGATTGACCATGATGTGCTTGCAAAATTGGCTTTGCTTGGCTTGCTGTATGATACTCTCTGGTTAAGCGGAAACATTGTGTAATCACATTTAAGTAAGATTTTCTTTTAGGTTGATCTAATAACCGTTTAAGCCAAGTCTTCAATGGTTAACCAAGGTTATAATAGACATTTTTTGGACAATTGCTGTCAAGCACAATTTGGCAAGGATATTCACTTTTTCGAAACCCGCTATTTTTTTCAAACTAATACCCACAATAGGAAAAAAATGTATATTGTTTGGTATCATATTTGAGCCTGTTATAGTTTGATTAGTTTTTCATTTCTAATATTTTTATTATTAATCACTTCTTATGATTTGGTTGAAGTGTCCAAATTTAAAATAGACTCTGTACTTTATATTCCTGCTTTTAGCTATGACAGGCTGTGTTCTTTTTCCGGCAGGCATTGTTTCTGAGCTCTGGAACATTTCCTATGAGATCGCGGAGACCACATCGACCTGTGAATGGTGAGGCTAAGCCTTTCAAGTGCACAGTTGTTGGGTGTGATAGATCTTACTATGAAAAGAAGAATTTACTGTATCACCAAAGGTGCAAACATCAGATGGGAGGTGAAAAACAGCATTAGATGCATGTAATTGACAATGGCAACACTTTCAATGAAGGAAGTCATTGGGGTGACATCTTGGATGTAAATCGAGGGTGTTCATTGTCAAGGTTCTAATGTAGGTTCACTGTTTTCTCTGTGACAGGAACCTACTGATGCTGCAGGTTGGAGCTCATGGAGCCTATTGGGAAGAACACGCCGTCCTGTTGTCTCAGAAGAGAAGAGTTTTAAGTGCGAGTACTTGGGCTGTACAAAAGCTTACTACTCTCGTCAGAATCTCACCCACCACCAAGTCTATAAACATGGTAGAAAAAGAGTTCCATTAAAACGCCCCAGTGCCCTTGTACTTGAACCGTTGGATTAAAGCAAAGAACAGATTCCTGTGTACATTATATCGTGATCCATGTGAACCTGAGTTGTGAAGTTGTTTTAGAATAACTTGCATAACATGATTGATATTTCTGTTTGGCAGTTCCGTTTAGAATACCCTGAAGTGGCAGAATCCTTGCAGACATATCATGAACGATATCTTGCAGTATCCAAGTTTGCTAGGAGATCTTGGAAAGATGACAACAAAGAGTATACTTGTGATCATGCAGGCTGTGGTGCTAAATTCTTCCAAAAAAGGAATTTGAGACGGCATGAGAGACAAAAACATGGTCGTGCACCTGGAAGGCTTAATTTTTCATCAACATACAATGACTGACATGACCATTTTTTTTCAATACGTGGTTCGATAGGATGACTTGAATATTGTCTTTTAAGAGATACTTTTATCAAAAAGGTTCATTTCATCGTCTTCACAAATGGTATATATTAGGTTAGTAAATGGTTCTTATGTTCCCTTTGACAGTATACATGGACCAGTGGCCTTATGGGAGCTCATCTAGAAGGAAGTGGTGATGTACACTGGGGCAAGGTGAGAAGGGCTAGACGAAGTTCAAACAAGCAGTACATGTGTACTCATGAAGGCTGTAATCTTCGCTTCTGCCACACAAGACACCTGAGAAGGCACGAAACGCTGAAACATGGTCGTCATCCGCGAAAAAGATCTCATAGATATATTTTTGACCCCGATTTACCAACCAAAACTGAATATTTTTAACTGAAAAAAATACATTGATATATTAAATATTGGGTAAAAGCTATCCTTTTAAGTGTTTTTTTAAAAATATTTTTCAGGATATAGAAGTCTTGTTGATTTTGTGATTCTATAACTAAACTGGCTTCCTCACAGTTCGTGATTTATACCAACTTTATTATCTGGAGGCGAGAATTTGCAGTTTTACATGATAAGTTTGTTAGAACGCCTAATTGTATGTTGAATAATAAAACTTTTTATCTGAAGATTTCATTGCACTAGTCTATTTCTACAACTAATAAAATGCATATCGTAGAATTTAACCGAAGTTGTGGTTAACCCTATTTGGTTGATTTCGACAGTTTGGTATACTTGGCTTTGGACGAGGGACCTACACTTGGCCTTTCCGGAACTACAGTTCCAGACGTAGACCCGCCGTCTCATCTGAGAAGGAATATTCCTGTGATGAACCGGGATGTCATCTTCGCTTTTACCAGAGGAAGAATCTTCTAAGGCACCAAACCCTAAAACATGGACGAGTTCCACGGTATAGGCCTCCCCATATTAAAAAAAGTCCGAAGTCAGACTTATTTTGAAACGATTTGTTATGTGGAATGTAGCCTCTCCTTATTACGACATTTCTATTAGCTGTAAGGGCTTGGCAAATACTATTATATCATTTCCATGTGTAATGAGATCGCATGCAACAGTTCTGCATGTGGAGATTCTGTTTTAAAATTTGCCAGGAGGCACAAATATGCAAAGGCGCTGATAAAATCATTCCATTATTACTTCCATGTACCTTTTTATCGTCAGGTGATGCACAATATAGCGGTTATTTATTTAGATCAGCAGTCACTAACAAAAACTTGTAACGTTTTCAGGATATGCCCATCCATCTTGGATTGCCATATGCACGGTATCGACCTCGACAGAGCCAGATGAAACCAATTTATTGCGATCATCCTGGCTGTGGGAAATCTTTCTATGAAAGGAAGAACATGTTACAACACCAGACTCTAAAACATGGCCGAAAGACTGTACCCAGAAAGAAAATACAGTGAAAGTAGGACAATTTCAGATAATACTGTAGAATCTAATTACAGCTATTAAATACAAACTAAATGGCTGTGTTTTATGTTTCTAGTTGCGGCGCATCTTAGAAAACAACTAAATCAGATTTCATCTCGATACTAGCAGAGTATGGATGAATTAATTTGAAGATAAAAACACTGTTAAGATATCATTCTGTACTAGACTTGAATCAAGAATAAAAACTGACCAGTGAAATGTAACTACAGAAGTAAACCCCAAGATCAACTAGTACACAGAAAGAAACAAGCTGTGTTCTATTCCTAGCCTAAGGTGGCGCCCTTGTAACAAAGGAGGTGTCATGCCACTTTTTGAGAAGTTAAACCATGTTTACACGACCATTTTCTCACCTCGCAATGGAGGCATAATCCTCATTATTTATTTGTCTTTCCTTTACGGTTTGTTTTTTCATTTTTTTGAGCCGGTGGGTTTATGTTGTGTTATGATACTTTGTCAGGGAAATAGAAAAAGCCAAAAAGATTATGTTAAAAGTATTACCTGTCTGGAATGTTGCTGAAAGCATTGTGTAAATGTCAAAAAATTATCTTAAAACTGTGGCAGATTGAAAACAAAATTAACTATCCACAAAGTAAAAATGTTCTGTTAGTTAATTTTTAGCTGCGTCTTAGCAGCTTTATAAACGCCTTTGTCTGTCTGTCGTCTGTTTCCGGGCAATATAGTCAAAGTTCTCGAGCAATCAAATTCTAACCTGGCATTACCATTAGGGCCAGACCTGATCAATTGTTCAAGAAAATCGGCCCCTTATCGACTCTCTGGTGGCCAAAAAACATACGAAAATCAGACAAAATTGAGGTTTCCGAAAGCTGATGTGAAAAGTTTTCGACCAATCAACTTCTTACCTGACACTAACACTCATGGGGGTTACGGCCAGACCTGATTAGTATTTCACAAAAAGCGGCTTATTATCGACCACTCTGGTGGCCAAAAAACATACGAAAATCAGCCAAATTTGAGGTTTCCGGAGGCTAATGTGAAAAGTTTTTGATCAATTAACCTGGGATTAATACTCCAGGAGGTCAGGGCCAGACTTGATTAGTTTTTCATGAAAATTGGCACATTATCGGCCCTCTTGTGTCCCAAAAAGATACAAAAATCTGCTACAATTGAGATTTCTGGATGCTAATGTAAAGAGTTTTTCTAACCTGGCACCAACACTCATGGGGGTTAGGGCCAGACCTGATTAGTTTTTCAGGTCGCAGCCACCAAGTCCCTCCTATTTGCACTTGTTTTAGGAGTTTTATGGGGACTTCATGAAGTTTGGAAGAAGGGGATTAAAAAAATAAGGACAGTATGTCGTATGCGTGCACTGAAATCACACGTCAACTGGCGGCATTCCCCAACGGGAAATTAGATTTTTAGCCTGCCTTTTGATTTAAAAAGTTGGGCTATTGCAACTGAATTCGGCAGCATAGGCGTTGGCGTTAACATTTGCTTATGAGCATGATAACTTTGTTATGCATGTAACTAATGACCAGTTCTCGGACAAGTTTAATAATGGCTGAAAAAATAGACCATTTATTGTGATTTTTTACGTCAATAATTTGACCTTGTGGGCGCTATAGTTTTTTATGTATCTACACAAATTTGTGATGAACTTTACTAATAGCAGTTCTCGGACAAGTTGGATAATGGCTGAAATTTTTTTTTAAATGGCTGATTAATTGCAATTTTTCGCATTTTAGGTCAATAATTTGCCCATGTGGGCTCGATAACTTCAAAAGTTTTTTATGTATCCTACTCAAATTTGTTATGCATGTTACTAATAACCAGATCTCCAGTTCAATGATGGCTGAAAAAAAATTTGACCTAATTTTTAGGTTCAATAATGGCGCAGGCTATTGTCGAGTACTGTCTTGTTTATCATCTGGAAATATAAACAAATTTAACAGATCTCAGTCGGAATGTCCAAAATATTTGCTTAACATATTTTAAACTAACTGATCATATTTTAATAAAATAAAAGGTGCAGATAGTCTCGGATATATAACCTTTTGTACAGTGGGTTGAACTGCTGCAGATTTCTGTCACTCGAGAAATAACTTCCTCTCATGGTAAGGTGCAAGTGTAACATGCAGCTACATACCTTATCTATTAGGCCACTTCCTCTGTTTTAGATGAGAGCGCACATTAGATTTAGGCCGCGCATTACATGTTTTTTTTCTGCCCAGCGCGCGCATTAGATTGTTGCCGATTTCAGAAAAAGTTTATTTCGGGGGAATAGAAAATATTTTTATGGGGGAATAAAAAACATTTTGAAAAAAAATGTTTATTTCGAGAGATAGAAAATATGTTTTCCAGCTACGTATTTTTTTTGTTTGTTTTTTCGTCGCCCTAATTAACTTTTTATAATAGGTCATAAGTTTTTATTTTTTTTGTCCTCATTAACTTTTCCAGAAAAATGTTCAATGTTTTTTTTTTCTTAAATGTTTTTTCCGCTCTCCCTCATTAGGTTTTGATTTTTTTCTGGTCTAAAACAGAGGAATTAAACATAGTGGCCTTAGGACAGATCTTTGTTAACGTGCTGCATTTTAATATTTAATTCACAATGCTGAATGATAAAACATATAGGGGTGTGTGATTATCAGGGATAATTAAGCTTACTTTAGGTCGTTCTATTAGATCATGTAGAAAACATGCTCAACTTCTTTCCAATTGATTTTTCCCTTCCGAAATACGTAGTAAAACATTTCGGTGCGCAACAAATAAAAAAATTGGAAGGGGAGTAACCAAATTTTGCACCCTCCCTCTCCAGAAAAATAAGGCCTCCGGGAGCAACAGTTACTTCCCACTGTGAAAGTGACTAGTATATTGACCTAATCAGACCGTTATGGGTATGCCACAGGAGAGCTTAATGCAACCTGTATTTGATATGTGTTATCTGTGTATTAAAATGACATAGTGAAAACGACATGCACTATTGAAAGAACCGTTTACTGTTTTTTCCCATAGAGGCATATGGATATGGATATCTCAGCTTGGTGGAGTGGTTCACGAAAGAAAGGTGGATCTTACAAGTGTGATCACCCTGGCTGTGACAGAAGCTTTGGACTAAAACACAATCTACAGAGGCATCAGCGGATAAACCATGGAAGAATGCCATCACGTAAAGTCCAAACACGCAGTCCAACTAGAAACTTAAATGTTATCCAGGGTATATTAGCAGCAGCTGCTGAACAACAAAGAAAAGTAGCTGATTTAAATTTCGTTGATACTAGAGGAGAATATCATCAAGTGAACAAAGACAACATATTCACTCAATCATCAGGCTATGACTCATTCAGAGAGGCTATTGAAATTGCACCTTTTGAATATGTAAAAGATGAATTAAATATCAGAAGAGATGAACTAGATAACGACATTGGACAGTTAGAAAGAACTTCATCTCCCATCGATTTTGAAGACACAACTCGATCACCTTCTACTGTTGAAGCAGAGATTGATAAATAGTATTCAGAAAACATATGTGCGTAGTCTAACTGTTAGGTATGAATGTATATGTGATTGATTTTATGAAGTGTAGCTCAACAGACATTTAAAATTTAACGGGCAAATTATTTATTACAGACCAGATAGGTTGGAATTGGACATTTTTTTAAGATGGTAGGACACTGCTGGATTTTTTTTTGTTGGCTGAGAGGAATTTTAAATGTTGATTGACATAATATTGCTGCTAGTCTTCGATTACATATCATATGATCCTGTTTAAATAACATTGTTATTCATCCAATTTATGTGGCACAATTATATTGTGTCTTGGTTGAAAATGTCAATAGAAATGTAATAGGCATGGATTAGGATCATTTCCATCTCTTTTTGGAATTGGCGTTGTAGATTTAACGAGATGTACTGAAAAAAGGCCATTTTGGTTGTATATAATAACGAGCATCTCCCTGTCTTTCAGATGATGCCCAGGTTTCATAAAGAATCAGGTCCACTGATATTGAATGCGACTACAGTGACTTCTGAGCAAAATGCACCAACTCGTGTCTTTACCTCTTTACCTCGAGGCTGGTCAGCTGATGTGGCACCTTATCAGTGTCCCTTATGTGGCAAGACTTACAGGACTCATGACAACTTACGCCGCCATGTGAAGACACATAGCAATCCTTATTGTACACTGTGCTCTCAGGTTTTTTCGAGTAAAGATGATCTTATGCAGCATAGAGAGCAAAGACATGGTGACAAAAATAAATACATATGCCCGTATGAGCGTTGTGGACGTGTTTTTAATCGTGAGAAAAAATTACAATTGCATCTCTACTCGCATGTTACAAACAACGATTTCCCATGTGTCAAATGTTGGCAAATGTTCAACTCTCAGAATAGTTTAGATTTGCACATGTCTCTATGCAAAGCTGGTGCTGTGCAGCATGATATTTGAGCAATGAAGAATATTTTCCCTGCTTCCTTTAAAGTTTTTTTTTCACAGCTAAAGCTATGGTCGAAATGTTTGTCCTAATTATCAAGGCATAAGTTGTTGTGATCCATATTTTAGTAACTTAAAACAAACCCTTTTTTTGGCAGAATGGTGGTATTCTTGGAAAGAAGTTTCCACGGGTACCTCTCTATTTGAGTGAAAGACGCCCAAGGGATTCGGCTGACAAGCACTATGTGTGCAAAATGCACAGCTGTGGGAAACGTTTCTACCAACTGAGCTCATTGAGACGTCACCAGAACCTAAAACACGGTCGACAGAAACAGTCTCGACGATCTGCAGGACACTGTGAAGCTTCACAATTCTCTGCACCATTAGATAATTTTGATGTGCCAGATGAAACAGCCTTTTCTGTTAACAAGTCTGTTTTTGATATCTTAGCTGAAAAATCTATTGAAAGTTTTTCTGGTCATTCCAATGATGAGACAGAACCTGACATTCTACCACATTAATTTTTTCTGCTGCTTTTGGACCGTCAAATGGTCTTCGAAACACTTTTGCTCTTATCAGAATATCAGAAATTCATACCTCCCTGAAAATAAATTGATAAATAATTATGTAATTTGAGGTGATTTAATACCTAGACTACATATATATTTAACAGGGACATGGTGGTATGTGGAGCGAGAATACCTGGCAGGCAGTTGGTAGACATTCTACTGAAGGAAGGCGGCCATGGTGGGGGCAAAATAAAGGACATAAATGCACATATCCTGGATGTGAAAAAAGTTTTTATGAGAGAAGGACCATGTTGCGTCATCAAAATTTGAAACATGGCAGGCTTAAAAACAAGAAAGGGCTTAATACGACCATATCATAGCTAGTTTTTGTGGTTATATATTCGTTTGATGTAGTGAAAGTTAAACATACAATAACCAGTATACATTACAAGTTGTTGTATAAATGTGTAAGTTATGTATGTTCTGATTGTTAATTTAAATAAAATGTGTCTCATATCCAAGTATATTGTTTTATATCTTCGTCGATTTTGACCTGATCTGCTGAAGTATACAAGTTATGTTTAAGAATATTCCGATTTTGAAACTTGTGTTTGTAGCACATAAAAAAACAAAAAAATACTGCCTACATGCCATTTTCTTTTCATCATTTTTAGCTCCCGCTGTCACCGTAGGTGAGACGGAGGGAGCTATGGATTCCGCCTCCGTTGTCTTCTTTTGCCTGGAAATTTGTAAGAAAATAAGCTAGGATTAAAAATTTTGGTATGTGGGTTACTTCCAGGTGGATAATGGACAGGTTAAAATATTTTTAATCTGAATTCAATATTTAAGGTCGTAGAGGAGAAATGATGATGTTACAGCGTTGGGCCGTCCGTGAACATTTCGTTTCCGGAGCATATCTCTGAAAGTACTTGTCCGATTGCCTTCAAATTTCACACAAAACCCCTATAGGGGGTCTAGTTGTGCCTTTTGGAGTATATGAACTTTCACCTACTTCTGGTTCAGAACTATGACCTATTTAGACGTTTTTATGCACACTTCGTTTCCGGAGCAGATCTCCAAAGGTACCGGGCGGATTACAGGCATATTGCACATACATGTTGTCTGAGGTCCCTAGTTGTGCCTTTTCAGGTTTTTGGACCTTGACCTTGAAGTTGACCCAGCACTTTGACTCAATTTATGACATCGGTAAATTCGACTGAAATACTTTTGCGGAATATCATGAAAACCGCTCAAGATAGCTACACCATTACTATAAAACAAATTGTAAGGTTCCAGAAGACGATGCATCTTGAAAAATTTCTAGTTGATAAAATTCAAAATGGCTGCCCATCGGCCATTATTCACCTCGACAGGCCTGATATTGCGGAATATCACGAAAACCGCTCAAGATAGCTACACCATTACTATAAAACAAATTGTAAAATTTCAAGAGAGGATGCATCTTGAAAAATTCAAGTCGATAAAATTCAAAATGGCTGCCCATCGTCCATTATTCACCTCGACAGGCCTGATATTGCGGAATATCATGAAAACCGCTCATGATATCTACACCATTACTATAAAACAAATTGTAAGGTTTCAGGAGAGGATGCATCTTGAAAAATTTCAAGTTGATAAAATTCAAAATGGCCGCCTATCGGCCTTTATTCACCTCGACAGGCCTGATATTGCAGAATATCATGAAAACCGCTCGAGATAGCTACACCATTACTATAAAACAAATTGTAAGGTTTCAGGAGAGGATGCATTTTGAAAAAATTCAACTTGATCAAATTTTAAATGGCCGCCTATCGGCTACTATTCACCTTGACAGGCCTGATATTGGGTAAACCGTGCTAGATAGCTAAACCATTACTATAAAACAAAATGTGAGATTTCAGAAGAGGATGCATCTTGAAAAAAATCGACTTTATCAAATTCAAAATGGCCGCTTATCGGCCTTTGTTCACTTTCTAATGGCAGATATTTGGTAAACCATGCTAGATGGCTAGACCATTACTATAAAACAAAATATAAGTTTTCGGGGGAGGATGAACCCTGACTTTTTTAACTCTTATCAAATTCAAAATGGCCGACAATCGGCATTATTTACCTTGATAGGCCTGATATCAGGTAAACCGTGCTAGATAGCTAGACCACTACTATAAAACAAAATGTGACGTTTCCGGAGAGGATGCCTTTTAAAAACTTTTGACTCAATCGAATTCAAAATGGCCGCCTACCGCCACTATTTACTTTCACATCGCTGATATTTGGTAAACCGTGTCAGATAGCTGGACCATTACTATAAAACAAAATTTAAGATTTCAGGAGAGGATGCATCTTGAAAAAAATTGACTTGATCTAATTCAAAATGGCCGCCTATCGGCTATTATTCACTTTCGCATGGCCGTTATTCGGTAAACCGTACTAGATGGCTAGACCATTACTATAAAACAAAACGTGAGATTTCAGGAGAGGATGCATCTTGAAAAATTTCGACTTAATCAAATTTAAAATGGCCGCCTTCAGGCCATTATTCACTTTCACATGGCTGTTATTTGGTAAACTGTGCTAGATGGCTGACTATTACTACAAAACAAAATGTGAGATTTCAGGGAGGATGCAACTTGAAAAATTGAGACTCGATCAAATTCAAAATGGCCGCCTATTGGCCATTATTCACTTTCACATGGCAGATATTTGGTAAAACGTGCTAGATGGCTAGACCATTACTATAAAACAAAATGTGATTTTTCGGGGGAGGATGCACACTGGAAATTTTTAACTCTTATCGAATTCAAAATGGCCAACAATGGGCATTATTTACCTCAATAGGCCTGATATCAGGTAAACTGTGCTAGATAGCTAGACCATTACTATAAAACAAGTAATTACTATGAAACAAAATGTGAGGTTTCGGGGGAGGATGCACCCTGAATTTTTTTAACTAGTCTAAATCGAATTTAAAATGACCATAAATCAGCCATTATTTTTTACCTCGATTGGCCTGATATCGGGTCAACCGTGCCAGATAGGTAGACCATTACTGGGATACTGATTAGGATCATTAATTTCAATGGAGGTTTGCAATCTCTGACAGACTGTCTAATTCTTATCTTACTCTTAGACTGAGCCTCTTAGACCTAGTTGATTTTTGACCTAGCCTAGGACTACATTAATAACCCTATACAAAATTTCTTAAATAAAATTCGGAGCAGGAGCTACTGGACTTATGTAGTCTTGTTTTTTTACAATTTTAATTCCATCATTTTTGACTTGTTTATCATTCCAATTATTCTTTCCATTTTGTTACATTTTAGAAAGCCGAGGTGTGTCGTTTTACCTAATGTTCACCCACATTAAAAATTTTTTGCAAATGTTGTAATTCTAAAAACAGGCTAGAAAGAATGGAGCTGCAATGGATTTTACAATAGTTTGGATAGTTCGGATTTAATAATCATTTGATTGGTGCACTTTAAAGACATTAATGTTTATCTAATCTATGGAAAAACTTCTTAGACCACTCTCGGATGGATTACCCTTGTTTATTTTGATTTACAAATAAAATGAGCACCACAGCACTTCATTACAAGTCGACTAAACACCCTATATTTGGTTATATTTAGTGAATCATTTAAAAACAGACCAATTTCTTACTGATAACCCAAGCTCACTTCCCTGTGCAGTAAATTTGGCAAATTTGAAAATTCAAATTTGCATGTTCAAGATCGCACTCGCAGCAATCTTTACAATTAGACAACACTGCAATGTGTACTTATCCGACCTTTGTGAAAATCTCCCAGGGCATTCCTTGGATAGATAACGTTGGTTCAGTTAAAAAAAATTATGAATTAGCCTATTCAAGATAGCCACTGCAGTCATCAATATTTATTTCAAACTTTACTTGGTCAAGTTTGAAAATGGGCTGGTTTTTTCAAGGTAAAAAATTGATACTTAAGTTATGCACTTGTATGCTCCAGTCATCAATATTCATCCAATCTTTGTATAATTTTGAGCCCATTCGACTTATAACCCTGGATTAAGTCGGAAACATGCTTATTTGCATCTATTCAAAATGCCCAGCAAAATACTACTAAATTAGATATTTCCTTATCTAATGCCAATTTTAATCAACGCTCAATTGTTGTAAATTGTAGACTTTGATATTTACCATGGAAATATTGATATTTTCCATACAAATATCCTAGTGCAAGGAGAGCAGTAGACAACACTGTTGGATTTACCAGGTGGCGTCATTTGAGGGGTATTAATAAAAATAGTAAATCTGGTACTTTGCCATGATTATTTAACAGTTCCCTCCATTGTTTTGTGAGAGTGATAAGTTGAGTGGATATATTTGCATAATATCACAAAACAAACAGAGATTTACATAACAGTTGTCAGTGACATGGGGTTGCATAATAAACACAGATGTGCCTTAAATTACAATATCGATACCAAAGAATTTCTTACGAGCAAATGCTTATATTGAGGTTCTTAGTTGTAAATGCACACTGAAATGACTTGAATGTGATGCAATGGGTGAATTTCTTTTATTATGACCACCAGATTTGATTCACTATAGTCTTTAGTAGCTGATTTGGTATCAAGGATCGTGAGGTCCTCTCACTTTTATTACTTATATCCATTTCAGAGTTGGAAGGTACAGCGCCTTATGGTACAGGATAAATTTCATCAATGGATAAATTTTCACCAACCAGATCCCCAAAGAAGCAGATACATCTGTAAATATCCAGGCTGTTTGAAGGCTTTCTCTTACGAAACTAGTACACGTCGTCATGAGAGAGAATGTCACAAACTCTACCGTCGGCATTGGACATGATTCCTAAAATATCGATAGACAGCTTGTAAGCAATACTTGAAGAGAAAAAAATTAGAATAATCCATTATTACATCTTGTGACTTGCTTCCATCATTACTCAGACGTTATGTGATTTACATAATTCTGATTTCTTTATTCGTATTTGTAATAAATAAACAGTTATGGTTATGATTCCCTGATTTTCAGTTGGTTTTCCCTGACGGTATGACGATACAACAGAGGTTCGGAGCTGTACAGTTGCCTTCCACACGACGTCACACAATTGGAATGATCAAACCATACAGATGCAAGTTTCCAAACTGCAGGAAAACTTTTTTCCATGATACACATGCACGGCGGCATGAAAGAAGTGCGCACGGATTCTACCGCAGGCGAACTATGTTTATGGAAAATAGTACTCATGATGTTGAATTAGCTAGTGTTGATTTTTCTCCAAGCTGAAATGCTTCAGCAAATTATTGAGACAGACAAAGTTTGTGATTAGTGATGAAACCTTCTACACAGACTATCAGGAATCAGAACTTTTAGTGTTACATCTTTTGCTTGGATTATCCAGAGCAAATATATATTTAAAACAATTGGCAGAATGGGAATAGTTGATCATTCCAATAAAGGTTGTTTTTATTCATTTGAATATCTTTTTTCTTCAGTGTCTTAATTTTGACATTGAATTCAATGTCGTCGATTGTGGATTTGTAAAGCATGGCTGTCACACATACACTTCAACTAGTTGTCACGAAATCGACCATAGCATCCTAGTATCCCTAGAATTTTAGCCTAGAACTTCTGTGAAGTGCATTGCTGAAATGACTCCTGCTCCTGGGTATAGAAATTAAGAATTAAATGTGTAATATTTTGTAATGTTTTTATTTTGTAGGCAAAATTGACATGCAGATATCCTTCCAATTGCCTCAACTGCCAGACCATAAAAGACTCCTTGGTTCAAAACTTGGTGCAGCCTTTTGCAATGACGAAGAGAGTGACCCCAGTACGATTGGCTTGGCGTATGGATGGACCAGCTGTTGAAGGGGCATGGAATGAGATAGTGTTGCGCCGCCTAATGTGTGACGATGTCATCCGAAATCTGCCACACATAGACTTTTTTATTTCTTCCATCACTGGGGTTTTTACAAAAGCTAGTAGCAAAGGTATGGGTCCCAAATATATATATCCTGGAATAAGTTATTGGATAGCACACGAGGAAGGTGCCAAACACCCAACTCCATCTGAAATGGACATAATGCGTGGCTTGAAAAATGTTTGTCCTGAAGCTGAAATAAAATCGATTCGCTGGCACTATTCTGAGAAGAAAAAAGAGGCTCGTTCTGTTGATGCCATCAGTGCACCTTTATTTGTAGTATTGAAAGACCATTCCAATAGCTACATTCGACATAAAATTCTGCAAAGTATGGATAAACTTGGTATGCCAACAATTATCACACAGACAGCAGCTAAGCTGATAGTTGTCAACCCAACGAGCTTGTGGCAACTGCAGAGTGCTTGTCAGAGATTGGCCACTTCTGGTCTTGTTATTGATCTAGAGGTATCTACACCGGCTAATGAACTAGCTCCAGATTTCTCCACATCCATGTGATATACATAAAACAGATTATATTGCTTAGTTCCTTCTACTTTTACCTGCAAATACTTTATTTTGTGCTTAGGGTTATGTAATGCATTTACAATTAGAATGGATTGAATACTGAGGAGCGATTTAGTAGATATGTACTATTGACGAGGATTGTAATCTCATGACACTACTCTCCAACAAGCCATGTAATGTGCTTTATATAGGGTGCTATTTTTGTATCTGTGCGCATTACATTTTGACAGATATTCTTCATGAAGAAGTATTTTCTACAAATCTTCTTCTCTAACATATTTGCCACCATTTACAAGCTTGAACAATCATATTGCCTTGTGCTATAGGAAAACATGTATGTACAGGGTGTACTGATACTTTTATCTGCTATAAAAACGTCAGCGCTGCTTTGTCGTGCTTAGCGGAAAGGTCTTAGTAACTGATTCCATTTGTAGTAGTGTATTTTTGGAAGCTTACTTAGGTACTGTAATAATTTTTATTTTAGTTGGTGAGGGTTTTTACACCTCCAATGCTATCGGCTTCACATATTATTATAATTATTACCCGATTGGCTATATATTATTGCTATATGGAAAAGTAGAAAACGACGGATATCGTAGAAGTTTTTTATGTCATGCCAGCAAGAACCAGGAAAATTGTTTACAAAAATGTGTTAAGACAGTTAAAAAAAAATCTTTTCACACTGAAATATTTCACCTATTGTATTGAACAATTACAACTGCAAAGAAATATATGTAACATGTTTTTGATTTTAAAAAGTTTAC
Source organism: Flabesymbios commensalis (assembly GCA_964017125.1). Classification (NCBI taxonomy): domain Eukaryota; kingdom Metazoa; phylum Annelida; class Polychaeta; order Terebellida; family Flabelligeridae; genus Flabesymbios; species Flabesymbios commensalis. Next base: position 37,602,437 of record OZ024908.1, on the reverse strand, counting down.
TTTATACCATACATTTTTTGTTCCTTCATTTTTTGGTCAGTCCAATTTTTAATGATTGAAACAATTTACATTAGTGCTGGTTAAGTGTCCCAATTGGCACCAATAACTTTGACAAGCATTGTCATATTCATCCTAATAAATGCCTCGGGCTTTAATTAGAATACTCCCTATTAGGAGTATTTTTTTTAATGATCATATGTATAATGTACATGATAGTGAGTTTTATTTTTCAATCAGGGGGAGGGTGTTTATTGCACCATAGGGGTATTTTGATGGCTTTAGCTTCAGGTTAGTTCCAGTGCCTGACATGAAGTGTGGGGGTACTTTCGTTAACAGTGAATTTTGATATCAACATTTATGAAGGAGTTATACAACGTGATTGAACATTTTTTGAAGCATTTTTTTTATAAAATTCCCTGTTAAGAACTGTAAATTAACTGACCCTCTTATTTGGTTGATAGCTGGTTAAAAAGTTTAAAAGTTTTAAAAGTTTCAGACAAAAATTTGTGACAATAAAAACCCCGTCATCATAAGGAGCCGGAGAAGTAGACAAGAGAGGGACCAACTTTGTTTTTTATGTGTCATAGTACTAGTGGTAGAGTGCCGGGACACCAAAAGCAAATATCACACATCTGAATAGAAATTGATCGCATCACAGTGTTGAAATGTAAAATATAACAAAAAAATACAAATTATTTTAAATAGATTTTTGTTGACACAATTAAAAATCATTATTGACTTATCTGTGATAAATATATATGTAAAATCCGACTTGCCATTTATATTATATATTTGAACAAACACAGGATAATAAAATGCATCATAATGCTCTGAAAAGTGTAGAACTCTAACAATAATATGCATGTTTACAGTTTTTCTAGTGCATGTAAAAACAATTTTAAAAGCTATATGGTCTTTAGAAGAACACAAAGACAATATTTACCCCTGAAAAGCGTGGAATTAATCTCAATAATACCTTTGCTAGATTTTCCACATAGTCAAAACATTAACGTCACATACTTAGTTTAAACTTCTTTATTTTAACACTTTTCAGTCACAACATGGTGGAATTTTTGCAAAATATATTTTAAAATTCCACCAAGTTCGGTTTGAATAACAATAATTTCTCACTATTTTGGGCATGACATATACTGTCAATAGTCGCCCTGAATGACGTAAATGTAACGGGATTCCTGTAAATGACAATTGCCGCGATCAGCACCAGTATAAAGTTATGTTAACACAGCATATGTTGTGATCAGCCAAAGTACCTGTACCATATAAAATGGATAGATCCTTATATAGTGTGCGCAGAGATGCCGATTATTTATAACAATAATTTCTCACTATTTTGGACCACGGAAATACATGCAGTTTCGCTCTGTTTATCTGAAACATGATTGTAACTAATTTTGTGTACCCTATATCATTTAAAACAATCCCATTTTATTTTAAATCAAATGGTCTCTAAACATAGTATTTAAGGATACAAGCGCATGTAACAACATCAGGCCTAACCTTTATCCTGCTGGGCGGGGGCCCTAGGGTAGTGGTTAGCACCGCTGCCTTTCACGCCAGGGTCCGGGGTTCGGTTCCCGGTCGCGGCGGTTTGAAAGAAACAAAATTGTTTCTTCCCCATCCACGTGTGAAAGTTAGTATTGTGGGGAGCATCCGTGACCGAGAGGTAGCGTGCTCGGCCTCAGACCGCCAGGGCTCGAATTTCGAATCCTGTGTCTGGAGGACAGTGTCATCTCAATCATCTCACCATCCTCAGGATGTTCTCCTGGCCCAGTTTAGCCTATATGTGCACAAAAGTGGCCTAAAGCCCGATTCATTTCATTTTTATCCTGCCAATAATACCAAATCAAGTTACTTTAAGCCAGTGCTATGGAAGTAACTGGTAGTATGTCGGTCACTGCTGAATAAAACAGCATAAGTTAGTACCTTGCTAATGCCAAGCAATAATCAATAAATGACATAATCTAATAATCACAGATGGAAAAAGTGTTGACCCATCCAGCCCCTCATCAATAGATGTGTGCATATCAGCAGTATTGGTTGTAGTCTTGGTTACCTCAGCCTTGACGGTATACAACGCATGCTGTGATTTCTGTTTCTTTGGCCCATCTCACAAGCTCCTGCTCATACATAATATGCGCCCATGTGCAGTGTGGTGGAAGAGACAACCCCTCTTGTACTCCTCACTACGAAGCAAACTGGGGGATGACATATATTGGCAATAGTCGACCTGATTGACGTAATTGTAACGGATTGCAGGGATCAGAACTAGTATAACATTATGTAAACACAACATATGTTGCGATCAGCCAAAGTGCCTGTGCTATATAAAATGGATAGATCCTTATATAGTGCGAGCAGAGATGCCGATTTTTTTTTCAAATATTTTTTTTCCTTTTTTGTTAAAAACGATTCCAATGTACTGAAGTCAAATTTGTCAGCCCTTTTATAAAAAAAAAATATTCTTTCATATTTTAGTGAATTAATTTTTTGTATGTTGTAGTCATCTTCAAATAGTCTCCTTTTTAGCTAATGTTTTGTCGTCTCCATGACGTTTTGTAAATGGCACGGATCAGATTAAAAATGGCCGCCAGTCGTTTTTTCTTTGCTTTACGATTGTTTTATACTTGGCTCAGATCAGATTTAAAAAATGATCACTATTTTTATTTTTTCTTGTATCATGGCTTTACTGTTTTCTTTTAGTTTTCAATAAATAAACAATTTGTAAAAGGCTTATTTGAGAAGAAATTAAGTCTTGTCTACCTTCCAAATTTGACAATATTGTCATACCCTTATAAATCACGAGATGTTGATTACAATTGCTTCTATATCCCCAGGCCATAATTCAACTTGTTGAACAACATATGACCATCCTTGGTGACCATTGTCGAAGACAAATTCCTAGACTGGTTCATACAGTTGAGCTTCTGCAAGAGGGGCACGGAGCCGTCTTATTAAACAACTTAATCAGTTTGGTGTTCACGAGCTCGGAACTTGCCAATTCGAGAGGTCTTGGTAGGAAACGACCTGACTTTGGCGACTTGAGAAAACCATTGGATGAAGGAAAAATCGTAGCTATCATAGGTAATTTATATATGTTGCTATTCTTTCAGCACAACAGTACATTTAATGAGGTACTTGCATATAATTTATATTTCCAACATGGAAATATGCACTTTAGAGCAGAAAACTTTCCATGATTTGTTTTTAGTTTGATAATTCGTTTTTCGTCGGGATTACAGGTGTTCTTGAAACGCTCTGTGCATCCTTTCACTGGACTATGCTCTCACCCAGAGAACTCTACAGAAAGATTAATTTGAAAGTGACAAATTCTCGTCGTCGAAATGCTGATCATACCAGGTCTCACCAAAGATGGAACATGTAAATGTATGAATACCTACTTGATAACAGATCTGGTTACAATTTAGTGTGGATCAGTTCAACTCAAATGCGCCTTTTTATGTTTTTAATTGTAAATAAATGCCACATTTTATGAGATTCAATCTATATTTTTTTGAGCATGGACGTTTTTCATTAAATGGCTTGGATTTTACAAATTATGAGAAATGACTTTTATAGTATATAATGAAAAAATAATATCACTTTTACGTGACCTCCATTGATCCGCTCATTAGTAATATTATGTGATTTTTGCCTTGGACCAGTTGATTGTCTGACTAGTAGAAAAGATAGACGATAGTTTACAATGCTGTGGCTTTTGTTTGCAGCAGCTTTTTAGTGCAGATGTGGCCTGGATCAGCAAGGAATACATTCAGAACTACATGGCTAAAATCATTTCCTACCCAGGACCCCTCCTTCTTGGTCGAGGTATGCGCAGATATGGTCCTCAGTGCTTGAGAGTACTCAACTCGATGCAGTACAGATACCTATTCTCAAGTTTGGAGGAGATGAACCTTGGTAGAATGTTGAAGGGTGGACAGTTATTTGTTAAGAAACACCCTGATGAAATAGACTTCACTGACTCGAAGGAAATCTTCTCAGGAATTACCTATTCTGTGTATGATCGACAGTATAGGAAAGTCGATGGTTATGTTAAGACACTTAAAAATAAAAAAGAATCTGTACAAAAGTATTTGGACATTGTTACCATTGGATGTGGAGAAGAATATAGTAGACATATTGAGAATGTTTGGATAAGCAAGCAAATTATTTCTTGGAAATGATATTTTGTTCACTCTATATTAAAAAAACACACGTTAAAATGTATTTTTTTCATTGGAGTGCTGTTTGATTGGGCTGGACTAAACTTGGTTATTGAAGTTTTGATTGCTAAGAAAATAATTGTAAATATTATGTTATTTATTTTTACACTCGCTGTTTTGTTTTGTACAATTTCAGTGCGCCATAGCTTCCTTGGAAGCCTTTGGAGTCAATGCAGCCACAGATCAACCCTGGCTGAACCATGTGATAAGTCTGTTGCTTAGGCAGCCAGGACCAATACTAGTTCCACGAGGCATTCGACAATATGGTACAACTTCGCTTAGAAAACTACACACCAAAGATTTTGATGCATTATTCACTCACATGGAAAATACTGGTTTGGGGACAAAAGTACCTGTCGGCTCCCACTCAGTTGTTTTTGTGAAGCTTAATCCTGAGTTGTTTATCCAAAATTTAGTGTTTGAAAAACTTGTGCAATTTGATGAATATAAGAAACTTTTTTACCAGAGAGGCAAGTGTATCAAATCGCTAGGAGAAGCTTCTATTGGACGTCTTTTAGGCTCTATGAGACATGTTTTTAGCAACCATTATGTTGATATAATTTCTGGTATTATTTTTTGCAACTAGCCGGAATCAACATCTTATCGCCCCAGGGAAACTGGTGCCATCAGCCATTCGTTCCAAATACTTGTAAATGTTGTTTTTGAAGACAAGGTATGATGATGCCAGTCTCTATAGCAAAAAGTCCACCTTATTTATACAACTGTGCTTATGTTGGCAGAGAGATCCGGGAAGTCCTGGAAATCATCTTTCTGAAGAACATGCCACATACCTCGGACAAGACTACTTCATTGACTATGCGAAACAGCGACCATTCCGGTGTGGTGTCTGCTGGAAAACTTATGTCAACAGGGAATCTTTAAGAACTCATATTACTTACAAGCATTCTCGACAAAGCAAACATACATGTCCATTTTGTGACAAGCGCTTTGATCAGAAATTTCAATTGATTGGCCACATAGCTTCGCGTCATGATCCCAGTGCAAAAGTCTCCTGCGAATGCTGTGGTGCAAAGTATAGTTATCGACAGGATCTGCGACGTCATATGGGCAGGTGTACAGGAGTGCAAGAAAACAGTGAAAAAATAAATCTCTCAACTTAATCCTTGCCCCACCAGTTTAATCAAGCAATAACATTTTTTAATTTATGAAAAAAAGAGGAGGAGGTGCAGGGTTTAGATTCCGACATTTTATGATGACACACTAAAAAAAGACTGTGGATAAAGCAAAAAATTCTATTGAACTTTTTTCTATTCCGCAGACATTGGAGCACCTCTACTCATTTGCTGTTGGATCTGGTACAGAAACACAGTCCATGCATCTTGGCAAAAAACGATTTGCTTGCACGGAATGTAAAAAAGAATACAACTCGCAAGAAGCATACAAACGTCATTACAATTTTTATCATGGAAAAATTAAAAAGTTTCCATGTGAAGTGTGTGGTGCTCATTTCAGGGATACATATCAACTAAGAGGCCACATGGCATCACGTCATGATCCCACTTTAAAAGTGACATGTGAATTATGTGGTGCAAAGTTTAGTTATAAAAATGACTATAATATCCATATTTCACAACGATGTTCAAAACTATGCTTTTCAAAAAAGTAACACGTAAATAAAACTACCATTTTTATTAAAATAATCAATTAAATAAGTGCGGAAAAAAATCACTGGGATTGTAAATCACCCCCTGCACATCTGTTGTTGACATCATTTATGGCACAGTAGCAATACATTGTGTGGCAACACCAAGAAAAGTTTTATTTTGCTCAGGTTGAGCTGCTCAACTCAGGGGTGAAATATTTTCAGTATCTGGCTATATTCATTCTCATATTGGATGTCTTTTATGCCATTACTATTCTGCATCATGTGTAATTAATTTACCCGAATGTTCTTATATTCCACATAATTTTTAGTTTGATTAATGTAATGACCCTCGAGAGCAGAAAATAAATGATTTCGTTATGTTTACACAGCTTCGAACTATTTCACTTGATATTGAAATGACTGAATGTGAGTTCTTAATAAAATGAACATTTCTATTTTATTACTTTTGAGTTCACTTTGGAAGATGGTCCCACCAAGGACCAGTCTCTTCCGTACACATTGTTGGCATTTTTGTCAGTGAGGTGTATTTACGAACACTTGATTTTTACTTGGCAGGGTCAATGGTTGGATCACGGTGGCAAACAGAAATCAGTCAATTATCCTCGGTGTGTAAGCAGCAGCACTCTGTTTCGACAGGAGTTACCTACTACTTCTACATTATCTAGGTCAATAATTGGATTTAAACACAAACTAAAATCTTGTGATGTCGTACCCGGGACACGCAAGGTTCAGTGTCAGTTATGTCCACGTACTTTTGCTTCTGTGCGTGATCTGAATGGCCATATCGCTGCACGCCATGATTCCAGCAAGAAAATATCATGTGCTCACTGTGGTAGACAATTTAGTTATCATTCAGCTTTGAGACTACACCAGCAAACTAGATGTGTAGCAGCAGCAGCAGTACTCCGAAATGCCAATAAATTATCTCCCGATTAGCCAGTAAAAGTTTATAACATCATCTTCAATGTGGAATTTGTCTCACTTAAAATGACTGGCTCATCAGTGAAGTTTTAGGTGTATATTACAGAGTTTGATTTAATGATTTTTTATTCTGGTTAGAGAGTAACTTCTGTGCAAATTATTAATTGTTGAGGAGAATGGATTAGCCAAACTTTACTGTACATGCAGTGAATGTGGGGACTACTTATTTACACCAAATCTTCGTTGAGGTATCATTTCGACTAACACTGAAAGAAACATTACAGTTGTATTTTTTAGCGCACATGAATTCAATTATAATTGGGATCTGAAAGGGCATATTTGCTGATAAGAATCATTTGAGCCAGAAATTAAAATCCCATTGAGTTTCTTTTTAAAGATAATAACTATAAGCATGTATTAAAAGATCACATGATGACATCATGGCCATGGAGACAAAACTGGTCTTTTTGCGTTTAATTATCTTTAAATACGGGGTCATGGTATATGATTGTGCATTGAGATGAAGAATGGGCTCTTACATGCCGTTTGTTTTTCGTTAAGCTCTGTAGACACTAGCTTTAACATACAATAAATCCGCAAGAAGGACTGGGTACGAGGCAATACTATGCATATTTATTACCTTTTTTTACATGACTGGACAACTCGGATCACCTTGCATTAAAAAGTTGTATGTCCCCATAGATACTATGCACGATCATCTTGCATGAGAAGGTTGTATATTCCCCCGATAAATCGTATTGTATTTCTGTTTGGCAGGAGATTTACACCACTTCAATAACTAATTCCCGGTTAGATCACTTGTCGGAGTCAACGAGCAGCATAAATATGAGACAGGGGAGTGACCTAGTTATTGGAAGAGCGAATCAATGCAAACCTTTTCCATGCAGTAAATGTGGGTGCACTTACACAAGCAAATCTTCATTGAAGAACCATTTTGACTTTCAACACGGGAACAAACGTTATAGTTGTACATTTTGCCCACGTGTATTCCCTTCTAAATGGCATCTGAAAGGGCATGTTGCTGCTAACCATGACTCAAGCCAGAAACTGAAATGCATACATTGTGGTACTCAAGTTAGCTATAAACATGTATTAAAAGAGCACATGATGACATCATGTCCATGGAGACAAAACACTCCGCGTTAAGATTTTATGAACTATTATTAAAGCTACCTTTAATTTGTAGTGTCATGGTATTTAAAAAACGTGCAGCTCAATTGTGTTTTAATGTGGATTTCTTGCCATTCCAAACAATAAGTAATACATGCCGTTCAGGCTTCATGATGTTTAGACACTTGAACAAAATCAATTGTTTGAAGCAAAGTTGAATTGTACTGCAAATGAATCCTTTAATATTGGGCGGGTAGTAGCGTATGAAGCAACATTATATATATTTTTTTTTGTTTTCATGACCAGACAACTCACAATCATCTTGCATTAGAAGGTTGTATATTCCCCACATAAATAGTGTTGTATTTCTGTTTGGCAGGAGATTTGCACCACTTCAATAACTAAGCTCCAGCTAGATCACTTGTCAGAATCAACAAACATCATAAATATGAGAAAGGGGAGTGACCTAGTTATGGGAAGAGCGAATCAAACAAAACCTTTTCCATGCAGTAAATGTGGGTGCACTTACACTAGCAAATCTTCCTTGAAGAACCATTTTGACTTTCAACATGGGTCGAAACGTTATAGCTGTACATTTTGCCCTCGTGAATTCCCATCCAAGTGCCATCTGAAAGGGCACATTGCGGCTAACCATGACCCGAGCCAGAAACTTAAATGCGAATTTTGTGGTGCCACTGTTAGCTATAAGCATGTTTTGAAAGAGCATATGATGACGTCATGCCCAGGGAGACAAAATAACCCGAAGTATAAAGATTTCCAGTGAAAAATAATTTTGTCTCTTTTGACATTGTTCGTGACATTGTGGATTGCTACATAACAACTGCATTTATGCTTTTTTATCATTAGGTGTTATTCTTGTTTAATAATTATTTAACAATAGACAACAGCGAGGACAAGTTTGTGTTGTAGAAATGATATTTGCAGTTGCACTTTGAATGGATATATTTCAATATCTATCCGCTTTCTCACAGGTGACATGGGGAGATATGGATGAGATGGTGGGCAACAGGCAACAATCTGCTGTCACCCAGAATTGTGTACCACAGCCAGTTCAAGAGGTGATGTCTCAGTCACTACCAGAAACCAATTTCTTCAACAAACAACTAGCTTGTCAATTTTGCCCATTGATGTTTTCTTCAAGAAGTATCTTGAATGTGCATATTGATACAAAACACAGTGACAGGGCATCAAAATGCACTATATGTTCTAAAGTTTTTACATCACGACAGCATCTCAATGGCCACATTGCAGCTAAGCATGATCACACAAGAAAGGTGGTGTGTCAATTTTGTGGTAAAGGATTTAGTTACAAACACACTTTAAAAATTCACCAAGCAAATTCTTGTGTCAGGCTACGATTGTCATCAACTCTGCAGCAAGAGTGAGCATTGCTTATAGATGTTTAGAATATAGATGACGCCACAGTAAAATCGTGTATATATCTATATATATATATATATATATATATAATCTATATATATATATATTTATTTGAGGGAATACTTTATCTCATGTCATGTACATTTGAAGATGTAAGCATTAGTTTTTCAGCATTGGATTGTTTTGTGTTCTGCAGGATGGTTCTTCACTTGTGAGCAGGATGACAAACTCATTAGCCAAGAACTATTATCTGCAGCCACAAGCACATCCTTACTCACAAAGGCCTAGGCATCGGTATTCAAATAAAGGTCCAAGGATCTGTCGCATCTGTGGGCGGTATTATCCAAATACTCGTAATCTTATTGGACACATGGCTGCTAAACATGATGCCAGTTTGAAGCTGTCTTGTGAATTTTGTGGCAAACGTTTCAGTTATAAATCTGCTTTGAAGAATCATCAATCTATGACTGGTTGTGGCTTGAAATCTGTACAATCATAAATGGACTTTGAGAGCATATTAATTATAGCGAGTTTTCTTATCAATATCGATTGGATTTTTTTAGCAGGTTGGAGTGATCGAAAAATTGTTGTTTTTTTGTGCCCCAATTTAGTTTTGTGCTAAAAATTATACTGGTTCAAAGATAATTTATTTTTTAATTTTAAGACGAAGAAGTATTTTTTTGTTCTCTAGGCCCACCAGCAGTGTTCAACATCCGTCTCAAATCCTGTAGAACAGAGGGCTGCTGAAGCAATTTCACACTCTGCACAAGCGCTTTTCGACTTGGAGCAAATAGAAAAATATATAAAAGGAGGTGGAAGATGTTGTCCTTATTGTAGTCGACAGTTTTTTAGTTCTAGGGAAGTTAAAGGTCATATAGCTGCTAATCATGATGACCGTTTAAAAATTCAGTGTTTTGCTTGTGGAAAGCATTTCTGTTATAAAAACAAACTGATCAAGCACCAACGGACTTCATGTCGCCAAGGAAACTATTTAAAAAAGACAATATAAGAGTTTAATTTATTAAGCGTATCATGTAAAATCATATTGTAAGGTTACTTGTAAATAAACTTCATCATAATAATATTATGTATATCATGTTTTTCTTCAATTCAATTGTTTATTGGATAAGATAAATTGTTGATATTGAAGATTATGACCTGAAATATAGGATCTGATCAACCAAGTGATCTTTTTATCCCTTATTAAATTTGAAACGTATGGTTTATTTTGCTACTGTTTTATTTATTTATTTGGTAAATAGTTATTTCATCCCCCGTCTGTTTGTAAGAAGGGGGGTGTGGTCAATTAAATATCATTATTGTGACTGTCCAGTCAGTCTAGTCATCTTGAATGAAATATTTTAAACTTTCTATTTGCTCATTTTTTTATATTATTTGTGCATAACTTTTTCTTCTATGCTATCTGACTGGTCGAGATAATTCTGATCCGTTTCTAATAAATTTGACAAAATGACCATTTTGAATTAATTTTGTATCTCTAAGTATTGTATTCCCCTGTACACAGTACTGCTGTGTTGCAGAAGTTCAACTCAAAACTGTTTAATTTACTAGTTGCTGATAATTGGTTTTTAACATTTGGGAATAGTCGGGGAAATTTATTTCATTTTTTTGTGGGAACTCTACATTTTATTCCGTGTATAAGCCCATATCACTGGATGATAGGATTACATCTACCGACAAAACTGATTCAAAAGTTTACACCGCTCACTTATCTAGTTTGATTTTTTAATGCGTAGTCTATGTCTTATGAACATATATAATTCACATTGTTCGGTTTAGATTACAACGTATCACATTTTATGTTTAAAATGGTTGCTTGGTAGTATTATTGAGGCCAGGATCGTAAACACATCTTTGTAATTTTCTGATTATAAATGACTCAATCAATCCAGGATGTTTTGTGTTATCCAGGGAAATGCTATCTGGACTGGTCCAAGTGATTCCACCAAGATGTCTCTGCCTGGAATTGTCCCAGATGTTTTTTCTACAAATCAAAATACAAATATACCGAAAGGTTCAAAACCTTGTCCCATTTGTCCTAGAGTATTCCCCAGCTTACGGTATTTAAAAGGACACATGGCAGCTAAGCATGACCCAAGATTAAAGTTACAATGTCAGTTTTGTGGTAAACACTTCTCTTACAAACACGTTTTGAAGAGACACCAAGAGAGTACTTGTAAGGGTTTAGCAGTGACACAGTAGAAGTTTTATGAATTTAATTAGTGGAATAAAAATTCACTGACGAAACAAATATGAATATGATTTACAACGAAAGATATGTTAATTATAAGGTCTATAGGGTTTTAAACGTAGTGACCACAGTTGTATGTTCCTAATTTTCTGTGATTTATCAGTTACTGTACTCACGACATTGCTTCATGCATGCAAAAGTGGGAAGGTCGTGACAACACTGGTTCAAACTGATGGATTGAATAGATTTTCTCGATCTATGACCAGGCCCATAAGATTTTCTCGATCTATGACCAGGCCCATATATAATATGTGGCAGATATGTACGAGCACAGCGCTTAATCATACCCTAATAACCTTTTCTTTTGTTATTGGGAATTTACTGACAGTGCTTTGTGTTCTCTAGGGAAAGAGATATCCATCCTGGAATGAATCCAATCTCGGCTCTATGGCGACTGCTCCACTAACTCTATCCGTTGAGAGAGATGTCGAAAAACACTCAACTCATGCTTTTGTTCAAAAGACTGGAAAGGCGTGCTCACTCTGTCCAAGAGTTTTTTCTAACATGCAACACCTCAAAGGACATATGGCCGCAAACCATGACCCAAGCATGAAAATGGAGTGTCAGTTCTGTGGAATGTTTTTCTCATACAAACATGTTTTAAAAAGACACCAACTTTTGAGATGTCGTGGATTTCGACAGTAGCCTGGCAGCGTTATTGCTCTTTCACTTGCTATATGAAATGGCCTACATCGAAATGAAGAATATTTTCTAGAAAATAATGTCGCTCTGTGGAAACCATCATCATATTCATTAGTATCCAAGAACGATGCATTCAAGATTAAACTGTCCATATTCATGCATGCTAGATATTTTTAATTTTTAATAGCTATGATTTATATGGCTTATTCATTAAAATCAACGTGTAATGGAAATGGTATTATTTTTATCTGCAGGGAAAAGAACTTCACTCGTGGGACGGTTCAGGTTTCCATGTGCCATATGCTTCGTTGCCTGATCACCACAAACAAAATCAGTTGCTGGTACATTTGAAAAATCGCGGGAAGACATGTCCCATCTGCCAACGCAATTTTCCAAGTACCAGACACTTGAAAGGTCACATAGCTGCTAATCATGATCCACGTCTAAAATTAGAATGTGCATTATGTGGAAATTTTTTTTCATACAAACATGTCTTGAAGAGACATCAACTAAAAACATGCTCAGGAGTTAGAATTTGAGGTTCATTATATATTTCTATTTCCTACGAAAATGTTTAAAAATAATTGGAATGTTACTCTGGATACAACTTTCTAGCGATGAGATGGACAACAATGTATCATTAAATTCTTCCACATGTACATGTATGTCTTTGACAAGAGGAATTGTCTGATATTTTGCTGTATAAACACCGAGTTATGTGGTTGTGTTCCACAGAGTTGGGTGCTGCAAGAAGCTGACAGGGTGTACTCGCGACGTGGAGTGTGTCCTGTATGTGGCAAGACTGTGGAAAGGCTCAAAAGACATTTGTTTATCCACATCAGGCCATTCTGGTGTCAAGTGACATCATGTGGCTTCACTGCAGCTTCCAGGCTTGCCCTGAACGAGCATGAGATAACTGTACATGGATCATGCAGAAACCAAAATACAAGCTCTAATCAGAATTCTATATAATCAAACAGTGAATTAAATTATCATTTATTCACATTGGATTACGTGAAACCGTAAAGATTTACATAAATGAAGTTTGATATTATTTAGTGTATGCTGAAAGTGGTAGATCACTGTCAGCTAAAACTGAAAAGTAGAGATGCTGTGATTTTACCATATAGTTGTCTTTAATATGCTGCTAAGCCAGTCTATATATATTTATACGTTTTCAAGCAAGTTTCAAACAAATAAAATGCAAGTTAATATAATGGTTTGTGGAAGATGCTTAGTTAACAAGATAATCCAATTATAGAGATCTGTATTTTTCATAATTTAAATCATTTTTCGTTATTTGAATCTAAATCCAGCTTAAAATGCAGCATAAATTTGAAAACTAAGGAAAAGTAGTGATAAACAAAAACACAGTAGGCCTACTGGTATGTATTGCTTGGGATGGTGTTCTGATAAATATTTTTGTCAGGCTGAATTAAAGCACGCCTTATTTATTATTAGAAATAAAGTATATGTTAAAAATTAGAATCGACCATTTTATCACGCCAGCTGTTGATTTGATTAGGTTTTCAAAAAGCAGATAGAAAATAACCACTGGAAATTATACTTTTGAGGAGCGTATTATAATATGTAATCCTGCATATCGTAAGTCATCAGGCTAGGTTACACATATATTTAGATGTACAATAAAAAAATCACAAATGTGTGAATTTGCTGTAGATCTAATCTGTTGGGCACTGGGTTAAACAAATCAAGAAAATTAATTGCTAAGCACGACTATGACAATTCAAAGTGGTCCACTATTTCCCATTGTCGACTTTAATATGCCTTATATCTTAGAAACGTGCCAGATTAGGCCTTTAGGCCACTATGTTTTTTCTCGTGTTTTCAGCGCATTAAATTTAGGCTGCGCATTACCAAAAAAAAACATGTGTTTTTTCTGCCCAGCGCACGCATTAAATTGTTGCCGATTTCGGAAAAAACAGTCAATTTGGGAGATAAAAACATTCCGAAAAAAACCCAAGTTCATTTCGAGAGATAACAAATATTTTTCAAGCTATGTTTTTTTAGGCTTGTTTTTTTCGTCGCCCTCATTACTGTACCTTTTTTTTAAATAGGTCAATTTTTTTTATTTCGTCGCCCTCATTACCTTTTCTAAAAATGGACTCAATGTTTTTTTTTAATGTTTTTTTTACAGCCCTCCCTCATTAGATTTTGGATTTTTTCTGATCTAAAACATATAATTTAAACAAAGTGGCCTTGCTATGAAACTATGAGGTTTAAAGTAAGGATGTGCCATGAAAATGTGTAAACTTAACAAAGGCTGATTTGCGCCCATTAGTGACTTTAATATGCGTAACATCTGGAACAGCATGCCAGAAAACGAGACCATTACTATTATATAAACAAAATGTGCGGTTTCAGTGAGGAATATGCCCTGAGAAATTCAACTCAATTTGACATGGCAGATTAGCAGCCATTATTGACATTAATTATGCCAGCTAGCTGGATCATTTCTATAAAAGAAAATGAGCAGTTTCACCGAGGGATATGCCCTACAAAATTTCAAATTGATCAAAATGAAATGGCCCACTTGCGGCCATCATCGTTCCATATCTGTAATGTACTGTTCATAGTACATGTTCATAGATAATTACTGTAACACAAATGTGAGAGTTCAGAGAAGGATGCCCCTGAACAATTTCTATGACGCGGGTGAAGTGGTGGATTGTGGTTAAGTAGTTGATAAAATTGTCTGTGGCAAATAGGCGATATAATTTTGTGATTAGTGGTTGTAATAATTTTTAAGATGTCTTTCTTCCCTATCAAATGTGGTAATTACATTATTTTTAATAATTGTATTAAATATAGCCCCTAGTTGAATATGATGAACTTTGTACATGAAATCGACAAATGGATTCCTGTTTTCACATGTTCTTTAGTTTTCCTTCTTCAATATTGTCCTCCATTATTATTTGTTTGTTTTTTACACATAAAATACAGTACTGGGTAATTTAATTTCTTTGGCACACATTGTTGTTTTGTTGTGTAGAATAGTGTCATTTGTCAATAAAGTGTATGCAATTTAGACCTACCTATCGGACAATAAATGCTATTATGAATAAACTTTTTTAGTTTATGGTATGAATTATGTGATTTTTTTGAAATGTGTTCCTGCCAACAAAACATAAAACAGCAAGATAGCTATTCAGTATTATAACTCCCTGACCCACAGGTCCTACATTGCAAAGGGTGATCGGCGAACTCCGTTCTTGTATCCAATAATTTTTAATATTGTATGTTATATAATTATGATATATGTACATAAGTAATGGATTGTCCATTTCACATAAATTTATTTTGCTCAATTATTTATTAGTATTGTGAAATGTCTCGCGGTTACATAGATTGCTCATCTTTATGTGAATTAATTTCAGCCCTGTCTTAAGTTAAAAGACGATATAAGCAGAATCGAAAGGGGGTTATGGCATAACGGGCTACAATAGCTGTATTACTAGTAAACGCCTAATATGGTGTTTGTTTCTATTCAACAGCAATTGTACAAGGAGAGCCCTGTTTTGAAGAATAATGCGAAGCAGACGTGTCCTGTTTGTGGGAAAGCTGTGAACAGTGTCCGTGCTCATATGGTGATTCACGCTGCAAGAAAGCCTTTCTCTTGTCACTTGTGTAATAAGTCGTACACCGCCAAAGGAGCCTTGCATAATCATTATAACTACGTTCACAGTGGAAGCAGACGATTTGAATGCTCATATTGCCAGCGCGTGTTCCAGTTCAAGCATCTTCTGATTGGTCATATTGCGTCTTTACACGATCCCACCAAGAAGTTGTCATGTCCTAGCTGTTCTGCTAAATTTAATTACAAACACGAATTGAAACTTCATCTTAAAAAATGCCTAGTGAGCTCTAACCTAAGCCTGGCGAGCTGTAACATACCAAAAACAAGCCAATCGGCTGATTTTATAGATTGATGTTATAAAGTTCATATTAGGGTTTTATTTATTTTATATTTGCTGTAAAGACAATAAATAATGCATTGGTTACCAGACTCGTATGTATTGCTATGAAACTATTGTTTAAATTTCCCGGTATTGAAGAGGCGTTTCAGATATGCCACTCATTAACCCTTGCTCTGCTCGACCCGTTTATTTAAGCAAGTTTCAAACGAAATGTCACTGAAATGATGAAATATTAGAGCTAAATGCTGATTTAACCGTAGTATTTAATTTGGTAGATTTTGCATTAATTTGAAGCCAGAAATTACGTCGCAAATTCCAGCTAAAATTAATGAAAACTACTAGCTGACAACCGCTAATACCACTTGGTGACAATTTAACCTTCGTTTTGTAGCTGATCAAGGACTGTTTAAGGAAAATTAATAGTTAGTTATACACTATTGGCCCTTTTGTACAGCTAGGAATACTGTCATGGTGATCGGTGAATAACTGTCTGGCATAACATACATATACTTGCAATGTGATTCTTAGTTGTATCAATAGTTGTAGGATTGGATATTATGGCATGGATTCGGATCCCCTCGAGGTTAATGAGAGCTTCATTACGCTATAAATTCATGTTTACCTTAATTAAACTATAATTATAATGGGCAAATGTTAGAGATAATAAAATATTTGGCATCAATGATATCCGTTAGACAAATTGTGAAAACTAGGGAACCTAATATGGATTTCTGTGCCCCCCCCCCCCCCCCCCCAGTCTCAATATTTTTTTAGGCCTTTTGCTTGGAAAACATAGCGTTTAGCTCGGTTCGTTGTCTGATACCAAAAGTTTTAATTTCTTTAATACACAGTGGAGACCCGGAAATTGGACCGCCCATGGGACTGACTGGAAGTGGTCCCATTTTAGAGTCTGGTCCGATTTGTGAAACCAGACAATTTTGAATGGAGATATACTAATCAGTCTGTTTATAGATATGTCTTCTAACGTGTTGATATCAAGGTCGACTATTAAATTAATGTAATAAATATTGCGTCATGATATAATGAAAAACACACAATTATTTTTTTTTTATATTAAATGCATGTAAAAATATATACGATATATGCTCAACTTAGAGTGAAAAAGTATTTCTTTTATTACGTTCCTATTGGGATAGTATCGTTTGTTTAGTGTGATCAGGATATGGCAGCTGTGAACGGGAAATTGATCAGCCGTAGTTAACCCTATGTAACTTACAATCCATTAACTAGATATAATTTATACTTCCTGGCAGATTATTATTCCGTTGATTATGAGAAAAAAAAATTACAGAAAATCATGAGGGATTTGCTATGCTTTGTTTCATTATTTGATTTTACATAACAATTTGAAAGTATTCTGGGATCGCAAAAGTGTAGTCACGCAATACAGGTTATAATCCTTCTGTACGCTAGGGCCTCTCATATATGACAAGTCAAACAGACTAACGAATTATTATCTTCACGAATTATGATTATGTTATAAATATGACAATTTGTTTGTTTGTATCATTTGTATTTATTGTTTCTTGCTTCAGTATATATTTATACGCTAGGCCTATCTGAATAAACACATAGACCTTGCATGTCCTGCGTATTTAAATGATTGTTGCACGCCGAACGTTATTTTTGTCAGCTGGTGGGAAATTAAAAGCGTCTTTGTTTAACCTTGTTGTTCTCATAGACCAGTAGCTCAATTATAGCTATAACAGTGCTAATATAACAAATTATTAAATATAAGAAGTTGACTTGAATTGTGTTGTTTTATCTTGGCAACACTGTCATCGTAAGTTTGCGCTCTATAAATTATTTTGAACTGTATGCACAGAGGAAGACGGTTGTAGGAGCTAATACACTACACCGTTGTGAACGCAACCAAAGAGGGGGACTATTAAGGAGGGGACATGATAAAGTGAGTGATTGCAGCGCTAATCCTTTACGTGATCCAGTCTGAGCTTAGTGGATCCAGCCGGCGCTGGCCACTTTTGTGGATCCAGACAGCTCTGGTCCATAGTGGATCCAGCCAACGCTGGTCCCTTTATTAGATTCAACCAGAGCTGGGCCACCGTAAGTGGATTTTGCAGTGCTGATCCCATTAGTAGATCCAAGTTTCAGCTGGTCCCAGTTAGTGAATTGAACCGCAGCTTGTCCCCTTAGTTGATAGGGCCTACATATGTCTCATTAGACTGTGAATGTGTGAATGATTTTTTTGCTTTTGGGGGTGGTTCGTTTTTTGAGTCCTTTTATGATTTGGGACTGAAAAGGATGGTCTGTGTCCCGGATCGCGGGATAGTCCTCTTTCTAAATCTGATAATACATTATGTGGATGGGGACAATTTTGGGACTGGCTAAAGGTGGTCTGTATTCCGGGATGGTCCACTTTGTGAGGCGGTCCGATACAGAGTCTCCACTGTAATTTTAACATACCAAATATCGCATTTAGTACTTGACAAAAGCAAGAAAGTATGAGTAAGTGCGCCTTGATCCATTATCTAGGTAATTTGCTGGATTAATATCCTTCCATATGATGAATAATAAAAAAAACTTGATTACTGAATTATTGATCTGTATTGTGTGTTGAGCTGGTGTTCAACCAGCTTAAATATTGACTGTATAAGTAGGGACTTAATTAAACTTCAATTCGAGACGAAAGGATAGATCGTTCCTTTTTCTTCAAATAATATAACATCATAAATGCACACATTATAATATTGATGAATCTGTTTTTATGAGATTAACAGTTACTGTAGGGTTGTTTCTGTTGCTTCAGACATTTGTGGAGACCCCAGTATTGTTTGAAACATCTCTCAGCCGCTCTTCCCCCTGTACAGTCTGTGGCAAGAAGACCACCAACCTACAACGCCATATGTTGACGCATTCTGATGTAAAGCCTTTCACTTGTAATGTTTGTAAAAAAGGTTACACAACCCGCAGCTCATTAGCATGTCACTACGAGTTCAAGCACAGTGGTTCCAGGAAAATAAACTGCATGTTCTGTTCTCATGTATTTCAATATCGTCATCAGTTGAGGCGGCACGTGGCTTCTAAACACGACTCTAGTTTTAAGGTGTCTTGTGACAAATGTCATGCCAGGTTCAACACTGCTTATGATTTAAGGCAGCACAAAATAATTTGTTATTCATTTGTGAAATGACATGTGGTAATATATATTTGTGTCTGATGAGGTTTTTTAACACCCCAGTCAGAGAGGGGACATTGCAAATTAGCTCGTAACAGAAATGACAGTATAGAAATTCATACAAAATCTAGAAAAGTGCATTGCGACAGTATTGGGTGTCCAACATTAAGCCAAAAGTGACGCATTATCTCGCTTAGTTTAGCATTTCTTAAATATAATATTGTTTCTAACTCGTGTCAATACATCATACAACTATTAGGTCGGGGTGATTATGTGATGCAAATTGAGAAACATTTTATAATCTCGTAATACTACTGCTTTCGGTTCAACAGAGTCCCAGCCTGCAGTCTGCTCATCCTGCCTTATCAGCAGCTGTGGCGAGAGTCGCTTGTACTGGGGACTCTGGAAAGACAAGGCGCTGTACCATCTGTGGAAAAAGTACCACCAATCTGATGCGCCACCTCCACACTCACTCAGCTGTGAAGCCGTATACGTGCCACGTCTGTGGTAAAGGTTACACAACGCGCAGCTCTCTAGCCTGCCATTTTGAGTTTGTTCATGTTGGTTCACAACGTTTCCCATGTACGTTTTGTGACCGTTTCTTCCAGTATAAACACCAGTTAAAAGGTCACATAGCATCGCGACATGACCCTAGTCAGAAAGTGGCATGTTCCTATTGTAATGTGAAGTTCAGCTATGATTATGAACTGAAAGCCCACCGCACAAAATGCAAAGCAAAAAAGCAACATGATTAGTTCGAATCTCTGACGTCCAGCAAGCACACCTGTTACTTGGGTTTCTTTCTGAGATTTTACAAGAAAAATGTATACCTTCGTGAAATGTATCATCTATTATTATTTTATATGTATGTTAGTTTGAATAAACATCATAATATAGGTTTATTTTAAGTCTACTTTGTTATTTATACACATATATCATTATATATAATAAATATTATATGTAATATATATAATAAATAGTATGTTGTCTTGCAAAAGCAAAAACAGCAGTTTTTGCTTTTACAGGGCAGTATAAATTTATATCCTAGAAGCGTGGCCATTGAATTGTTCCATTATCTTTAACAGAGACTGACAGTGACTCACCAGTTTTCTCCTACAAGACCAAGGAAAGTTTGTCCTATTTGTGGATTGTCTTGGACTGATTTGAAGCGTCACATGGCCACCCACTCTAAAGTCAAGCCATTTGCTTGCTCCTGGTGTACGACTCGCTACAGCAGTGGATGTGCCCTTCAATCACACATTAAGAAAAAACACCCTGATCTTGACGCCAATGAGAACAAATCCGATCCAGACAATCACAATCAATAATTTTTTATCTTCAAATGTAGAATATGTTAGTGTAGATTACTTATTTTCGGTTAGGCATAATGACATTTAGTGAAGGATTACTAATACTTCAGAATATCGCCATTTCACTTTCATGTGTATTTACTATATTAAAATATGGGCAGCTGGATTTAAGGAACTATTTTTTTGATATTTTTTGGATTTAGCTAGGTGGTCGAACTAGATAATTTGTAGTTTAGTGAAATTATTGTCGCAGACAGTAGTGTAGATTAAGAATGTGCAGTGTTTTTTAATTATTCATAATTTCTAATAAACCCAACGTACAAAGCATGTTCTTCTGTTTTTGTTATAATTATTATAGTTATGTTTAAATAAACATGCATGATATATCAAGAAACTGTTGATCACTGGAATCGAATATTGTAGGAAGCTCTGAAGCTGATAATTGTTACTACAATTTCCAGCTTCAAATAAAAGATAGGTACGGTACTAGTAGTCACATTTAAAAAAATTAAATATCGAGTGAGTTAGGATTATCTGAAAAATAATTTCACCAATTTTGAAAAAACATTATTTAACATCTCTTTAGAACCTTCATATGTAGTTCCCGCAGTTAATTGAAGGATTCATGTGTTTGCTTGGCAGGAAGGAACGCCATCACTGAAGGAGATCGTCTCCAGTCTAAAGTCAGGAAAGGGTATCTGCCCAGTTTGCTCTGCTCTGGTTGGCAATCTGCAGCGACACGTACCTACCCACATGACGCTGAAGCCATTCATCTGTCGTGAATGTGGAAAAGGCTACTGTTCCAAAACAGCTTTGGATGTTCATGTGAAAAATAGTCACACTGTTTCATACCCTGCTCTTCAGTGGCCAACTACTCAACCTGAAGAAACTATAGAGCAAGGGGCTCATTCACTGAATTGACTTTCCATCATTTCTAGTATAGAATCAATTGGTAATCTTTAATTTTGAAGAATTAAATAATTTGTGGTCTGTATACCGTACTTAATGCTATGACAGCAACATTTCAGTTTAAACCGTAATTTTCAATCATTTGCGATTTGTCATTCAATACCATGATCCCAAAATATACATTTTTTCAAGTTCCAAGATTTCAATATCTCCTTTTCGTTGGCATCATTGTATAAAGTAAACTGCAGGGTTGGTTTTAAATGATGATTACAGAAATCATGGAAATGACATATTACAATCAATATTAGAATGAGGAATGATCTCTGTAGTTGTGCAGACTGAAATAAATGAAATGAATCGGGCTTTAGGCCACCTTTGTGCACATATAGGCTAAACTGGGCCAGGAGAACCTCCTGAGGATGGTGAGATGATTGAGATGACACTGTCCTCCAGACACAGGATTCGAAATTCGAACCCTGGCGGTCTGAGGCCGAGCACGCTACCTCTCGGTCACGGAGGCTCCCCACAATACTAACTTTCACACGTGGATGGGGAAGAAACATTTTTGTTTCTTTGAAACCGCCGAGACCGGGAACCGAACCCCGAACTCTGGCGTGAAAGGCAGCGGTGCTAACCACTACCCTAGGGCCCCCGCCCTGTGCAGACTGAACTTGGATTTGTATTGCTCTACTGCCATGTTGGTGCAAGAGTTAAACGTGAACAATTAAGTTTTATGAAAGCTGCCTGCATTGTCAAAGACGATCATCTGGTTATTTATTGTACCAAGAACTGTATCAAGGAGAATCATCATGTGATCGATATTTAGTGCAGCAGACTGAGAATTGGGAAAGGCAGTCATATTATCAAGAACTGTTTTGATATATTTTGCCTCGAGAGCATTTTAGAGAGCATACTGGCCATTGAGTGAAGAATATTCGAACAGTTCAAGTAAATAATAAAACTGTGAGCAGTTTATATAACCTTTTGTAATTAAAATGTATGAAGGAATATAAATGTGGATTTTGTATATAGCTGATCCCATAATCATGATATTGTAGTCGCGTTGTGTGTCTGTATAAATTAAAGAATAAGAAATATATTTGTTTATTTGTCAAGAAATAATTAGTCAGTATCCCATACTAGTGATATGATGTATGGTGACGTATGGTATGAATCATGTTTTATACTGGTTAAGTGGGACTGCGATGATTTTCAGATTTCTGAGCGTATCCAGGAATATGTGGCTCCAAGCTATTCAAGATATGACGCTACCAAAAAGATATATCGGAACCTCCTTTACCATCGCTCCCCGATAGTCTATCCTAGAGATATGCAGCGCAGTTTGACTGTCATTAAAAGTGCCGTCATCAAGGGTATGTACACAAGCACAATAAATTTAATCAACTTGACAATAAATCTACTGCTATGGCCATTGGATCAGAAAATTAAAAAAAAATATTAGAACCATCGCTTCTTGCTTCACAACATGGACTTACATAGGATTTATCAATGTTTTCTTAATTGTAGAAGCACTGTTAAATCTTCACGCATCTGGCTTTGGAATGATGATGAGAAAGGAGGATTATGGGCATATCCGTAGAGAGGCCTATCTGAAACCCAGCCCAGACACTCTGAGAGAAGATAATCACGTTCTCAAGATGATTGGAATGACGTTGACTGAATATCGATTTAGATTCAATGATGTTTCTCGAATGACTGAGGAAGAGATTGAGATTTGCGTCAAATATCATCCTCATTCTACCCTACTTAACCCAGTGTTTCAGCAAACTTTCACAGCTGTGTCATCACAAGAATCATCGCGACCTCATGTTGCCAATGTGACGTCTTCTAACCAACTAGTAGAGTCCAGTGATATAGTCTTATAGTGGGGCCCACATGTACAATATAGATAAGTAGGAGCGTTCAGTATCTAGACAATCTAATGCCCGACAAAGGTCAAATATGACCCGATGACTGTATCCAGACATAAAATTCATGTTTAATCCTAATCTATCCTGACATATTAGAGTATATAAACTGCCAGCTGAACTCGCTTTTTCACCAATTTAAAAAAGGGGGTTTTTTAGGCCAAAACTATTTATTGAAAGTTTTTGGCCAAAATTGTATATTCACGGGTGTGTTTTAGGCCAAAACTGAAGAATCATGGGCAAAGGTTTAAAAGCCAGTCTGCACACCCCCACCCAAATTTCGGTCGATTCCCCCTGGTCATTTATGTTGTCGGATCATTCGTGATTATCAGAACAACCTGACTAGTGCCATTTACTAGCCCACAATTATTCGAATTCTAACCGTAGTTAAAAATGTTTTAATTTGTTCGAAATTGTTAAACGTATTTAACTTGTTTCTTCTGGATTTACCGAAATTTGTTCTAAAACAGTTTTAATAAATCTTCTATATGGTTTGGAAACAATATAAAAAAGGTTAAACTAAACAGCGGTGGAATTAGATCCAAATAGGCCTACCTGGAGTGCAAGTAGAGGGGGACATTTGATGGGTGATGGGAATAGGCGACTTTCAGGAAATTAAACTGTACGTGGCAACATTAGAACTATTTAAACCATGGTAGCGACGGTTTCATATGGTCATGATAAGTGTACATGTAGTACTGTCTACATATTTGTTACAGTAAACGTACTGTAGACAAACAGAAAAATAATACTAATTATAGTAAACTTTTAAAATAAATGAATTAATAGCGTGAGTTTACTGTGATGAGAAAAAAAATATACCTGTATAGTCCAAAAATGTATTTGGTGGCATCTATCCTATATTCCGACAACCCTGTGTCCCAAAAACCTTATATTCCAACAGCCTTATATAGTCAGGGGGTCTAATGCATATTTTTGGTCGAACCTGGAAAGTGGGTCCAAAGTTTTTTTCTCAATGTTTTCATGTTATATAGGTATTGTACTCCATGAAACTGCATGATGGCAATCTTACAACATTGAGCATTTTTATATAACACGTTTTATAAAATCGCGTCAATCGGGACGCAAAATAATGGTTTTACACGCTTCGAAAAATACAAATATTTATATAAAGCGCCAACTTAATCTATATTTGCCATCATTGGAAATAGTATGTCTTCAGTGTTAACAAAAGTGAAGTCCTAATTGTACAAATTGATTGAACAAGAAGTTTTGAGTTATGTGAACCCTTTGACCCCAAAGCCTTTCATAAATATAATTACCAGTGTAAAAGCCTCAAATTTCACAATAATGTTAGAGTGTGACCTATCAAAATGAAATGAATTTCATTACGAACCTGAATATGATGTCGTAGAGTAACTATAAGACATATGTACCGCAATAATTAATATTCTATATATATATCGACGAGATATATAATGTATAATTTTGGCCATACATTTTGAAAATGTGTATACTACGTCATCCAACGATGTTAACACTTAACATCAAAACATTTGTTCAGAGATTTATAAATTTTTTAAAGAAATCATTGTGTGGTGTATTGCCTCTGCCAACGGAGGTTATGTTTTTTGGTCGCGATGGTTTGTCTGTCCGTCAGTAGGATTATTTACAAAGCAATCAATGGATTTGCATGAAACTTTTATCAGAGGTGCGTCTCAGGCCAAGCAACAATCCATTAAATTTGGAAATGATCCTGTTTAGTTTACGACCCGGATCCAAGACACAATCACTGCGGCGAAAGTTTGCAGTGTCTGACTGACTGTCTAGTTCTATTTGATATGTCTATGTTTCTGCAAGTTGTACCTATCACATTATACCTTTATGGCAACGTATGGGTGCTCCATGGCTAGATTCAATTGATGACAGGTATTGTAACCCCCATCCAAGTGTTATGCTTTGTGAATAAAAATAAATTTGAAATTATTTTCATTCATTTGGAATTACTTGTGCGAACTGTTCGTCGTGATTGATAATTCAGACCAAGAGGGCTCAGCAGCGAATGACAAGAAATCATGACCCATCCACAGTCTATGTTTTCTTTTAAACGCGATAAAACAACAATTAAAAGGTTTTCAAAAGAGTCATCAAGACGACCGCAGATTATCATGATTTTGATAAAGTGTTTATCAGATACTATGATCCAAAAAATTGTGACATGGCTGCGTCTTTCGCTCTACCAGAGTTGCCACTAAACCAAGAGAGCGAGGTAAACATGTTAGAGAAGGGCCAATGAAGGGTCAATTTTATGGGTATTTTTTCAGGAAATCTACAAACTGTCAAACTGAATAATTTGTAAAAAAGCAGACTGTGTGACACTCAAAACACTCGTAGCATAATTATACATAATTGTATAGGCACACCATGACACTGCTATAACAGGTATGACACATTTCCAGTCATTGGCGACAGGCCCCTATTTGCAATTATGAAATCAAATCTGCAACTGCATAAAATGATGACAGATGTCCTTTGGGTGTATCCAGATAATTGTTTGCCAGAGACGTATCCCCGGGTTGGTGGTATACATCTCTTCATGGGTGTACAACTCTGATGCAGGATCAGTACCGTGGTGCAGACTTACATTTATGCATTTAGCCTTTCCAATTCTTCATTAGTATACAATACTCATTGAAGATGTCTGGTTGGCAAGGGTGGCAAGGAACCTGGAAACGGAGGCATTTTAAAATTTAGACCACCGCGAGGGTCGCGGTGGTCTAAATGAGGTGTTGAATCAGCCAGTAGCTATCCTGTATCTCGTGTCTTATCTCGAAAAGTCAGAATGAGAATAGGCCGATACAGTTGTAATTTAGCAGATCCTTTAAATGTACATTTGAGAATTTATTTTATAAAACCTATGTCTCTTATGCGTATTTAAATTCACTTAGTATGTTAACATACTTAAAATTGAGCTCTGCGCTTGCTGTCCAACATGTTGCTTTCCAAGATAATGTTACTACATCTAGTCTTTTATAGATGCGTTACTAAAATTCCAGCACTAAATTTTGAGCACGAATAGCCAGATGTAGGGTATCTAACAGCATATAGTTATACAGCTTCAGGAGACAAATATTGATATTCCCATTATTATGCAATCGGCTATACATAATGTGTCATAGAAATTAAAGTGACCACTGCTGAATATTTTGACCTGATTCCTAACCTGCTGCCAGGACCCTCCTTGTCACGATGTGATACTATGGTTGGATGCTTTGGTATTGGTATTATCGGAGATATTATTGTCTTCTGGCTCGATGTAGTAAGGAGCTTATTCTGTGGTTAGTAACTCGGCAAGGGGAGCATCACCTGTTGATAATTATGTTAATTACCATCACCTGAGCAAGCCTTCCGGGAACATTTGAAAATAAAACTTTCCGTTGAAGAATGCCTTGATGCTTGAGCCACAGAAGTTAGATACGTAGCATATGAATAGAGCAGAGACGGGAATATGTTATGTTCAACTACAGTCCCCGAATGAAGTCAACTGATCTCAGATTGCATCTCAACTGGTCCCTAATTACATTAAAAAATCTTGATATGGTTCCTCCAGTAAGAACTATGTGATAGTGTTCGATGTGGAAGCAACAAAGCAGGAATACAGGACGCATCGCCATTGTCTAAGAATATGATGCATACTACTACTATATGAACACAGATGATGAAACAAACAATGAGCAGGAAGGTAGTAGTAGCTGTAATATAAATATATAGCAAATGACAAAATTATGTTGAAGGTGGTGGTATCATTGCTGATTATTTAACTTGTTTAGGATAAAGAACTCTTTTTTTTAATAACTATTACGTACAATTTTGGTAGTTTAGCAGGTACAGAAACCTCTGAATTATTACACCACATATTATTAATTGATGTATCCATATAGTCAGATATAGATATGCTGTGATATTGGAACTATAAATAAGAAACAAAAAGGTTAAATATCGAGAATTATTTAGTCATATGTTAAACTGTTATAGCACAAGAAGGGAACATATACGTCACAGCTAAATTCAGACCACATTGTCATTGATGAACCAACTTATTTCGCACAATACAATCATTTGCCTTGACAAATATGCTGGGATTTAACTTTACCTAATTAGGGCCCAAAAATTTTCCTCTGTGTGTCTCAATAGCGGCCGGGCATCTAAACATTGGGGAAGTGTTGGGTCAATGCAGCCCATCAGCGTCACAGATAATGGCCCAACATTGGGTTAGTGAATCATGTTGACTAGCCCATGCAATAGAATGCCAACGTGTAATACATTGCTACACTATTCAAACAATATAATAATCCCCTTATCTTTCATCCCAGCAAATATATACATGTACGGTCACGTAGGCCACATTTGGAGTGTGGCCTAGATGAGCGAGAATATGTGAGCGACAGGTTATCTAGTGTATTAAGATCATGACACTTCATAACAAAAACCTAAATTATAAGACAATGAATACAGGTTCAGCTATAGAAACATGTACAAATGTGGAGGATGTAATATACAAACGATACTGAATTAGGCATGTTTGACCTGATTTTGTGACCTTTGACCTTGAACTATAGCTTTGACCTTTGACCCAATGATATTTATTATTAATATACATTAATATACAAGCAATAAAACTAATAACTATCAGTTGTGTGAATATATAAAGTGATTTTCTGTTTTTCCCGATCACGTAAAACCACTATTTTGTGCCCCGATAGGTGAAAAAATGTAAAACTCGTTATTTCAAAATGCTCAATGTTGTGAGAATGCCATCACGCGGTTTCATAGAGTACAATACCCATATAACATGAAAACATAGAGAAAAAAACTTTGGACCTACTTTCAAGGTTCAGCTCTTGGCCCCCTGACTATATATTCCGACAATAATTGTAGTCTAGATAGTTAGGAAAAGCGAGAAAATAGTAGGCCTAAGGTTTTCTGTTGACATGAGTGCTATAAATTTTTTTACATTTTGATCAAATAAATCATGGAAATGACATCTTATTATAAGCAAAACTGAAATTATTTTTTTATTTGTGCGGACTGAACTGGTGTCGCTCTTTGATTTTCTCTATTAATACAATGTTGGTGCAGAGATAAAAGTGAAAAATTAAGTTTTATGAACGTCCTCTAGTTGTCAAAGATAATTATCTGGTTATTAATTATAACGTGAAACTATACAGTTCAAGAGATAAAAGTGGCAGCCTACTTTTAAAACTTCGAAGAGGCATTGTTCTTATCAAAGACAATCTTGATATATTTTGAACAGGAAGGCCATTATGTAGAAGATGTTCGAACATTTCAAGTAAATAATCAAACTGTGAACAGTTATAACCTGTGAATAACAAAGATATGGAGAAACAATTTGGATTGTGTATGCAGCTGTCAAAACAATCTTAATCATGGTAATGTGGTTGCGTTGTGTGTCTCTGTATAGTAAGCAATGATAAATATTTATTTGTCATGAAATAAGTATTCAGGATTCCATACTAGTAATATGATGTATGGTGACGTATGGTATGAATCATGTTTTAGACCAGTTGGTTAAGTGGAACTGCGATGATTTTCAGATTTCCGATCGCATCCAGGAATATGTGACACCAGGCTACTCAAGACATGAAGCTACCAAAAAGATATATCGGAACCTCCTTTATCATCGCTCCCCAATAGTCTATCCTAGAGATATGCAGCGTGGTTTGCATGGCATTAAAAGTTACGCCATCAAGGGTATGTACAGAAACACAATCGATTTAATCAACTTAAAAATAAACCTATTGCAATGGCATTGTGACCAAGACAATTACCAAATTTATCAGAACAGTCGTTCCTTGCTTGACAACACTGAGAAGATTACTGATAGGATTGATCAATGTTCTCTTTATTGTAGAAGCACTTTTAAATCTTTATGCTTCTGGCTTTGGAATGATGATGCGAAAGGAAGATTATGGTCATATTCGTAGAGAGGCATATCTGAAACCCAGCCCAGACACTCTGGGAGAAGATGATCACGTTCTCAAGATGGCTGGAATGACGTTGACCGAATATCGATTTAGATTCAATGATGTTTCTCGAATGACTGAGGAAGAGATTGAGATTTGCGTCAAATATCATCCTCATGCTACCCTACTTAACCCAGTGTTTCAGCGAACTTTCACGTCTCAAGATGGCTGGAATGACGTTGACCGAATATCGATTTAGATTCAATGATGTTTCTCGAATGACTGAGGAAGAGATTGAGATTTGCGTCAAATATCATCCTCATGCTACCCTACTTAACCCAGTGTTTCAGCGAACTTTCACGTCTGTGTCATCACAAGAATCATTGCGACCTCTTTTTGCCAATGTGGCGTCTTCATTAGTCTTAGATTCTGGTGATATATCCTTATAGTAGTCAACACATAGAGTACAGATGAGTTGGAACGTTTCTAGTCCCGAACATATTATTATAGCTCAATTTATCCCAAATTTTCATGACCAAATACGGCTCGACTATGTGACGACATAATATTCCTGCCTAATGTGGATATTCAGACATGTCCCAACATAATATATAGGCCTTACATAATTGGAAGGTTATCGAGATATTGTCTGGTCATCCTTTGTCTGAGCAGTCTGGTCTTTTACATGTACTTTGTCGTATAATTTGGGATGACCAGACTATCCCAAGTGTGTCAATACATTTCCAATTCAGGATGCACCCTAGACTCATCTGTACCACTCCTTTGAAATGACCAACAATACATTATTTTTATTTCAATAGGATATTTTTGGTATTCACAGAAATCAGTTTTCAGTCCGGCTTGTAAAATAATATTAAATAAAATCAGTTAATTCTATAAATAAAAGGTCTGCTA
Source organism: Flabesymbios commensalis (assembly GCA_964017125.1). Classification (NCBI taxonomy): domain Eukaryota; kingdom Metazoa; phylum Annelida; class Polychaeta; order Terebellida; family Flabelligeridae; genus Flabesymbios; species Flabesymbios commensalis. Next base: position 37,572,100 of record OZ024908.1, on the reverse strand, counting down.
TTGCAATTGAAGTACGGCAATTGAAGTAATAACCAGTTCTCAGACATGTTCGATAATGGCGGAAAATATTCGATTTATCACCTTGTGCATTGTTAAATTTACCTCCAACTGAATTTTTTTTATGTATCCTTCTCAAATTTGTTCTGCATGTTGCTAATATCAGTTCTCGGACAAGTGTAATAATGTGGGCTATTGTCGAGTGTGCTCTTGTTTTCGTTTCATACATTTTTAATTGGTGAGGGTCTGTAACGTTCTAAATGTTTTATCTGCTATCCGTTTGTGTTTAGTTTTCTCCATCAGATTTGTACCCGTTCAGTAACATAGAATAGGAATAATCACTTATTTGCTAATTCAGAAATAAAGATATTTTACCTACACACACTTTTTCGTTTTTAGCTCATCCGACCTTTAGGCCTAAGATGAGCTTATGCCATCGTGTTGCGTCTGTTGTCTGTTATCTGTCGTCTGTCGTCCGTCCACACTCCACAAGAAATGCTTCTCCTCCCTCAATTATTATCCAATTTCAATTATGTTTGGTTTGTTTGAAAGAGCTCGGGCCTGTGCATTAAACGTCCTCACGGATTTCAGAAATTTTAATTATTAATTAACTTATGACCTAATTAAGACCCAATTAGGGCACTTTGTCCACAATTCACAAGAAAATCTTCACCTCCCTCAATTCTTATCCGATTTCAATTCTGTTTGGTTTGTTTGAAAGAGCTCGGGCCTGTGCATTAAACTTCCTCACAGATTTCAGAAATTTTAATTATGAATAAATTAACTTATGACCTAATTAAGACCCAATTAGGGCACTCTGTCCACAATTCACAATAAATGCTTCTTCTCCCTTAATTCTTATCCGATTTCAATTCTGTTTGGTTTGTATGAAAGAGCTCGGGCCTGTGTATTAAACGTCTTCACGGATTTCAGAAATTGTAATTATTAATTAACTTATGACCTAAATAAGACCTATTTAGGGCACTCTGTCCACAATTCGCAATAAATTCTTCTCCTCCCTCAATTTTTATCGAATTTCAATTGTGTTTAGTTTATAAAAAAGAGCTCGTGCATGTGCATAGAACTGCCTCATGGATTTCAGACATTTTAATTCGTAAATAACTGGCCCTAATTGAGGATGAGCTTCTGTGTCATTGACACTCTGGTTATTTTAATAATGAAAACGATACGAATAATTTCGAAAATTGTTGCACATTTAGGTGTGATTTTCGTTTTTTATGGATTGACCCAACTTCATTCTGATAAATTTTCTTTTTGGCTTGGTATTCGCGACTGTATATGATGCATCAAGAAAGATGCCGAGCTATTGTGGTTTAAAACCTTGATTGAGGTTACCTTGATCTATCACTGAGAAGTAGTCACAATATAGATTTGATATGACAATTCGAATATCAGCATAATGTGGCGTCTCAGCAGCAGACCTGTTCCTCTGGTATAATTCTTGGCGGGCATACAGGATACAGTGAGGTCTAAATCTGACAGGAAGAATTTACCATGAAATTTATGCCATCAGTGTATTTTCGCGAGTTTACGGGAATATAGTTGTTTAATGTCTCGGGGGAGTCGACACATTATGAGTTACGTGCAGTTTAAGTTTTTGTAGGTGTGTTTTAGCGAGCAACAACAGGGGCAGATCCAGGATTTGAAAAAAAGAGGGGGCACAGGGGGGTCCGGGGCTCGCCCCCAAGACTTTTTTGGTCAGTTTGGGGGACTTTTTAAAGAATTTTACACAAAAAGGGGTGGGCGTGCGCCCCCTCCCCTCTGGATCCGCGCCTGAACAATGTTATGCCTGCAGATTTAGCATGATGGATTATCATGTCTGCCGCTGGTAAAAATTGCAGGTCTACGATAACTGTAGCTAGCCCTACATTTCTTAATTTTATCAAACCAACATAGGCATGTGGTTGGACACAGCGCTGTCAACTAGTGCAAAATTTGCCCTGATAGAACAGATAGGGAAAAGTATTCCGTAACGTGTTTAACTCCCCATAGCGCACTTGAGCCAGCCCAAATCTGACCCTTACAAACATCTGTCGTTTTTAACTAAAGTAGGCTGTGTCCCAATATGTTATATGTCAACTTTTTTAAAAAGAGTATCAACATATTATTTCGCCGACTCAACCTTGACAGTCCTGCGATTATTATTTTGTGACTTTCAGATGCGGAAACAATTTGAACATCAACGTAAACCAATATCACATAGGGTGTACCGAGCTATGTTGTCACTACGTTCTCCAGTAGTCACGCCACGTGAGATACAGAAACGTGTTCGTGGACTCAACTGTGATGTCATTAAGGGTAAGCAGCAATTGCCATACCAGCACTGACCCCCCCCCCCCCGTACCAAAACACATTGCTTTTTGGAGACAATATGAAATAAAATCTACCAACTTGATCTGATAAGATCATTCACTCATAGAATTTAAAGGTCCCTATATTTGATGTTGAACAAATGTATGTCTAAATGGTAGCATTGAGTAATTCCCTCGTGAAATTTAAACTTTTTAAATTTGAGTTTGAACAAGTTAATATTCCTCGGAATAATTTTTTAACTCAGAACCTGCAGAATAATTATGTTCTTGCTGGTGATATTATTGGCATTTTACAGAAGAACTACTAAAGTTGGAGGCACGAGGTCTTGGAAGGTACTTGAAAATGGCAGAGCGCCGTGGAATTTATTATCTTCGACCAAGTCCTGAGTGCTTAGGACCAAACAGTGACATTCTGATTCATAGTAGTATACCACACTCTCTCTATCACACATATTTTTATGACATTTCTAATATGACTATGAGAGACATTAGCATTTGTCGTTTGTATCATCCCGAAACACTGCATATTGCTGATTTTTTAAATATAGCTGAGTCATCCCTGAATGAATCAACTGAATGTGGCTCAGAAACGAAACAGCCTGCTAATGGCGACGTGGGAGACTTGGGTTACTGTGAAGTCAATGATGTGCAAGATCCTGGTATAATTCCTATTCCAGGCACAAGGCCTGACGTCGATTCATCCTATATATTTTCGCAAAGGCAACAGCGTTTTTAAAGAAATACATGTAGCTTTTTTATGAAAACAATAATAAGCCTATGTTAAATTACCTTGATATAATAAAATATTTTGATATCATTTTGAGTTCATTGTTGTAATTTCTCATTGAAGAAGGATTGAGAAAACAATGTTTTAAATAATATAGTATATTTTCATGAGTAGCTTTGAGAAAACTACTTTTTTGGAAGAGGATCATTTTTATTCAACAAGATGTGCGCAGCAGTCGAATCATGTCTGTTTGAAACCGGTACATTTGTGAAAACATCTGTGACATTAGCCAAAAGGCTATGCAACCGATTTTTTTATCAGTGGTATTAAAACATACTACGTACAATCTGGATATGGATCGTAGTTTGTAATTTGGAAAATAAGGTATGTGTGTCACTTTCAGAGACGGAGTGTGCAAGCACTGGGTAAACCTATTTCCCCTAGAGTATATCGTGCCATGCTTTGTCTGCGATCACCAATAGCAACACCTCGTGAAATACAGAAACATGTCAATGGCGTCCCCATGTCTGTCATTAAGGGTAAGATATATATATCCTAAGCAGATCTAACCGTAAGAACTTGTGACTTGGCAATGTTAATTATTACCAAAAAAATCGTGTAATTGTGAAGCTCAAATATTGTCTGGCATCAAATTAATTTAATTATTGTTTTAAGCAAGCTATATGCAACTGAAGGATTCAGTATGCATGTGTAGCTGTACATACAAGAGGTAAAATTTTGAGAAACCTATATTTCCCTCCTTGTTTTTCAGCGACTTTGAAAGACCTAGAAGCTGGAGGAATAGGGATTTGCGTTTTTAGTAATCGGCGTGGACAGTACTATCTGAGGCCAAGTCCCGAGAGTCTTGGGGTATATCATGATTTGTTTATGCAGAGTGGCACACCTTACGCCTCCTATCACAATGGTTTTAATGATGTGTCTCGTATGACAAAGAGAGAGTTGACTGTTTGTCGTCAGTACCACCCTCAGTTATCGCAAATAACCCCCCTTCTTGACAAGGCACCAGCCGCTCTACTTCCAGATAATGAGCAACAGTTCTGGGATACTTGGTGAAAGAACTTTGAAGCCCAAGCCCTAAATTGTCTGTTTCCTATGAACGACTTTGTCATGTTGTTATAAATCATAATAAAAAGTTTGTAAGTTTCAAAAAAAAAATGTTGTTACAATTTGTTATTAAGAATTATAATTAATTATGCAGCAATACGCATAATACATTGTCCAATTGTGTCTGTCAATCCCAAAACTTGGTGGTATTTTACCTGTCTTTTAATAAATGGGAAAGATATTAATGACCCCTGTGATAGAAGAGTAGGTAACAACTAGAATCTCCTGACGTATTCATATAATTATGTGCGGGTGCTATGTTTATGATTGCTTGATTGCTTGCTTGCTTGATTGATTGCTTGATTGATTGATTGATTGATTGATTGATTGATTGATTGATTGATTGATTGATTGATTGATTGATTGATTGATTGATTGATTGATCTATACAAAAACCGTTGAGCGTACAGCTATTGTTTTATCTATCGCATATCTAGTGAACTTGGAAGGAATCGAGTGGAGTGAGTAGAGCTTACTATTGCCATTGTTAAACTGTTGTTTTGTTTGGTATGAGTTTTAATTACATTTTATTGGTGATTTCTTGATAATGCATGCACCAGTGACTAATGGTGTGGGATTAAGTCTGCTAGCTTCAACAGATTAATCTTTACATAAAGAGAATACTAATATTGCTCATTAGAATCTTTTTCTTATTACGTCAATCCATGCCAGGTGGATCAAGATTTTCGCAGTGGTATCAGATTGGCTTATGACCTTCTCATATATTATCAAATGATGGTGCTGCCAACTGTTTCACTCCCAAACTGTTTACAGGTAGTGGATGTACATTACCACATGTGCTGAGATCCCAGCTGCCATTTTTGGTAATTGATTTGATCGGTCCATTATCTTTCGTACAAACAGCGGTTTTAAGTGGTAGATCATAAGTGATCATCTTGCTTTGTCTCGTGTGATTTTCAGAGACGGGGTATGCAATCGTTTAGAAAACCTATTGCGTATAGAGTGTACCGTGCCATGTTACGTCTACATTCACCGATAGTGTCACTGCGTATCATCCAACAACACTTGAAAGGCCTAAGCAGCTCGGTGATTAAGGGTAAGAGCAAAGCATGATAAGAAAAAACGATTTCAATTAAGTACACCTATTGTGCACATTTTTACTTCTCGTGTACCCTGCCTCCTAACAGTGGTGTATTTTGCTTTTCAGCTGAACTGTTAAGGCTTGAGCAACAAGGTTTTGGCACCTTCTTGTCTTGTGGGGAGAGGCGTGGACACTATTTTCTGCGTCCAAGCCCTGCTAGCTTGCAACAAAACTCTGCAGTGTTAGAGAATGGCAATGTATCGCTGACAATGTATAGAAAATATTTTGAATCTGTCTTGCAAATGTCGGAGAAAGAGCTTGTAATCTGTCGAATGTATCACCCACAAGCAGACAGTATAAATGACTTGTTAGATATAGTACAGTCACGATTACAGATTCAGCCTATCATTCATGGTACTGATCTTGTAGAGGGCTTCACCAGTGCTTTTTCTCATCAGTACGAATGTTCAGATAATTTGAGACCGGATGCAACATTGCTCAATTGACTTGAATCAAAATCTAACCCCATGTACTTACAATAGACAATGGCTGGATATATCCACCCCATGTAGCCTAGTTGCGGCGATCTGCACTTTTTAAACTAAATTATGTACATGCTTTCAAAAAAGAGATGTTTAAGATAGCATTTTATTGATTATTGTATGGTGCTGTGTTTGTTTGTTTTCTAAACTATGTATATGTTTGTAATGCTAGGTCAAGGGTATACTATATATATATATATATTATGATAGAATTCACAAAGAACCGATCAAGCATTTGATGCTGCTGTTCTAGATGGTTGACATGCAAGACTTGGATGGAAGCAGTGAGGCAGAGCTGGAGAACTTGCTGCAGCAGGATCCTTCTATCTTCCCGGCGATCAAGCCTGTTTGTTCTGTGTGTGGTCGTGTCTTCTCTAGTCGCTGGAGTCTCATCCGACACTTCCACACTCACTCTTCTAAGAAGCCTTTTAGCTGTACATCTTGTTGTCAAACGTTCTCTTCCAAGTCTGCTTATGATCGTCATCAAGATGACCGACATCGTCATCATTATCTTCACACGTGCAATGTGTGTGGGCGTGGTTATAATCATAAGACCAGATATCTAAAGCACGTAGCACAACATGATGTGATACAAAACACTCAATCTAGCTCGTGAAGCCTACATTTACATAATTACAATGATACACATATAAATACATTATCAGCTAGATACACTTAGTCGGAATAGTCAACCAAAAATCTATATACATCTATACAGATTATGAGATAAATGCGTTATTCATGTTTGTTCTGGAATAACCATAAAAAATATCCTCGACACAATATTATAATAACAAGGCACCATAATTAGGTGCATTTTTTTAATATACGTGTTTTGATTCTTTAGTGTACGGTACCAATAAATAACATGCGAGGCTCCGGTGGGATTGTGATTTATTGTTTGTTGTTATATTGGGGTGTTGAGCATTATATCTAATACATGGAAGTTATGCACTTGGTTGTGGTGATGTAATGGTAGCTGTGAAATCATACACTTATGAGAACTGTAATCATGTTAAGACATGCGACTGATTAATTATTTTACTTGCTGGCTGTGATACACAGCTGTACTGATGAGGCCTATGGGATATATCAATATTTTGTTTATCTGGGCGGGCGGTTCAGCTGTTTACAAGTGAATTTTTACACCTACTCACTTTTTAAATGCTTAACAGATCGGTCGTGATGTCGCTGCCATATCTGACCTGTACAGCCACCCTCGGGACAAAGGATTTATGGGACAGACATTTGGTGAGTTTTCAGTGCTCTCGACCAATGTAAGCAAAAACTACCGATTTATAGCTTTTGGTAACGGTTTCTGTCCAATTTTACACTATATAATTGTGTGGAAATCGACTTGTGTATTATGTTGTAGATGCTGGGAAACCTGGATCTTTGGCAGATTATTCAATGAATAGTCCGTTGAGTTCTTTCCCCTTAGCACAGGGTGATGGGATTTCCCGTGCTGATAACAGTATCACCTGTAATTTATGTAACGAAAACTTCACTGATGTCTCCTCCCTCAGGCTTCATACTGACACTTCACATCGCATTTTCCCGCAGCCTTGTTACAAATGTGGAAAAATGTACAAAACGCCGACTGGCCTGAAACTCCACGTTAGAGCTCATTCCAACTCATTCTCCTATAACTGTCCACGCTGTGAGATGGGAACTAACTACAGGGGTGACTTCGTCTCGCACATGGCACGCCATTTAAATCAGAGACCTTATGCCTGTGCCAACTGCCCAAGGACATTCGTTTTTTCATCTGATCTTGCGAAACACAGAAGAAAATGCCCTGCTGTCGCTAATATCACAAACTCATCTTCGAATCCAGACAGTGGTCCAACTAGACACTCATTTTAAGAAAGTATGATACTATTTTTCGTAATGGTAAATGACACTATACATTGCTCGTCCATTCCTAGATTATTTTTTTCTGTAGCATAGGCTATATATATCCACAGGCAGAGTGTAAATGGTGATCAGCTAGAGTGTAAATAGACATTTACACCCTATCTGTCATTTGAGCCATGCTAGTCAAATCAATGTGGTGGATATCAATGTTTTAAAGGCTAGATTGTGATAACAATAGTAATAGCGTGTGTCAATTTACAGCCCTTCTTGTACAATTTGAGTCCCCCCGCGGCAAAGCTCAAATCCTCCCAAGTTTGGCCTCAATGACCACATTGCCCGGCCAATCACACGCTATTGCTATATTTCACCTCATTTATCTTCTTCCCTTTCAGTTGCAAGCCAACGGGAGTGGAAGTGAGAAATATGAGGTGGGACAAGCTGGTAGAAGTCCAAACTCTCTCATGTCCTACCGCTGTCACCTCTGTCCATTCTTTTGCACGGATATGGCCGCAGCTGATGAACACTTGAAGATCGTGCACAATACAAAAAGATTTTGGTGTGTAATCTGCAGAGCTAATTTTGGCGCTGCATCATCTCTTAAACGGCACGAACAGAGCATTCATTACTGCCGTTATTTATACAATTGTAATTTTTGTCAGGTGGGCTATAACCACAAGGAGAGGTTTTTGAACCATTTAAAATCACAACATGGAGTCACTGATCACATAAATGCTGCTCCCCACGAAGAACTATAGAAATAGTCATTTTATATACTTACTAAACTACTATTGTATTACCTTAAAATTGTTCATAAAAATAGTGATAATAAAGATCACAATGAAAATACTGTCTTTCGTTGCATATGTGCGATTTTGCTAGTTTGTGATTTGATGGCTTAAAAATAGGTGACAATTTTATAGCTAGCACATAGCATTATTGTCATAATTTCTGGATTGTGTTAAAATACAATATGTTCCGATTGATAGCTTACACTTGTTTAATTGAATACACTTACTCATAATTTAGATTCTTCTTATTATATAATCATGTTTGTATTGAAGGACCATCATGCAAAAACAGAACCGTTAACTTGTGGTTGTGTTAGGCCTACTAGATTTTTGTGCATTTAATTTGTTCGTTATGCCTACATAATTCTTGCTAATTTCCAGTTATGGTATTGTTATACACCACACCGAATGAGTATGTAGGGTTCAGGCAAGGTTTGTGTATAGGGCCTATACTGACTAAACAGGATAATATCTAAGTATTGCGAAATAATAATCAGATGATACTTCCCTCTTAGACACATGATTTGAATACAAGCGTCACAAAAACGACATCAAGCATTGTCCGCCAGTTTCTGTTTCATTTTCGGACCACACAAGTATCAGACCAATCTCGAGCCTACGCGACAGTGAATTTTAAATTATTTTGGAACTGTGTCAATTAAAATAATAGCTTATAAGAAATTACTGCAAGCGCTGACATAATTAATTAATACCCACTGTTTAATTATACGCGCTCCTAATAATACGAGACTGATTAATAGAAGGTGTGTTTGCAGTTACAAAGCTGGAGCTTCGACATGTTACCTGGAAACGATGTGAACAACGGCACTCGACATAAGGCTTACTTTTGTCAAGTTTGCCCCTTCAAATCCGAAGATATGAACACTGTTGACACACACATGCTGACGTCTCATCAATTACGGAGATTCTGGTGTGATAAGTGTCGTGTTAGTTTTGGTACCAAAAAGGCTGCTAGACGACACGAAGAAAATATTCATTTACAGCGCTATATTTACAACTGTGGGATTTGTGGCAAGGGGTATCATCACAAGGACAGGTACTCCAGCCACATGAGAGAACATGGAGAGCAAATAGATTAGCCCCCCCCCCCCCCCCGTGGATGGACTGCTGGCACATTAACCCTTTAACCGCCGGTGTCGCATATATTCGGGTTTTCTTTTTTTATTAGCACATTAAGTACCAACTTTTAAACATCCGAAAGATAAAATATAACATCAGTCAGCTTATTTGAAAACAGTTGACCTCCATTTTGTCAAATCTGAATAATTTTCACTCACTTGAAGTTGTGGCTCGCGTCAGCGAGACACAATTTCAAGTGGGTGAAAATTCAGATTGAATAATTTGGCGGTTAAAGGGTTAATATTTTGATAGTGAACACGCATCTCTATAGTAAGCCGATGCATAACCTAAGTCACCGGGTCATGTTTTGTATTGTATTGGTATAATTGTGTTTTTTTTAAATAAATACGATTAATAAAGTATATTGGATTTAATGATGACAATGCACTATTTGATTATCACTACGAATACGAATACAAAAAGTTTATTTGATAGACCATCGGCCCGTACAAAACTATACAAAATACAATTCATTCAATAGTACAATGTTAAGAGTGATAATCGTCATACATCACAGTATTGTTTCTTGCGTTTAAATGCCAGATTTAAATATGTACACAAACTCGCTCTTGATCTTTCACACTAGTTATCTTGCTATGGATATAGTAGCCTAGCCTATTAATTCACCGAGAATAAAAACACAAGTGATATAAAAAAAAAAATTATCCCACCCTCCAAGCCACTCGCATTACCTTTCTCGTCCTCCAGTGCAATTCTGATGTTGCGATACACCCAATCCAATGTGGGCTGTATGGGGCTCAAAAGGGGATTACGGCCTAGCTATGAGACACCGTTATCTTGGAATATATTTACATCGTACATTTTCTGCGCTTTCACTATCTTGGCATGCTACATCTAAGTTGATGAAACACATTTATTTAGTTACAGGAATAATCAATGTTGGTAATAGATCCGGAATTGGTGTGATTCGAGAAAAGACATTAAGCGTAAATTAGACATGCTTTAAATAAAAAAGGAGTGTTGCATTTCTGTTTCTTCATTTATGCTAATAATCGAGTATAAATAATTTTACTTGACTCTGTATTTTATAATTTAAAATGTTTAAATAAAATATATATTTTTAAATCGATAGATACAAATACTTTTTAGAAATGTGATATGCTCAGACAACCAGACTCATATAGATCTGAACTATGTCATGTCTTTGAGTACCTGATGCCGACTGGCACTTTCTGATAACCATTATTCTTTTTGTGTTGTCAGGAGTGCAATGGCATAAAACTCTGCTGCGAGTACTGCCCGTGGAAATTTCCTTCGACGTACGCCCTCACCGCACACAAGTTGGCCATGCATCACCACCACGCTCCATTTGACATAGCCAAAACGTGCAGCCGTTGTGGGTTCTCAGACGTGACCACACCGGGGGATAGGGGCGGATACATGTGTCCACAGTGTGGCAATGTCAATTATCAGTGTTTCATCTGCGGGAAAATGTTTTTAAAAAGAAGGTACCTAAGAGAGCACGCCAGCCTTCATAGCAGCAACCCACGACGCTATCCATGCAAGCTATGTCCTCAGGTGTTCTCACATAGGGGCTCCCTGAAGAAACACCTCGACAACAAGCATGCTCTGGAAAAGGCTGCCGCAACTAAACCAACAACACCGGCTGTTTTGTCCCAAGCTCCATCTCACCACGCCTTTGTTGTTCCCGCTCCAGTAACAGCAGCAGCAAATATTAAAATTGAACCCGGCGTTGATCCCAGTGGGTCGGCATCACGGCCAAAACCATAGCTCCATTGACTACTATATAGACAACTATTCTGCCGCTGAAAGCCAAAAGGCCATATCTGCTTATAGTAAGCAGTTACTGTCTTTTGACTTTTGCTAAATAATACTGACTCATTCCGCTGACTGTGATTGTGACTTTAGCTGTATTATGAAGCACATTTACCCGATACAGATCTATAAATTTAAATAGATAATTGCTATTAGCGCGTATTATCATGATGATCTGCATGGCAACAGTTTTATATATCGTGCTTTATTACGATACAAAACACGCCGATAATGGTCTTTAATTCATGACATGAAGTATAATTAAATATTAAGCTGAACTGATATCTCTTCACACTGTGTCATATTAAAACTATTTTACTTTTTGTTGAATCAGATATTTCGCAGTGTTATGTAGATTATTTAATATAACAGAGTTGAACTTTTCAAACCGTAAAATTGATTTATAACCAATTGTCAATTTGAATTTAGTATTAATTTTATTATAAATAATGGGAACAAATTTGTGAGTTTTATTTTGTTGGTCATTACATTGTTAGCTGGCCGGCCCGATGGCTCATACTTATCGACTGGGGCTTGTAACCTGGGGGTACCAGGTTCGAATCCCGGTCGGGACGGATATTTGTCATCGCGGTTGTGCATATACAGTGCTCCAAACTGTTCAAAGGCATGGAGTGTACAGTGCTGCCTATGGTACTACGCACTATAAAGAACCCATTAAGTCATTCGAAATAAGAGTTTCGGGTTTCCTTCTGTCGCGATATTGCCATGATTGTGCAGAAAGCGACGTAAAGCAATATTCATATTTATACATAGTTAGCTAAGTTTTGTGATTTATTGTTGTATGAGAGGGACGTGACTTATTCTTAGAACACGACGCTTTGCCATTGTCGCTGCCTGCCGTGCGGTTTCAAACCCCGTTTGGTGTAGGATTTGCAGAGAAATATCATGTTTCTCCCCTTTGTTGAGACATTGTTTCGATGGTGTGTCCCTCAAATGCTTCACTTGACTCTGGTGTAAGTGGCAATGTGTACGATAAGTTAAATGCGCCGAAATAGCTGAATGTCTTTAAGATCTCCGTGGAATTGAAATGGCACACGTATGAACAGGTTTAGTGATGAATGGGTAAACTCTGAAGTCGACTGCTGCGTTTTTAGACTTGATATCAGACTGCAAACCTGTAATTTCATCTTCTTGTTGAATCTGGTAAATTAGGCTGTGAAAGGGGAAAATCTTGATGATATATTTACACTTGAACAAAGCGAAAAATACGTTTTGACTGAGCTGTGTACTAGTCAATTAAGATGAGCTCGTACTTTGCATCGCCAAGGAATAAACCAGAAAACGATGGGCACACGATATTGTACCAACGTTGAATCCACGTCAATACCGCTAATTCGTCTCTCAAGTGGGCAATGTCTTTGGGTCTAGGTAATAGTGCAGATACAAATGTGATCTGCGTTTAGTTCAAAACACGAATTATTATTCCATTGACACAGCAAAACAGAGGAATAACGAAGCAGGTGAATCATTATGACTACCGGTACGGGTTTACAGTATGTACCACACTTACATGGAGAATCCTCTAGGGGTTTTTTAACTGATGAATGTTGTTTATTTTTACCGACATGACCTATGTGCCTGGGCAATCATTCCCATATATTTTTAGGGGTACCAAGCCATAAGTGGCCATTTTTCAAGATGGCCACCTATATAGCTTGTGGGCATGATATCTTATTAGCGGTTTAATGGATCGCATTCAAATTTTATATGGTGGTTCTCTGTGTATTCCTGATGATTGTGAAGAACTCATCAAAAACAATATGGCTGATGGGAGACATTTTGTAAAAATGGCCTCCACAAAAGCTTGTGGGCGCAATATTTTACGAACCGTTGATTGGATCGCATTCAAATTTCATGTGGTGGTTTCCTGGGTATTTCTGATTATCTGGTTAACTTTTGGACAAAATAGCCACACAAAAAGCTTGTGGGCGCGATAACCTATGAACCGTTGGCTGGATCATATTTAAATTTGATCTGATTGATCTCTGGGTATTTCTGATGATCTGATTAACTTTTGGGAATATTTCATTAAAAACAAGATGGCTGACGGAGGACATATTGAAAAAAAAATTACCTGTTTTTTTTTATTGTGGCAATTTCTCCTAGTTTAGGTAAAAAAAAAAATTCTAGCGAGGGTGGTTGATGTTTTTGATGAGCTGATCTGAAAATATGTAACGGGGATACTTTTAATGTTTTCGTGTCGAAAACAGTCGCATCTAGTTTCTGAATGTACTCACTGATGTTCCTGTATATTTATCTAAATAGTGTTGTCTTTAATTGATCTTCAGATGCCGTTCCCTATCGGTGATGATTTTGGTGGATACATGGGCCTTCACAGTAACGCCTACAATATCACACCACGGAAAAGGGGAGAAGGCAACACAAATGCCGCCAGGCCAGAAAGGACAATAGATTTAGGATGGATTCACATGGGGGCACAAGTGCGACGTAAAAATGGAGGAGGAGTACGCAAAATAAAATTATCCAAGCAAGCAACAAAGAATGACATATTGCAGGTTGCTAAAGACACCTTTTTCCCGGCTGGTATTTCCAGTGTTGGTTTGATGCATGATTTCGCGTTTGATGTGACCGATTTTAAGGAAGCGAGCATACCTTATGATATGAATCTCGCAGAGCTTTACAAGTGGGCTAAGCAAAATATATTGAGAATTTATCTAAGAACGTCCCCAAAAATCGACAATGCATTGCAATAATTCATCGTTTTGTGTTTAGTTTGTCATTGATGTGGATGTTTCGTGTAGAGAGATGCATACTATATCATTGACTATTATTATCACATGTTGCTTGTATTAATGTAGCATTAGAAACACATAATGACAAAGAAAAAAGAGAAGATCGTGTTGACGTAATACATGATATGGCGATGTTTCTATGAGAGCACACAACGACGATGAAGTTCAGGGTTCTGGCAGAGATTGCTCTTAGGATATTTTACTCAATAACGAACATTGAACAACTGGTTTATTATGCTTAGCTTGAGGAAGCTGTTATTGTTTTACAACCATATGTTTGGGCAGATCCACGAAAGGGTCTTTGGATAAATTCAACGTAGTTTTGACAGATTTTAAGGATACTTGTGTCTCTAATAACATGGCTATGGGAGACATGTATGGCTGAAAAGAAGCAGCTACGAATGTCCTCTATTAACCAAAATATTTTCTTCATTTCAATTTTGGTTTACATAGGATAATACAGTCACCTTGATATTAAATGTTCGTATCTGTCACTTCATAAAGTAGCAGCTGCGACCCTTAATACTAAGGTGACCATGTTTACCTTAATTATATAGCATGGTATTGTATCATGTTATGTAATGTAGGTAGGATTAGACATATTATTGCAGAGATACCTGTTTCAGTTGTAAGTATTTTATGTAGTTTTCATGGATAAAATTCAAATAAAAAATCTGAATACATTTTACTATTCAATTTCTTCTGCCTTTTAAAAATGTGCAAACTTGTTAATGATAATCATGACATTACTATGATCTACATAATAGCCGGCGGATGTTAATACCTAGCCTATATTATAACGTATGTGCAAAGTTCTGCGAATATTTTTTTGATAATTTGTTGGGTCTTTTACTAATATCAAAATTAGAAAACTGCAAAAGTAATCCTGATTTGATTGTACAAATACCTAATGGTTGGAATAAAAAATGTGATCATTTGTAGGACATTTAAAACAATGTTTACAAGACTGAATTATAACTGTTGAACCCTAAGACCAGGCATGTGATATAGTTAGCTTTATCAAAAATGACCTCAAGTACAGTTTACGGGAGGACTTTACCTGTGATCTGGTGTCATAATCTGATAATGACTGAAATATAAAACCAACACAATATCACTGGGCATTATAGCTAGTGAATAAATGGCGCAATGGATTATTTTATAATTATATTTTGTACTCGGGTGTTTTGATATTTTTGTCATTTTACTTGATCTGCAGATTATGAATAAGCCAGTGACTAGTGATCAGCAACTTGACTGGAACAATCGGTCGACAGTATTGTCTTCGAGAAACGCTATGTACGGTAACAGAAATGCTATGAGAAAGGAAAAGAGAGTGGAGTTGGGGTGGATTCATGAAGGCAGACAAGTTAGAACGAGAATGGGAGGAGGGACACGGAAGTTTGTAATGCCTAAAATTGCAACAAAGGACTATATTTTAAAGGTTGCCTTGGACGCTTTCTTCCCTGAGGGCAGATCTACCAAAGGCCCTTTGGAGATGTTTCATATAGACCTAACAGACTTTAATGAAATTCATGTGCCTGACAACATGACCATGGGAGATATGTATAGCGAAGTGAGACACAATGTTCTTAGACTTTACTTGAGAACAACACTTATTTGCCATTAATTTGCCATTAATTTTTTCCAAGCAGAATTTGTTCGAAATAATATCTATAGCACTTTTGGTATATTTTGTGTAATAATATTTAAAAGAAATATATATGATGTGCTTGATCAACATGCACAAGTTGAATGGAACAGCAAACTATGCCCAGTATATTTTGGCCGAATAATTTAAAGCGACTCAATCAGGCTGAAATCATAGAAAAATCAGTGATTTTATTTTGTCTTCTTAATATGACCATATGATGTAAACATGTCCATGGACTATACCTTAAAAAAAATTGTAATTTTTGTGCTGCACATTTACCAGTTAGGCTAGATATAGAGACGAAATTCTCGATTTCTTATTTTGGACATGCATGTCCGAAATAAGAAATACGGGATTTTTTTCTCTATATCTCGCTTAACTTGTAAATGTGCAGCACAAAAATTGTCTATGGACATGTTTACATCATATGGTCATAATAAGAAGCCAAAATAAAATCACCGATCTTTTGACGATTTTAGCCTGATTGAGTCGCTTTAATAATAAGACGCATTGAGAAGTTATTTCTTGTGATTTTTTTGTTGCACAGCATCAGCATAATTTTATTACTTTTGAATTCTGCTCTAAAATAACACTATTTCAAAAAATGTTACGGCAATTCACTTTAATATTTCATCCTTTAATCTTCCATTGTGCTCTAAAAATAACCCTATTTCAATGGTAAGGATTTGGAATGATCCGTCTGTATTGCCTAATATATCCAACATAAATGCATTTCTATGAATACTGGATACGACCAGTATCATTGTATTTACTCATACAGCAATAGTCATTATCAAATCACAATGGGCCTACTTGTAGCATTTAATAATAAATAAGATTATAAACTATTATAGAGTTGTTTGCTATTATCACTTATAGCATTATACGTAGATTAAATGGAATGTGGTATTCGTAAATCATGGCACGATTTTAGCTCTCGGTGCGCAAAAGCACATAAAACAAGAAAAGGAGTTCCCGAACCGGAGGCCCGAGTATGAGTGCTACAGACAAAAATTCGGCTTATATCTTTTGTAAAGATAACTGTGTTGGTCTTCCTCATGGGCGAGAATCCTAACTGTCCAGGATATAATTAGGGAAAGGACCAAGGAGGGAAGTTAAAATGTATATCTTCATCGTTTATTCATTTCTCCACCATCGCCGGTTCTGGCCAACATACATCCGATACTTGCCAGTAAATCAAGCTGCGCGTGTCTCTACGATACACACGATGTAGGCCTACCCACCCAATTTCTGTTCAATTGTGGGCCAGAGTCGCAGCCCATTGCTGGTTCAATGGCGATCAATTGTGTACGACTCTGGCTCAACACCACTCCAACACTGACCGAAAGCATGTTTCTTCACCACCAGCGTCTACAGGAATCACTGGACGGCTAACCAATGCTGCTTCAATGTTGATCCAACGTGTCTGACGATGGCCCAAAAACAGCCCAGCATTCTGTATACATAGGTTACTTTGCGGTATATTTTATAGGGGTGACAATTTCATCCCCTGTGGCCAGAAAGGCCACTACCCAGATACATTGGCCCAGTTGTGAAATAATGTTGGGCCACCGTCTGCGACGCTTGGCCAACATCATTCCATCAAAATCCTTTAAGCTCTTATTATAGACTTAACCACAAATATAATCGTGAATTTTATTATTTCTGAACACTTGTTAAAGACAAAAGTACTTAACCTAAGGACCTGAAACGTTATATTCGACATGTTCATAAGGACTGGTGTACATAAATGTCAACCATTTCCCACACACAACACCCCTTTTCCCCTTAAATAGGACACAAACTAAACTTAATAGTACTTGATACTTAAACTTAATAGTACCGGCCTACAGCCGGTCCTGATAATTGTTTTGTTCCAGGCAATCGTAGCTTTGGTTGCAAATTTGGTTATGAAGCCTGATAATTCAACTGTGTATTTATAACATGTGTATCAATCATATGTTATTGAAGTATATTATATGCCCGTCTTCAGACCATACACTGAAAAATTTACGAACACATTTATTCTTGTCTTGATTCTATACAGAAACATCACATGAGACTCTCACCGCTTCAGACTGGTATGGCCTATTTGCACGTGTTCTAGGGAGGAAAAATTAAGGTCAGTCGGCTGGTACCTGCTGTCAGACAATAGGCCTAGTTCAGGTTCGTGAAATGAAATGACTCTTAAACTCCACGTCGGCCCTTTAGATCATCATCCATATATAGTGGCTCTAGACATGTTTGCCGTCAAGATTACCCAGCAAAAGAGACCCAATGTTGTTTTTATTAAATGTGTGGCCACCGTTTGCGACGCTGGCCCAGCATTAAACCAACAATGGTCTAACGTCTCGTGTTTCTAAGTTAATGGATTGTGTCTGATCAACGTGTGTCTTTCTTGGCAGGACTGGAATGACTCCACATCTGGTATGGCGGTACACTTGGACCGCTTTGAAGAATATCCGCTTGCTGAAAACGGAGAGGATCTATGTTTCCAGGAATCTACGCCACAATATCACCTAAATCAGACTACTCTACTGTCTTTTCGGAACAGAGCCACGTCACGAAGAAATTTTGCGGTGATGTGCATGCGTGTCATGTTCACCGAAGAAGAACGGGTTCACACTAATATCTCAGGGCTTAAGGGTAGAGCAAAGCTGGACCCTACTGGTGAGCGTCTGGAAAAGATATACCAGTATGTGATGAGTATGTATGATGTGCCGCAGACCCACGAGACAATAGCCAGGAGAGAGTGTCATCTGGCCATGGATGAAGCCAACCGGAAATTCCGCAGCAGAGCAACCAATATTTGAGATCCAATTTTTGACTGTATAACATGAAGCTGTATGTTCTCTAATCTGCACAATAACACACCACTTAACACACATATTCAGTATCAGTATCAAATATTCGATTTTTAGGTAGGGCCTACTGAGAACGATCCAAAATGTATACTTTTAATAAACGACTTGGTAAAGAATATGGCGGGATTTGAGTGTATCTTAATTATTAACCAAGTTTCCACCCACTAAATGCTTTATAGCTATCCATTATTTGTATTATTATTATTCAAAAATTCGATTTAAATCCTCCACGGGCGACAATATTTATTTAATCTTCAAAACTTGCTAGGCTCTGACTGCTCACCCTGGTGATGCAACCCCCCCCCCCCCCCCAACCCACGATCTACAGTTGTCAATATTTATCGGATCTTCAGAAAAATGTATTGAGATCATTCTTTGATTACTGACGTTAATTTAAAAATTGGCTATTTGGCATATATCAAAGATGATCGCTGCATTTTCTTGAAAAAAATGACGTTATAGCTATGACTGTCAATATTTATCTTCTATTCACATAATTTTCTGAATCCCTATTCTTCTGTTTACAAATGAAAAAGGCAAATTCGAATGTCTAAGATTGGCGCCACAACACATCTTTGACATTTTTATGTAATCGCTCTATAGTGTATATTTATCAATTTGTCATTATTTCGACCTTTGCCAAACCTTTCTGTGACTGATCCAGCTTGTTTTTTTGCCCCTCGACGAGGTATTGGCGTCCCCGCCGCCGCCATTTTTTTGGCTACTGCTCCAAAATGGTCTAACAGAGTGAATAATCATAACTCATACAAACAGGCAACCCATCCGGCATTTTTTTGTTACCAATTGGCAAAAATCAAAGATGAGTATGGAGATGACCTGATTAGATTTTCAGCTTTTCACCGATAATCAAAATTGATTTGTTTTTTATAATTCACAATTGGGCCTTGAAAACTGGTAGTTATAGGTTTTGGGGGTCTACGAGTTTTTGACATAATCCTAATGGTATTGTCGTTTCCATGTGCGACTGAAAACGAGGCTATGCCGGCCATCTTGATTTTAATAGATCTATTGTATGAATTGATGTATTTGACGATTTCAAGTCTAGCGGCCATTTTGAGTCAATGTATCAGCCGAGGGGTTTTAATTTTGCACCTCTATTTACTTCGTCTTCTTTTCGCCTTGATATTTGTGCATATTTTAATTGTTAATTATATATGTTGTCTGGTTGCCAAGCTGAAGATTATGTAGCACCACTTTTTTTAACCTTTCTTTCTACCGAGGGATATTCCTATCTGTCATTCATTCGCAATCATCTTCCAATTATATCACATCTAGTTATTATAGACACAATCACTATTCCAATAAATATGTATTGAGCATTCCTTATAATATTACTGTGTGTTGCCCAGCAAAACATTTATTTGTTTATCCGACTTATGACATGACTATGATGGTGGTTGTTTCTGCAGGTTATGCAGGCATTCCTAATCGGACTAAAGAATAGGAAGATATCATCACAGAGATCGGCTTCTGGTCAAATGACCCACCTCCTTGAGGAAGATCATGTGGAGGAAATCCCACAACAGAAGCTTGTGGAGCTGAGAATCAAGGCATTATCTCAGAAAAACTTTGCAGTGCTGTGCATGAGAGAGATATTTACTGAGGAAGAAAGGGCCAACTCTAATTTTTCTGGCAACAGAGGCAGGAAAAAATTGGATCCTTCTGGAAAGCGGCTCAGACTTATCTTTAAGTACATCATGGATACTTACCATGTGGCCGAGGTTGATCAGGCAAATGTGTGGCGCGACTGCCAGCAAGCCATGAATGATGCTAATGTCTATCTGAGGAGAGTGTTCACTCAGAACAATTCATAACCAGGCTATGCATTTAGTTTTAATTCATATTTTTTGCAACGGAAAAAACAAATTATGGCTGAACGTATTGGCTGTCAGCTTGTTGGTGCATTGTATCAATGTATAAACCGATATACCTCCATACGCTGCTTTTTTCTAGAACTACCAAATACATCACGGACATTACATACATTTTCTATTTTGTCTTTCTATACTAAAATTATAACTATGTTGATTTTTTACAACACAATTATCCTAGTTACAAATACCGCTCGTCTGCTAGACATTTTTGTTTGTTTTATTTTGGACGCTGTAACTTTAAATTATTTCAAGTTATCCACCTCTCCCATTATGTAATGATTCCGAAAAATAAAGGCTGTCTCAGTTTATTGTCACTTATAGTGTGAAGCTGGGTGTATCTTCTTGTTGAGTATCATTTCCCGTAGGGAGCAGTGTACAACTTATAGTTTATAATAATTTCCCTGTTGAAATCAGGAAAGACTTCTTGTAGGGAAAACGAGAGAAAAAGAATGTTAGTCATACATGACGAGGATTACAAAGCTCTAATGAGAATGATCCGTATCAGTAGAGTGTGCGCTTTGCTTGAGCCGTTGCATGCTGTGCGGGTTGAATCCCCGTTTGGTGCAGATATGTTTTCTGATAAATAGCACGGCCTTCCATCTCAAGGCTATAGGAAGAACATCATTGCAAAAATGAGCGGGCGCTGGGTTTGTAATATTTTATTCCGAGTTTGCGCCCAGCTTGTGTTTCGATGTTGTGTACTTGGCCAAGACAGTTCATTTTACTCAGATGTAAATAAGTACCTGTTATGGCAATGTATATGATGGATCCTAACACCGTAACAGTTGCAGGGTGTGAATGATCACCATGGAGTTGAAATGGCACATGAACGAACATGTCCTCTGACGAGAGTTAAAGTCGACAGAATATTTGGACGTGCTATCAGACTATGTACTATACCCTTTTTTGTAAACATCAAATAAGGTGGAACATATGACCGGATCAATGTGATTTAACAATTATATTCAGTTATAATTGATACAGCTGGTATCGTCGCTGCTATCACTTGTGATATGTCAACCACGCTGTATATCCCTTTTTACACTTTTCTATCGTCTATGTGGCTTCATAAATCTATTTAGTTGTTAACATCGTGGTTACTTTACCTACATCTGTAATTATGGTGTGTATTGTTTACTGTAGGGTTCCTTGGCAGACCACGGTTCAGGTTGGATGGCAGCCAGCAGCAACGACAAGCAACTACCACCTGGAATGGAAATGACAAGCAAGCTGCAACTGGAAGGTCCAGAATCGCCCGTGTTTGAGCTGGCTGACAGTCTACTACGCTTCCTCAAAGTTAAAGCCAGCTCCATGGGAAACTTTGCTGTGCTGTGCATGCGTGAGATGTTTACTATCGAAGAAAGAAAAAACAGTAACATATCCGGCAAACGTGGAAAGTGTAAGCTGGATCCCAGTGGTCAGAGACTGGACACAATAATCAGCTATGTAATGAAGATTTATAATATCCCCGAATCTAAGCGTATTCCGGCTCGCAAACAGTGCTACCTGACAATGGATCAGGCTAACCGTAATCTGCGAACTCTGCTCTTCTCTACTGCCATGCAAGAGCAGCCCCTGCTACCAATGCAGCCAGAATGATTCAGCAGTGCACTGAGGCAATACACCTTTCTCAATAACAACACGCCACACAGTGAGCAACGCCGAACTGTTTTAATCAGACAACTGTTGCACACTGTTCAATGACAACACGCCACACAGTGAGCAACGCCGAACCGTTTTAATCAGACAAACTGTTCACGCGCAAACTCGTGCAAGCAGTCTATAGCTCCACAATAATTGGATGATGAAACTCTGCCTTGCTTGGCGAACAGTGTCTATCAAACGGAGGCAATAAGAAACAAGTTGTTGTATGTTTGTTATCCAACCACTCCCGTAGATAACATAATAATTTTCTAGCTGTCACTCAAGCGTTCTGCCCAGCACAGCGCATGAATTTCAGAATTGGACGTTCTTCTGTCGTTTTATCCGAATGCTGGCACATATTTATAGATCTGCATGTAGGATGTAGCGGGCTGCATAATATAGGACATGTATAAAATGTCGTGACATTATATGCTGTGCGCATTGTAACAGAGACAATGTGTAAATCAAGGCGACGCAATCAGGCCAAAATCATCATTTTTATTTTGGCTCCTTGATATGTCCATATTATGTAAACATGTTTTGTGTTGCGTTGTGTTGTGTTGTGTTTACCAGTTAAACGTGAAATGAGTACGAGATTTAATTTCGGACAAGCATGTCCAAAATAAGAAATATGGCAATAACTGATAAATGGACATATCAAAAACCGAAAATAAAATGTTGGCTTTTGGATGATTTTTGGCCTGATTGTGTCGCATTAAAATACTTTAATATGAATAGTAAAAAAAAGGGTTGTAATTGTTGTCAAGACCAAGTAATTCATTTGCAAGATTGATTATGCCCAGTCAGTAATACCGAGGAAGTTGGTAAAAATACACTTGGTGGTGCAAACAATGTTTTGTATTGTCCTTGAAGGTAATTCAGCCTGACGAGTAATGGCCCGTATTCATGTAGGCCTACGTTACGATATATCGTAGGCCTCGCATTGGTCGAAATGGGCCTGTCGTATTCAGGCTCCCCTTAATTTGTTCCTGATTATTTATGTAGGCTGCATGTCATACAGGCATTTTTTAATCTGATCTAAGAGTAGGAAAATATCACAAATGGCCCACCATCTCCAGTAAAATCATATGGTTATTTTAAAAAAGTTAAAAGAGTAACATTTGAATAAGAGCATAATTTAAAAAAAAATGATGTATTTTTCATCAGGGATATTGTTTACCGAGGAAAGGGCCAATGACAATTTATCTGCCACTGGCCATGGAAAATTTGATCCTAGTCTTTTTTATTAAAAGTGTCCCAGATTTATTTTCGGTATGTCATATAATTATACTTACTACGTAGCCGAAGATTTCGCGGCAACATTATATATGCCACGATTGTTGTTGTTAATGTGTATCTGAGAAGGGTGGTCAATCAAAAACATTCTTAACCACTATGCATCTAGTCACAAAATTACAAGTTATTTATTTGTAGGATATCTTAGCAATTAACACTGTCAATAATAAAGATTGTCTATATTTTCCACTAAATCAAAGTAGATGAAACCAGGAATTATGCGCTTGGAACAAGAATATGTTTTACCCGAGATCAAGGCAATTTGTGCAGTTGCCAGATTTGTCTCTAGAGATTTACCCTTCTTCAATTACCACCTACATAATTTATTCAAATACAACGTATTATTGCATAATATATTATCCATGTTTATAGTGTTGAAACGAGATATTATAGTCTGGATGTGGAAACGTCAGCTATGCTGATACACTTAAATACCGCTGAGTAAGTGTGATGCAAACTACAGAATTATATCTGGGCAAATGTATCACTATGTGTCAGCTAGTATTTTCAACAATAAAAATCAAAAGAAATGACTTAATTGTGGTTACGTCAGCTGTGACATAATTTTTATGTCTTTCTTTTATATCACTTTCCTCTCGTATAAATATATTTAGTTGTTAACATCATGGATAATACAGCTTCATTTGTATTGATGGTGTGTATTGTTTACTGTAGGGTTCCTTGGCAGAGCAGGGTTCATATTGGATTCCAGTCAGCCACAACGGTAGTAAGCTACCGCCTGGAATGGAAATGACAACCAACTTACAGCTGGGAGGTCCAGAATCGCCCGTGTTTGAATTGTCTGATAGTCTGCTGCAATTCATGAAACTTAAAGCCAAATCCAGTTCCAATTTTGCTGTTTTGTGCATGCGCGAGATGTTCACTCTCGAAGAGAGAAAAAACAGTAACATATCTGGCACACGTGGCAAGTTTAAACTGGATCCCAATGGTCAAAGACTGGACACCATAATCAGCTATGTAATGAAGGTTTATAATATTACAGAATCTGAGCGTTTTCGCTATCGCAAACAGTGTTTTCTGACCATGGATCAGGCTAACCGAAATCTCCGGAGTCAGATTTTTTGTAACACCGCACACGAACAACAGCAGCCTGTTGATCAAGAGTAATAATTCCAATGCGGTAGTGACAACATCCATATCCATGCAAGATTTGCGCCGTTACTGCAGTGATGTAGTGATGCGGTGATACAATGCTTTTTAGTGCTTATTACACTGGTGGCTGTTGTTTCTGCAAGGAAGGCATTCCCAATCGTAACAATGAACCATAATATAGCATTACAGAAGCCAGCCACTGGTCATTTCCAGGGAGATCATGCTCATCAAATCCCAAAACCGACGCCTGTAGAGCTCAATATAAAGACATTAATTTATTTGAAATGAAATGTTTTCGGTACCGTGTATGGGCGATATGTTAACATACGAAGAAAGTGCCACCTAGTTCCATTGAGGAACATCATGATTTGGCATAGTGATAGTTTTGTTTTGTTTTTATTACACACTCATAGTGTAAGTCTTGGAATAAGAACCATTGTCTGGTTGGTCGGTCAACTTTGATCAAACATATTTATCATGTTGGTTGGAATGGCACCATAGGAAAAACATGTTTGAGCTTGCTTTTGAAATTCGGCTATTTCTGTATTGGACAAACAAAATATATGATACATGCGGCATTAAGGGTTTAGTGTTGTTTTTGTGCAATCTATTATTGTCTTCGAACTCAACATTCATCTATACACATACGGTTTATTGCTTTTCTCAGATTATTGGTCCAGTAATGACATGCAGATGCAACTAATAGATTTCAAGTGATAGACAACTATCAAATTTGGTGTATAGTCTTATTTTCAGCCCTTGCCCCAGATAGTTCATGTCCCACTTAGATTTCTACATGTAAAAAATTTAAAGAATAAGGCAGATACGTTAATATGAGGTGAATCGTACTGCAACCATTTATCATTATATTGAATTTTACTTCGACTTGATTTAGCATAAGCAAAATAGGACAAAATAGGGTTCTCATAATTATGGTGGTACACTTTTTCCACTATGTACGATCAAAGTTATAGGTTCAGCTACTAGAAAGCTTGTCCAATGTTCATAATCACACAACCCGATGTTCAAAATCACACACAAGAACAGATGAATTTGAATTCAAGTTGTATGTATGTTGATCAACCAAAAGTGAAATATACAGCAAAACATGCGAAGAAAAAGAGATATATGATTAATATATTATTGACGTGCATGCCTAATGATTATGTATGTCCAAATAAAATATGTGCCTCTATCGTCACAAATGTGTGTCACTATCGATCAGTGAGTCACGATAGTCTACCACAATAAAGACCAATAGAACAAACAACAGTTACTGTTTTGTGTCATAATTTCAGATGGAAGTTTGGTGATTCAATTTCTCCGTGATCGTGAAACGAGTACGGCTGCTACAACGAAACATACGTTAATGATAATTATTCTATTTAACGATTAACAAATATTCTGTGTGCTGATCTGTAGTGTGGTATGTCGAGCATGCATGAAACACATGTTGGAGATTTTACTAATAGACACAGATGTGTTCAGATATGTCGATGGCAGCGTACCAATGATTCTTCTATTTGCTGTTCGCAGGTGGGAACAGCTCTTGATTTGACAGCAGCCGGATCCACTGAGAGTACGCCGTCTGCTATGAAACACGAGTTAACAGAAGAACAGCAGGGCCAATTAAATGTTCTCTATGGACATCTGGAATCTGAAAGTAAATACTTTGATCAACAACCAGTTGCTGGTTATTATCCCATGAATGTGCATCCAGATATATTGCATGCCTACAGAATAAACGAGAATGAATCAGTGATGATGCCACAAACCTCACAGCTTCGTGTGACAAGCATTGATAAACGTGCTGCTGAGAGACGAATGAGGCATGCTCAACGTGAAAGAGAATCCCGCATGAGGCTCACTCCAGAACAACTAATCGAATATAGAAAGAAGAAAGCGGCACGCCAGCGACTTGCCATTAAACAGCTGAGCCCTGTTGAGCAGGCCTTGCGTAAAGAGCAGCGAGCAAGGCTTGCGCGTGAGGCCAGGAAGAAACTCAGTCCTGAGCGTATATCTGTACTGAGAGCTAAAAATGCCGAGCGTCAGCGAAGATCTGTTCAGCGCTTGACCCCTGAAGAGCAGGATATACGCAAGAAGAGGCATGCTGAACGCCAGCGAGAGTCCCGTAAAAAACTCACCCCAGAACAGCTAACTGAAAGTAGAAAGAAACGGGCAGAACGTCAACGTGAGCATATCAGACGACTGTCTCCTGAACAACGTACATTACGTAATCAAAGGCGTGCTGAACGTGGACAAAGGTCCAAAATGTACTCCAGTCTACAGAATGTGTCTGATCCAATGCAAGAAATGGTTAATCCTGTCAGTGTAGAGCCAGAAATGGAAAAGGACAATTTGTCGATTCAAACAGTCGAGTCAATGCCTACTACTTCAGACACTGCAGCGTTAAGCTTCCCAACATATTTTATTGACCCCGAAGAATTTCTCGGAGAAAGAACTGACATTTTTGAAAAGCATTGGTATCACCAACAGCAAAAAGACTAAGGATTATGGTTTTTGTGTTTTTAATTAATATCAAATACTCAAAAAGTTTCATAGGATAAATCTGTGTTAGCGTATTGTGAAGATTATAATGTGACATGGGTAATTACACTAGTGTGACAGAATTTAGTGTCGCTGGTACAATCGAAGTGTTTACACAGAATCCTTGGCACAACGGACTTGAATTATATTTACATTGTATTATTTGTATCCCTACGCATTATACTTTACCGTCTAGAAGCAAACTTGTGCATAGTTAAATTATTATGGCTTATTAATGTGATCCTGCCTGCTGTAAATAAGTTGAATGTAAGAAACAGTAACAGCACATCTATTGATGCGTTTTCCCATTGATAGGCTTACATTACTAATCAGTGTGCCTACTGATTATTAGGAGTTTTGCCTTGTACAAAAAAGCTTGCGCCCGATGTTTGCCAAAAACTAATTAGCTTCTAGCCTACTTGCCGCATACTAGAAAACACTCTTATTCCTTGTGTAACATGTAGTCAACCAGCGAAGGCTCCGACCCACCCGCACCATCGTTGTTCTCTCTCATAACCGCGAAAACAGATTTCTCCTAGTATATTTTATTCAAACCTGGTATCATTTTCCCATGTATGTTAAGGCGGGAAACTGCAGTGTTTATTCTATTCATTAATGTAAATACTGGGTTAAATGTATTCCTAGAATTTATCTTAAAAGGTGTCAGCTTTTTAAATTTTCCTGGTGCACTTTCCATCAGTGCAAGGAATATAGGGCAGCGGGCGTGAACACGACGTGCCCCTGGACACCCCCCCCCCCACTAAAAAAATCCTAGAATAAACCCTGAACTAATAGGCCTATACGAGGAAAATAATTCTCGTAAGCGGCAGGAATTATGTCACTGAGACGTTTGGAAGTAAAGTTATTTTGTCAACAAGCTCGTTGAAAAGTGTTCTTAGAACGGGACCTTGCATGTAAACAATGTTCGCCAGGTGAGGGTGTAGGCTTTTATAGGGTGCGCTCCCGGTTATCTCAGATTTCAAGGTCGTTTCAAGTGACTGCGCCAAACGTTATTTCTCTCAAACCATTTGTAGGATTAAACTATTCATATTCAATGCTCGTGGACCTAGTCAATACAGGCTGTGATTCACATGGTTCCACCTGTCACAGGTATCCTATGCTTTACACGGAATACGCTATTTCTCATTCAAACTTGTATACAATGTTTACCAAGTCGAGATGTATATATAGTGTGCTCCAGGTTATATCTGGCAATGTCATATTTACATTACAATTATGAGCGACAGCGTCATTGACACTTTCATTTTAATTTTAAAGCGGATTTGACAATGATTTAATAAACATTTTTATTTTCTCATTCTGTACTGTAGGAGATGTGGGCTGGGAATGAACAGGGGACGTGGATAAATTCTACCGGTGTCACAAGAGCAGATTTTATCTCAGAAACCAGGCTGAAGAATTTGCACATGAAGGCCGTTTCACAGAGAAATTTTGCTGTTCTGTGCATGCGTGAGTTGTTCTCAGAATCTGAACGAAGGAACACCAATATTTGTGGCCATAAAGGCAAGGCTATGCTGGACCCTTCTGGCGAGAGGCTGAAGCGTATATACCATTATGTGATTAATATGTATAACGTACAAAGAGATGACTGCATGAAGGTGTGGCGAGAATGTCAACAGGCCTTGAATGTGGCAAACCTTTACTTGAACAGGTGTTGAAGCGATATAATGCAAGGTAGAACCGGCATTATTATACTGGCATACTGTACTACTGGCATAAACATTTAGTCTTTATACTAACCATTTAGTCTTTATACAGTGCTTAGCCGTCACTTAACATTATGTATTTCACTATTCTGTTCTGCAAACCAAAAAGCAATAACTGCCTACATTACTTGAAAATCAAACAGTTACTGCTTTTTTATTTTGCACTATATTAGTCAGCCAGCCCATTTACAATAGGTTTAGTTGTTATTATATTGTAATTAGTGACAATTGCTTATCGTGTTATATGAGTGAAATATATTTACTTGACCATTGTGTTCGAATAATTATAGTATACTACGCCGTCATTTGGCACTAATACAGGAGTGTTCAGAATAAAGCACGCGAGACGACGTAGCTGACAAATCAATGCAATCCTTACAAATGTGACTCATTAGTGTACAATATTTAATTGTGTATTATATTTTTAGCCAACGATAGTTTATAGAAGTCATCGTCATGCGATTGTTGAAGTACATGCGCCTTAAAATAGGTATTAAATATTCATTTTGTTAAATTATCATGTGTTTCGTGTTGCTTTTATAACATAATTACCATTTTTACGCGGGATATATTTTCAAAAAGTTGAAAAGTATGCAAGGCTGACGTTGGTACATCTCAATGGTTCGTATACATATTCCACAATTTTTATAACGGCTGTCTTCTATTTTTGTCGCTGTAGGATATGTTGCTGTACCAGGAAAATAGTTTACTCGGTGATGGATTGTCTAACAACAACAGCAGAGGAGCCAGACTGTCAATGAATCAACCACCCTTATCTAAAAAAAATTCAACTATGCTCTCTGATAAGGGACCTATTTGTCCAGTGTATGAGCTGTCGGAAGAACAGATCGGCGTGATACGTACTAAAGCGATGTCAATTGGTAATTTTGCTGCACTGTGTATGAGAGAAATGTTTACAATTGAGGAAAGAACGGTCCCAAACACTTGTATCTCTGGCAAAAGAGGTACATTTAAACTTGATTATACGGGAGAAAGAATTCAAAAGATTTATCAGTACGTCTTGCAAACGTTTAGTATTAAAGAGAACGCGATGAAAACCACTATCAAGCAATGTAACATGTCGATGGACCAGGCAAACAGGGACTTAAGACGGGATCTAGGTTATGGCAAGGCCGTTCAATTGGATATGAAACTTACTGGGGGCCATTAGGTTACTGTTTGATTTTTTGTATTTTTACAAGCTATTTCACTGAGAAAAAATAGACATTTAGGCGTGCGAATGTACAACAATACAAACAGGGACATGAGGGTTCTCTGTTACTACTCACAGCGTTTTACTGACTCACAAACTACTTATATAACTCCAGTTACTGTAGGCCTGATAGTATTTTCATATTTTTGTCGCTTTAGGGTATGCCACTGGATCATCAAAGTGACATACTTGCTGTAGGATCTTCTAACTACGTGGAAGAAGCAGAAAAACAGGCAGCATACCCGAACAAAGCTATAAATTTACTCTCTGAAAAGGGTCCTCTTCATTCAGTGTATGAGTTATCAGGGGAACAACTCAGTAACATACGTATAAAGGCAATATCGGTTGGTAACTTTGCTGTGCTGTGTATGAGGGAAATGTTTACTATTGAGAAAAGGTTGGCCCCAAATACATGTATCTCTGGAATGAAAGGGAAACACGAGCTTGATCACTCTAGCGAAAGACTGGACAAGATATACCAATACGTCTTGGAGGCTTTTGCTATCAGCGATCATGCAGTAAATAGTACCATCAAGCCGTGTAACATTTGCATGGACAAAGGAAACAGCAATTTAAAATTTACTATTACTCGACGTACCGGTATCTAATATTCATCAGATAAGACATTGCTCATGAGACCTAACATAATTTCCTTGATTTATTTTCGATAATAATTCAATATTTTCTTTTTAACAAAAATTATCTGTTTTGTTTTTTTCTAATTAACTTGAGAAGTACACAAATAAAGCTCAGTTGGGATTTATTGTGTTTTTTTTACCAACATGCTTCTATATGCATGATCATATTGTTCATTTCAATATAGTGTTGTCGCGGCAAACACGATGCGTTGATTCAATGTTAGTGTAATGCTTGGTGGCCAGCGTCGCAGATGGTAGGCCAGCATTAAACCACCATTGGTTTAACGTTTCGTGTTTAACGTGCTCTTCCTGTTTATGGAATATAACTGTGGTTTGTTGATATTCATCAAGATCATCAACCCACTCTCTCCTGTGGCACACCTGAGTTAAAGCAGATTTTCGCCTCTACCACCCATGTCTGATTGTGGGCCCACTTGTATGGAAAATGGACAGTATTCGTGAGAATGTTATCATTTGGCTTAAGCGACGATGTGGTTCCTTTTATTCTCCACCGTCATGCGATTGTTGAAGTACATACTCTCAAAAATATGTATTAAATATCCATTCTGTTAAATTATCAGTGTTCCGTGTTGCTTTTATAGCATAATTACCATTATTACGTGAAATACATCTTCAAAAAATTGTAAAGTATGCAAAGTTGACGTTCGTAGATCTCAATGGTCGTGTACTTATTCCACAGTTATTATAACAGCTGCCTTCTATTTTTGTCGCTGTAGGATACGTTGCTGTACCAGGAAAATAGTTTACTCCGTGACGGATTGTCTAACAGCAGCAGAGGTGGCTTGCCCCAGAATCAACCACCCTTGTCTGAAAAGTTGTCAACTATGCTCTCTGATAAGGGACCTATTTGTCCAGTCTATGAGCTGTCGGAAGAACAGATCGGCGTGATACGTACTAAAGCGATGTCAATTGGTAATTTTGCTGCACTGTGTATGAGAGAAATGTTTACAGTTGAGGAAAGAACGGCCCCAAACACTTGTATCTCTGGCAAAAGAGGTACCTTTAAACTTGATTATACGGGAGAGAGAATTCAAAAGATTTATCAGTACGTCTTGAAAACGTTTAGTATTAAAGAAAACGAGCTGCAAACCACCATCAAGAAATGTAACATGTCGATGGACCACGCAAACAGGGACTTAAGACGGGATCTGGGTTATGGCAAGGCGATTCAACTGGATATAAATCTCACTGGGAGGTATTAGGTTACTGTTTATGTTTTTGTATTTTTAGCTCCCGCCGTCACCGTAGGTGAGCGAAGGGAGCTATGGATTCTACCTCCGTTTTTTTTTGGCCTCTTCTTTTGCCTATAACTTTGTGAGAAAATAAGCTAGGATAACAATTTTTGGTATGTGGGTTACTTCCAGGTGGCTAATGGACGGGTTAAAATATTTTTAATCTGAATTCAATACGCAAGGTTGCAGAGGAGAAAATGATGATGTGACGGCGTTGGGCCGTTGGGCCGTTGGGCCGTCCGTAAACAATTCGTTTCCGGAGCATATCTCTGAAAGTACTTGTCCGATTGTCTTCAAATTTTACACACAACACCCCTAGGGGGTCTAGTTGTGCCTTTTGGGGTATTTGAACTTTGGCCTACTTCTGGTTCAGAACTATGACCTATTTAGACGTTTTGACGCGCACTTCGTTTCCGGAGCAGATCTCGAAAAGTACTGGGCCGATGACAGTCATATTGCACATACATGTTCTCTAAGGTCCCTAGTTGTGCCTTTTCAGGTTTTTGGACCTTGACCTTGAAGTTGACCCAGCACTTTGACCTAATTTATAACATCGGTAAATCCGACTGAAAGATTTTGCGGAATATCATGAAAACCGCTCAAGATAGCTACACCATTACTATAAAACAAATTGTGAGGTTTCAGGAGAGGATGCATCTTGAAAAATTTCAAGTCGATAAAATTAAAAATGGCCGCCTATCGGCCATTATTCACCTCGACAGGCCTGATATTGCGGAATATCATGAAAACCGCTCAAGATAGCTACACCATTATTATCAAATAAATTGTAAGGTTTCAGGAGAGGATGCATCCTGAAAAATTTGAAGTTGATAAAATTCAAAATGGCCGCCTATCAGCCATTATTCACCTCGACAGGCCTGATATTGTGGAATATCATGAAAACCGCTCAAGATATCTACACCATTACTATAAAACAAATTGTAAGGCTTCAGGAGAGGATGTATTTTGAAAAAATTATTTTTGTCAAAGTTCAAAATGGCCGCCAATCGGCCATTATTCACTTTCACATGGCCGTTATTTGGTAAACCGTGCTAGATGGCTAGACCATTACTATAAAACAAAATGTGTGATTTCAGGAGAGGATGCATCTTGAAAAAATTCGACTCGATAAAATTCAAAATGGCCGCTTATCGGCCATTATTCACTTTCACATGGCCGTTATTTGGTAAACCGTGCTAGATGGCTAGACCATTACTATAAAACAAAATGTGTGATTTCAGGAGAGGATGCATCTTGAAAAAATTCGACTTGATAAAATTCAAAATGGCCGCTTATTGGCCATTATTCACTTTCACATGGCCGTTATTTGGTAAACCGTGCTAGATGGCTAGACCATTACTATAAAACAAAATGTGTGATTTCAGGAGAGATGCATCTTGAAAAAATTAGACTCGATAAAATTCAAAATGGCCGCTTATTGGCCATTATTCACTTTCACTTGGCCGTTATTTGGTCAACCGTGCTAGATGGCTAGACCATTACTGTAAAACAAAATGTGTGATTTCAGGAGAGGATGCATCTTGAAAAAATTCGACTTGATAAAATTCAAAATGGCCGCTTATTGGCCATTATTCACTTTCACATGGCCGTTATTTGGTAAACCGTGCTAGATGGCTAGACCATTACTATAAAACAAAATGTGTGATTTCAGGAGAGATGCATCTTGAAAAAATTAGACTCGATAAAATTCAAAATGGCCGCTTATCGGCCATTATTCACTTTCACATGGCCGTTATTTGGTCAACCGTGCTAGATGGCTAGACCATTACTGTAAAACGAAATGTGAGATTTCAGATGAGGATGCATCTTGAAAAAAATTGACTTGATCAAATTTAAAATGGCCGCCTTTTCGGCCATTATTCATTTTCACATGGCCGTTATTTGGTAAACCGTGCTAGATGGCTAGACCATTACTATAAAACAAAATGTGTGATTTCAGGAGAGGATGCATCTTGAAAAAATTCGACTCGATAAAATTAAAAATGGCCGCTTATCGGCCATTATTCACTTTCACATGGCCGTTATTTGGTAAACCGTGCTAGATGGCTAGACCATTACTATAAAACAAAATGTGTGATTTCAGGAGAGATGCATCTTGAAAAAATTAGACTCGATAAAATTCAAAATGGCCGCTTATCGGCCATTATTCACTTTCACATGGCCGTTATTTGGTCAACCGTGCTAGATGGCTAGACCATTACTGTAAAACAAAATGTGTGATTTCAGGAGAGGATGCATCTTGAAAAAATTCGACTTGATTAAATTCAAAATGGCCGCTTATTGGCCATTATTCACTTTCACATGGCCGTTATTTGGTAAACCGTGCTAGATGGCTAGACCATTACTATAAGACAAAATGTGTGATTTCAGGAGAGATGCATCTTGAAAAAATTAGACTCGATAAAATTCAAAATGGCCGCTTATCGGCCATTATTCACTTTCACATGGCCGTTATTTGGTCAACCGTGCTAGATGGCTAGACCATTACTGTAAAACGAAATGTGAGATTTCAGATGAGGATGCATCTTGAAAAAAATTGACTTGATCAAATTTAAAATGGCCGCCTTTTCGGCCATTATTCATTTTCACATGGCTGATATTTGGTAAACCGTGCTAGATGGCTAGACCATTACCTGATTACTATAAAACAACAAACAAAATGTGACGTTTAGAGAGAGGATGCCTTTAAAACACTTTCGACTCAATCGAATTCAAAATGGCCGCCTATCGGCCACTATTTACTTTCACATTGCTGATATGTGGTAAACCGTGTTAGATAGCTGGACCATTACTATAAAACAAAATGTGAGATTACAAGAGAGGATGCATCTTGAAAAAAATTTACTCGATCAAATTCAAAATGGCCGCCTATCGGCCATTATTTACTTTCACATAGCCGGTTTTTAGTAACCGTACTAGATGGCTAGACCATTACTATAAAACAAAATGTGAGATTTCAGGAGAGGATGCATCTTGAAAAATTTTGAATTGATCAAATTCAAAATGGCCTCCTATCGGCCATTATTCACTTTCACATGGGCGATATTTGGTAAACCGTGCTAGATGGCTAGACCATTACTATAGAATGAAATGTGAGATTTCAGCTGAGGATGCATCTTGGAAAATTTTGACTTGATCAAATTCAAAATGGCCCTCTATCGGCCATTATTTACTTTCACATGCCCAATATTTTGCAAACTGTGTTAGATGTTAGTCCATTACTATAAAACAAAATTTGAGGTTTCGGGGGAGGATGCACCCTAAGTTTTTAACTAATTTATATCAAATTCAAAATGACCGTAAATCAGCTATTAGTTAACTCGATTGGCCTGATATCGGGTAAACCATGCCAGATAGGTAGACCATTACTGGGATACTGATTAGGATCATTAATTTCAATGGAGGTTTGCAATCTCTGACAGACTGTCTAGTTCTTATCTTACTCTTAGACTGGGCTTCTTAGACCTAGTTGTCTTGCGTCTTGATTTTTGACCTAGACTAGGACTACATTAATAACCCTATACAAAATTGCCTAAATCAAATTCTAATTCGGAGCGGGAGCTTCTGGACTTATGTAGTCTTGTTACAAAATATTTCACAAAAAAAAAAAATTCAGGCGTGCGAATTTACAACAATACAAACAGGGACATAAGGGCTTTCTGTTACTACTCACAGCGTTCCACTTACTCACACACTATGTATGTGAGAAATCTCCTTTGACATTAGGTTCATTTCATTGTAGTTCATTTTCTTTTGCACAAGGAATTCTAGGAGTATTATAATATATTTTTGGTGTACAAAACCATATTATCATATGCAGCATGTATGAACTAGGTATACCTTATTAACATCATGCCACAAGTACAAAGGCTTATATTACTTCAGTTACTGTAGGTCTAATAGTATTTTCATATTTTTGTCGCTTTAGGGTATGCCGCTGGACCGTCATAGTGACGTACTTGCTGTAGGATTTTCTAACTACATTGAAGAAGCAGAAAGGCAGGCAGCATACCCGAACAAAGCTATAAATTTACTCTCTGAAAAGGGTCCTCTTCATCCAGTGTATGAGTTGTCTGGGGAACAACTCGGTAACATACGTATAAAGGCAATATCGGTTGGCAACTTTGCTGCGCTGTGTATGAGGGAAATGTTTACTATTGAGGAAAGGTTGGCCCCAAATACATGTATCTCTGGAATGAGAGGGAAACACAAACTTGATTACTCTGGCGAAAGACTGAACAAGATATACCAATACGTCTTGGAGGCTTTTGCTATCAGCGATCATGCAGTAAAGAGTACCATCAAGCAGTGTAACCTTTGCATGGACCATGCTAACAGAAATTTAAAATCTTCTATTACTCGACGTACCGCTATCTAATTTCCTCCAAATAAGACGCTGCTCATGAGACCTAACATAATTTCCTTGATTTATTTTCGATAATAATTCAATAATTTATTTTTAACAAAAAAATATGTTTTGTTTTTCTTGTATTTAACTTGAGAAGTACACAAATAAAGCTCAGATGGGATTAATTGTTTTTCCGTTCATTTCAATATAGTGTGCTCCCAGCAAACATGAGGCGTTGATTAAATGTTAGTGCAATGCTCGGTTGCCAGCGTCGCAGACGGTGAGCCAGCATTAAGACACCAATGGCTCAACTCCTCGTGTTTACAGGACTGTTTAGAAAGACGAGCATTTGACTTTTATAGATTAGAATAGAACTTTGTGGTTTGTTGATATTCATTAAGATCATTCAACACACTCTGCTGTGGCATACCTGCAAAGCTGATTTTCGTTTCTACTATACCACCAATGTTTGATCGGGGGCCCACTTGTATGACAAATATGCCTCAGCCTGTAAATATTATTATTTGACCACATAGTCCATTTTATTATTCACCCACTATGGTTGCCCTTAGTTATATATGGCTGGCTGAAACCATTCTTTAGTTGATTAAGCCGATTATGACGCTTAATAATGGGCTAAAAAGTCACCTGAAAATAAGCAGGAAACGCTGCATGGTTATAAATGTTCATTCAAGCTTCGCAAAACTTTCTCAGAGCATCAGTGTCTAAATCCATCCAATACTTTTAGATATTTGCGTGTTTTTCTGAAATCGTAGCTATTTACCCAGGCTAAGTTTTGCAATATGTCAATTTACCATGCACTTGTTATGGCCGCCGCAGCGCTTGACCTAAAAGTGACCATAGTTCGACCACCATTGTTTGACATATTACCCTTGTTAGGTTAGAAAATAGGCGATATTGTTCGTGTTGTGTGCCCTGATCCATCTTATCCAACCATCCATCATTTGCGAAACTTCACTGAATGTAATAGTTAGGTTTTAAAACCGCTCATTTACATATCCATAGTCATCCTCAAAACACTTCCTTCAAATTGTATATGCCTATCAGAACATGCGGTTTTGAATAAAATTACTTGAAACTATCATTGTAAATTTTGCATCCGAGTTTCAAATATAAACGAGATGATGATTAAACAACAATACGATTATTTTAATAGGTGTGTTATATTTTTTGTCGCTTTAGGGAACACTGCTGGGACAGAGCACTGATTTACTTGGTGCAGGAGGTTCTAGCTACATCAGTGGAGCCACATTGTCAGAAAAACGGTCATCTTTTTCGGGGAATATGTTTTCTGAACACGGTCCTCCTCATCCAGTGTACGAGTTATCAGAAGAAAAACTCAGTCTTCTACGCATGAAGGCAATATCAGTTGGTAACTTTGCTGTGCTCTGTATGAGGGACATGTTTACCATCGAGGAAAGGACTGCCCCGAATACTTGTATCTCTGGCAAGCGAGGTAAACTCAAACTGGATTATACTGGAAAAAGACTTGAAAAGATACACAAATATGTCTTGAATGCCTTTAATGTTAAAGACAATGCGTTAAAGAGCACCATAAAACAATGTAACACGTGTATGGACCAAGCGAATAGAAATATAAGACCATCAACTCATCTGGACCGTCAACTCATCTAGACCGCAGCAATTTTGCATTAGACAGTCAAATGCTAAACAGTATGCCCTGTTCAATGCCCTGTCAAACATTATAGAGGTTAGATGTTGATTAGGGAGACCCCATCTCTCTAAAAAGTGGCCTGTGGACACTGCCGGATGCCACAGTCGTCACCAGAACTGAAACACGTCTGGCCAAATTAACACATTAAAATGCCGTACGTGATTGGCTGGGTGTGACTGTGACTACACTTGGAGTCAAAGTGACATTCAAGTAAATTAGAACGTTCCAGCCTACACAATTTCACATGTCAAAATGGTGTCCTGAATTTGCGTATTTCCCATTATATTTATTTCACATCCGACGCGTTCAATATCGTGAACACGTTTGGAATATTTCATGACATGATCATTAGACCTGATGGTTAAATTAATATAATTGCACAGTTTTTTAATAGCCGTCTTGCATTTTTGTCACTTTAGGCGACATCGCTGGACGAGCAGGGTGTGTTGAGAGTTTCGTTAGATGAAGAGAGCTCTGAATACAACGAAGGCGCCAGCGGCTCTACCGGAAGGCGATCTGTCAACGAAAAGCTAGCCAAGAAGCTACCAGAAGAGGGCCCTCCACACCCAGTATACGAGCTGTCTGACAAAGAACTCGCTTTCCTGCGCATGAAGGCGATATCTGTTGGTAATTTTGCTGTCCTCTGTATGCGAAGAATGTTCACCGTTGAAGAGAGGACAGCTGCCAATACCTGCATATCTGGCAAGAGGAGGAAAATCAGGCTGGACATCACCGGGGAACGACTGAACAAAATCTATCAGTACGTTTTGAAGGGATTTGCTATTCCAGAAAACGGTACACAGAACGCAATTAAGCAATGCAACATGTGTATGGACCAGGCGAATAGAAACTTCAGACTTTATTTGGAGCGATCTGTGGACCTTCCCTAAACTATATTAACCCTTACAGCGCGGGGATAGACTTTAGTCGTCAGAATCAGACGTCTATAACATAGGTATTCAAATGAATCAGAAAGGTCTAACTAAGACATTTATGATGATTTCAAACAGAAAAAAACATTTGGCCTCCAAGGTGTTCATAAAAAATTCAGCGCTTTAAGGGTTAACCCTTTACGCGCCAAGCCCGACTCGTTTTGAATCCGGACGATTAACGGGCTGAGGTGCTGTGATTAGGAATAAATGAGTGTTCAAACATTATTATTTGCAAACGTTTGATTATCAAGTTATACAAATATGAGTAATTTTCTTCCAATTGAAGTTGTGGTTCCGCTGTAGCGAAACTCAAATTCGATTGGTGAAAATTTAAAAAAGATAACTTGGTGGGAAAAGGGTTGAATAATACAAAACAATTTACTTTTCCATAATAACATTGATAGCACACTATCCATATTCTATATAGAACCAGCATCAACTTGATCTTCCATAATTCAAAGCCATGGTTTTCCGATTTCGAATCTGATAAAATAGTCGTATCTACATCATTGTGTACTATTTGTTTGTTGTGTCGTCATTATCCAGTGATTATCTAGTGTTCTAAACTTTTCACCAAACGTTATTTGAGTCCTAAATTATCTTAAAGCCTAGAAAATTGTATTCCGATCAAAAAAATATTAATTGAAGTGTTTTCCTGAACGTAATGCATCGTAAAATTTTGACATTTCAAAACGGTATCTAACCTAAAAATATTAATTACTTCGCCGAAAACAACATATTTCTACGACGTTGAGATCACGTCGGTGGATGATAGTAATAACTTTAAAAATGCTGTAACTTGTAGGCCTAGTTTAAGCTTAAATAAAAGATTTTTTAAAATTAGAGAAGCTAACCCATGCTATTTGTAAAACCCTTATTCACTCATTTTTGGGGACATTTATTTTGCTTTTTCACATTGTCCTATAGGGCCTACACTTCCGTATGATTGTCATATGACAGTAAATCATCACATAAACCTTAGTTAAGTGATAAACCATTAATCGATATCTGATTAACGCCAATAAGCGATAACGTCATGTTAGTGTAAATGTGTGGGGGTTTTTATAATGTCAACAACTGATATTCGTGCCGGACATGCCGGTATACAACTTGTTTTCATCCCACAAAAGCCAGTAGTCTCAGCAGTCTTGTAAGTTTGTGTCAGTATAATAATGGCGCTAGTTTGGAGGGCGATGTGTTCACTTGAGGCCAGATTTTGGAAATTTGAGCCCTACCAGTGCAAGACATTAACACAACATTGGTTCAATGTCTTTGAAGACAACAGAAAGACATTAAATGGCGATGGGGAAGGGCTAAAGGGTGATGGGGAGGCGCAATTTCATCAGATGACACTGTTATGGCTCTAGCTGTATAGATTTGACTAGGAGGTCTCAAATACCAATTTGCTCACTGCTGCTGAACATTTACGCCCTGCTCGTGCTTGTGAATATAATTTTGCAACAGTTCCCTATAATAGGCCTATCAGTGATAATAGAGCGTTGTGCGCATCCAACAGGCATAGGCCTACCTCATCATCACGATGAAGTGAGAGTGCATTTTTCAGCATAGCTAGTTATGATAATAAATTGTAGTTGTTACGTAAAACTAGTTAGTTGTTCATTATTTTAGCAGCATAATTATTCTTATGGATGTTGTATAAGTGATACGATGATGTCGCGGGAGTGTTTTTCATAATTGCTCTATAAATAATAACAGCATGTAACAGATTCAGAAACATTTCTGGGAAGAGTGGACGTCTTCGTTATTTTGCTCGAAATTGTGTATAATACAACAGGATTATCAACATGACCATTGTGACCCTCTGGATAACATGCTGGTATTTGCTTAGCCCTTAAACAGGTATGGGTGCAATCGTTTAAAAACTGTCGCCGCGGCGGACTTCCGGCGAGTGCTTATAAACACTCGTGCGTTTATAAACGGACGGGCAATATATATATATTAATCAATAGGCTTATATATGTAGTCAGATAATAATATACAGTTTTGTTGTTTTTGTGAGGTACATTATTGTATAACTCACCTATGAAGTTAGATCAATGTCCGAAATCTGCAAGTTTAGCTCTTGTTTTGCTCTAAATCGTGTGTACAAAAAAAATGGCACATAGAAAATGCAAATTACGCATGCAACATCTGATTGTGTCTATATTAATCGATTCGCGAAATCGTTGTTTGTTGAAAACTTGTTAACAAGATTAAAAATACGTGAATGTGAGATCCGAGAGTTGCATGCTAATTTCGATGTACCCTTCTCATTCACCACGAGGTGACCCTCAAACAATAAATCAGCGGACAGGCTTCATTCCACACAATGGTACATTTTTGTCAGATTTAGATAGGCCCTGTGTGTTTTATCTATCACTAAGATCGGTGGGAGTTGGCAGTACATAGTAGGCACAATTCACGTGTACACGTTTTGTTTGTAATGTATGTATATATGCCTAACATCAGCAGATCCCAAAACAGCACTTTCTACTCTGCAAAGCTAAAATGCAGTAACTGCTTACTTGAACTGCCTTTTGGTTTTGTACGACAACATACTAGGATAGCAATTAATGTTTGTTAAAGGCCTATTTTTTAGGTAGGCCGGCTCTATGTTACACCAGCATGACATTTAATTATTTTGTATCTCTTGTCTGGTCAGGACTGGTTTATGTTTTTTTGGTTGTGTGCTGCAGGGCTTGAGGAGTACAGATCCCGTACATAGTAATATTGCTGAGACTGGCGAGATGTACACGATTCCTAGAGACAGATTGTATATTCTCCGGAAGAAAGCAGTGTCGCAAAAAAACTTTGCCGTATTGTGTATGAGGGAGCTGTTCACTGAAGAAGAGCGAGTTGGTTCCACTGTGACTGACAAATATAGTTACGCTGGTCGCAAACGTAGGCTGGATCCCACAGGCCGGAGACTACAGCTTATATACAACTATGTGATGCAGATGTATAATGTACCTGTTGAAGATAGACAGACTGTCTGGGAGGATTGCAAACTAGGTTTTTACAGTGCCAATGTGTACCTCAAACGAACTATCAACGAAACCAATGTTATAATGTCTAATTTGGTCGATACCACACATCAAGCAGTGCCTAGTTTTTTAGTACATAGGTCTAAGTCAAACAACTACTGATTGTGCTTCCTCATAATGTTTGGACTAGTAATATTATTTTTTATTCACGCATAATGACTTATTTTTATATTAATAAAACATAAATACTTAATCGATTTAATTTGTTTATCTTCCGATTTACTTTTCTCTCTGAAATTTCTCAGTAAAATAGTATGTAAGCTTACATTTTGTTGACATATATTATTACAGAAACTGAAAAAAGTATGTCATGAGGAAATATAATTCTGCTCAATAAAACTTCTATTTTTCTTGTAGTGAATTATTTTCAACACACGTTTGTCGATTGAGCTACCGAGAAAATTATTTCACGCATTTACCAGTGCTCATAAATTTCACCGTCGTAAATGGCATAACTAACAATAAAATGTACCTGCGATTAACATACAGTCAATTATTTGGACGACCTACATTTTTTTCTTATGACAGGAGATATGACGCAGTAGAAATGTTTCGGTTCTTCTGGGCGAACGTTACCCGTATTACCGATAACATGGAAAACCTAAAATTGTCGTATCCCGAACACGGTGCATCTGCGTCTAAAAAAGGTGTGAAATTTCGGCCTAGTAGTTATTAATTAGTTCTAAAAGGTGTGAAATTTTCAGCCTAGTAGTTATCAATTAGTTCTTTCACTTGACTAAACTGAAGACATGCTCATATTTTAATCAGACATCGGAAAATATGATTGATCTCTCCATGTATGTGTGTCTGAAAACTTCGACACTCGACACTCAAAGAGTTACTGGTTTCGAGTTACTGGTTTCGAAGTCGGATGTTTTTGATTGGCCAAGTCTGGAGTACTCCGGAGGGTACTGCGCACTATAAAGATCTCCTGGAGTCATATTTTGATAAAAGTATGGCATATAGTCCCGACCTCGTCGAGCTTCCTTCTGTCGCAATATTTTCATGATGTGTAGAGAGTGACATAAGGCAATATTCACTCACTAACTTGCCAATGCCAATGAATAATTGCTGAAGACTTATCTGCAGTAGCGGTAGCAGAAATGTGTCGTGTCCCATGTTGTTGGTGATTCATGTGTTCGACAGAACCTTCTATTTTGATTTGATATAACATTCCTGTTGCAAACTGATGGTAAATTTATAAGATATTCCTCATTGTTTCGGGTAGGACGGTCTGAGCTGTACTGTACCAGTATGACATTATTTTGTATCGCTAGTTTGGTCAGGACCGGTTTAATAATGGACGTTTATTTTGATTGTGTGCTGCAGGGCTTGATGCTACCTACAAGAAGACTGAACACTTCAGATCCTGTAAATAACAGTTATTTTGAGCCTGGTCAGATGCACACGATTCCCAGAAACAGATTGTCTGTTCTCTTTGAGAAAGCAGTGTCACTAAGAAATTTTGCCGTATTGTGTATGAGGGAGATGTTCACAGACCAAGAGAGAGTTGGTTCCACTGTGACTGGCAAGCGACAGAAACATGACAAACGTAAGCTGGATCCCACAGGCAGTAGACTACAGCTTATATACAACTATGTGATGCAGATGTACAAGATACCCAATAATGAAAGACACATTGTATGGGGGGAGTGCAAACTAGCCATCAAGGATGCCAATCTATACCTCGAACGGACCACCAAAGATTCTAATGTCGTAATGCGTAATTAGTAGGAGCACATTTCAAACAACTACGAAATTTATTTTCTTATAATGTTTTTCATTTAGACTAGTATTAACCTTTTTTATCCGTACCTGTCGGCTTTTATTTTAATGTTATTATGTATTTGACTGATGACTAAGAATAAATATGTATCATTTGTTTATCTTCCAATTGTGAAATATTCAAAGAAAATAATATGTTTTATTGACACATAATATATTACAGTTGCAGTGTTAATAACGTCACGTTAAAGGGAATATTATTTTATTAAATAAAATAGATAGATTTATACGGTCTATGTTTACTTGTTTTCAACACACATTTGTGAAGTAAACTAAAAATATAATATTATTAGTTTACACGTTCCCATATATTTACCGTCGTCAGTGGCATAATTATCAATAAACAATGTACTTGCGATAAACACATAGTGAAACTTTTAAAGGAGCTACATATTAGCTGACGACACGAGAGATGATTCAAGAGGAATTTGTGGACTACCCGTGGCCGAGTAGACTACCCGTAGAATTGGCCTCAGACCGCCAGGGCTCGAATTTCGAATCCTGTGTCTGGAGGAAAGTGTCATCTCATTCATCTCACCATCCTCAGGAGGTTCTCCTGGC
This sequence comes from Flabesymbios commensalis, assembly GCA_964017125.1. Taxonomy (NCBI): domain Eukaryota; kingdom Metazoa; phylum Annelida; class Polychaeta; order Terebellida; family Flabelligeridae; genus Flabesymbios; species Flabesymbios commensalis. Next base: position 37,527,747 of record OZ024908.1, on the reverse strand, counting down.
CCAGTTTAGCCTATATGTGCACAAAGGTGGCCTAAAGCCCGATTCATTTCATTTTTACCCGTAGAATTACATTATATTCCATTAATTGCTTTAGTTTACCATTCTGGTGACATTCTCATAGCCTGCTTAGACAACCTATCTGTATTTCCATGCTGTATGACTGATCTGGAGCACGGCTGTGTGTCTGAAGACGCCATTCATTTCAGAGAGAATTCCATTATGATAAAAACAACAGCGTGATATGCCGGGTTAGTGTGATAATGTATCTGGGTAAAACCAGAAATTGGGGTAACTTTGTAGCATCAAAAATGGCAGTGAGGTGACCATCAAAGAGGAGGAAAACTACTTTATAGGTTTGGTGCACTGATCCCAATAGAGCATGAAAAAGCCACTGGCTGCGCTAGAAATTTTTTTTTTGCTTTAAAAAATCATTTTAAAAAAATTGCAGCATTCCACTTACTACTCCGTTACCAAATCCAAACCATTTAAAAAATTATGTTACTTTGTTTAGCTTGACATCACACTTTTAAACGTGATATCCTTATTGAAGCATAATACTAAACAATCGTACATCAAAACTGCTAAAAATTTGACAAAAATTGATGGGATGAACAAAAATCTTTATTTCGACTCCGTTACCAAGCCAAAAAATACTCAACTCCGTTACCAAATGTTTGGCTCGACATAAATATAAACTGTATATTTTCTTATCATAACAGCGATCACAAATGGGTGCTCTATTAATATGGGGACAACGAGCCATGTTTTAAAAGACTATATCATCAATCATTATGACTGTAAAACCCATAAAATTTGACAATTCACCACTCCGTTCCCTTTTCTTGGTAACGGAGTAGAGTGGAACGGAGTAGTGAAATTAAAATTATTCTAGGGATTAATGAAAAGATCTGGGCAATAATTCAAAAATATATCATACGGGTGGAAATAGTCCCCATAGCAACTGTTGTAGGCATACAATCATAAAACCCAACTCGTTTTTATACCCACAAGGCTAGGAACGGAGTAGTAAAAACAAAAGTATATTTTCTAACTTTTTGGTAATACCTGTTTCGAATAACTTGTCACTCAACAATATTAATTCTTTCAAGGTGAAAAACTCGTATAAGGCCCTTTAGTGTGTCAAACTACACTTGATATAATTTTAGTTCATGATTATTCACTTGATGGGGCATGCTACAATAATGGTAACGGAGTAGAGTGCAAATGTGGGGACATGTATATTCATCAAAATTATTTATATCGATATCAATTTTAAGTCGGATTTTGATCATTGATTAGTTAAAGTGAACAATGTCTAGCCATGAAATGTAAATGTTAGAATTATATTGTGATTTTGTATCCTACAGTGAAGTTTTAAATAGTGGAATTTTCTCTGGGGACATGCAATTTTCCACGTTTCCATGACATAGAGCTCTTATAAAACCATATAAATATATTTTTTTTTACAAATAATCTAAACATTATTAAGTAGTAATGCCTAAACGTGAAGTTGCACCATTTATTTTTAATATTATTATATTTAAATCAAAATGCGGACCTTTTAAGTCCTGGGGACACTAATTTTATGTAAAATTACCCCAATTTTTGGTTTTACCCATCTATACATGTACCTGACGGCAGTATATCCTCTAACAGATCTGAAAAAAACAAAATAGGGCATACAATAGTACAGTAACTGCTTACTTTTCAAGTAAACAGTTACTGCCTTCCTAGTTTTACACCACATCATTGTACCAGGGACTCCTAATACAATAATAATTACTGTTTGTTTTGAGGCCTATTTTTAGTTACAGAGATGTGTCCCATGTTGTTGGTGACTCGATGTTCGACAGAACAATTGACATCATTTTATTTTGAAGCCGGACTTAATACAGCATGTCTTGATTCATCAAACCAAGAAAGTTATTGTTCAAACGGACGGAAACATATAATATACATGTAATTATATTACTGAAATAATGCTTATTAGTGGGGCAGATATGTGAGTTTTTTCAGGGGAATTGTCAATTTTGTCAGAAAAGTGTGAAATGTAGCACAGTCTTAGATGAACATCTCAAAGAACATTTTAAGCTATGGAGACATTTTGAAATTAACATGTGAGGCCCTTGGCAATAGAGATACCATAATGTCGATGTCCTGGAATTGCTAGTTATATAAGACGTTGTGAAAGGTCTCGGATAATAATAATGAAGTGTAACAATGATCCATATATATTACATCCGTGGAATTTACTTTGCTGTGATTGTAAGAAGGGTAGGCCTACGTAAAGGCGGCATTGCAGTGTACTGCCCTTTGTCAGTGTTTTGGAGATTGTGAGACATGAGAAGAACAGTTCACCGAAAGTTACACTCTGACCATGATAATTGTTTCAATTGACCGGCCAGTGTGTGTTATACATTATACTGTCTGGTAACTTACATTTAAACAGTTCTGCTTCATTATGTTTCTAACAGATACATCTACCCCAAGCCACAAATTTATAGTTTTACTGCATTTTTAATTTTAAGTAATTCGGCAATCGGGCAATGTGAGCACATTAAATAATATCTATATTCCTCTTTTTTGCCATATTGCAAAAGCCTCACATAGGAGTTCTTCGATGGTATGCAATACATATGATATACACTCTTCTGCGTGTTATTTGTTAAGACATCCCCACCTTATATAAAGAGTTTAGCCACATTTTAAGTAATATGCCTGCTCAACAATGTATGATCGTTACTGATATTCCCTTTTTTTTCTTTTTTTTTGGCTGCCGTTTTGGCAAATGACAGCCAAAAGCCTCCAAGGATAGTTTTACGATGTCTCCATAGCTTAAAATATTCGTTAGGAGTTTGGCTGTATCTGTTCCAAGTTTGTTGCTTTTATGACAAAATACACAATAATTTCACATATCTTCATCGCTATTGGTGATTTTAGTAGGAGTCAGACGTGACCACATTGGTTTAACATCAGGGTTGAGCACATTATGAGAAGCTGTGTTTCTGCATGTATGCTGTGGCCAGTGTAGGCCTACACACTAAGGATCAAGTTCATGAAAAGTGTGAGGGGCATCATATTCAAATGATATATTCACTCATAAATCTGCACGCCAGAGCATTATTCCATTAAGATCTAAATCTGTCACAGAATCTGTATCGCGTTGGCATACACTGTCTACAGAGTCTGTTATTTTGGAATAAATGTTTCAGGTAGGCCCATCTGTGCTGTGCCAGCATGATATTAATTTGCATCGCTAGTCTGGTTCGGAATGATTTAATAATGGACGTTTATTTTGATTGTGTGCTGCAGGGCTTGGGGTTACCAACAAGAAGACTGAACACTTCAGATCACGTAGATAGCAGTTATTCTGAGCCTGGTCAGATGCACACGATTCCCAGAAACAGATTGTCTGTTCTCTTTGAGAAAGCAGTGTCACAAAGAAACTTTGCCGTATTGTGTATGAGGGAGATGTTCACAGACCAAGAGAGAGTTGGTTCCACTGTGACTGGCAAGTGTAGTTACAAACGTAAGCTGGATCCGACAGGCCGTAGACTACAGCTTATATACAACTATGTGATGCAGATGTACAATATACCTAATAAGCAGAGACACATTGTCTGGACGGAGTGCCAATTAGCCATGACTAATGCCAATTTATACTTGAAGCGTACTATCAACGAAGCCAATAGTATGCCTAATTTGATTGATGCCACATTTACAGCTTCACCTGGTGTAGCACAAAAGTTAGACAACTACTGATTTTTATCTTCATAGACTTCTTTGAAATTGTCTCGTTGTTGATAATTTAGTCAGAAAAACATTATTTTTCGTTCACTTTCTGCTCATTATCATGAATTGGTTTCATGTTCTTGCTAGCATTACTATTTTTTATCCCTGCATGATGTCTAACTGTAGTTTTTCGTATCATTAAAAATATGTTTTATATTTGGAATAATAGGAATAAAATATTTTGTATAAGAATAAACGGATTCATTTGTTCATCTTCCGATATAAATTCTCTGTGAAATCTTTCAGGTTATTGTAGACTGTACGTGGTATTACGCACATTTTTCATAAAATTTTAATCCACTTATTATAAGTTATTAGCAAAATTAGCAATTAATTATGAAATAGTACACTTTATCTGTCCGAAATTGAAGAGTTACCGATTCACATCTTCAACGCCTCTTGTTTGTATTATGTGCAATCTTGCTTGGAATCCGTGTACATCATGTCAATATGACCAGGAACTGGCCTTCCGGCAGCGTCTACCCTTACCTGGCGGACGCGACCGATTCTATTTATGACCGGGTACAAAGCAGAGGCGAGATAGAACGGACAAGCTCATGTCAGCGGAAGTGGATTTCCAATAACATTTGAAATATAATTATTTATCTTTATTATTCTCAAATGTCCATTTCTAAGCATGTTATCGGGTTTTGTCATTTACATGAAGAGTCTTTAGTTATCTGCACCATTTGAACAATTTTCCGATATATTTTAATATTTACCGGTGGTTGTAACTTAGTCTTATTATAATCGGAGATCATAGATATTGTGAAAATGTTGTAATTCATTATAAAAAGTATATATATATATAAAGAAAATGTCAGTTCCCCATTCGAATATCGAACAAGGGACAACATTAATGATAGACCACCGATTGGGATGCTGGTCAAACATTAATAAAATACTAGATCAGCGCCTCGTGCTGCTGGGATATCGATTGGTTAGAATTAGAATAGGGTGCGATACTGCCGTGCAAGGCCAAAAGGCAGTAACGCCCTACTTTTCAAGTAAGCAGTTACTGCATTATGATTTGTAGAGCAGATTCGCAGTCAGTGGGCTAAGGCTCATTGCTGTTCCCTTCATGTATATTATGTTGATTCTGCTCTGCAAAGGCAATAACTGCTCACTTGGCTTTGCACGGCAGAATAGTGTCTTGCACCGGGCTGCTGGTGTGCGCCTTGCATGGGAGATTCCCCTGCAAGGCCCCTGCAAGGCGCGCACCGTTCGATAATATCCTGCTCAGCAGATTTCTGGCCCTGGCTCACCGCTGCTGTGGCCATGCGCCGCCGTTTCTGATGGCTGCAGGCTACATGTCTGGGTCGGGTTGCCGCCAGAGACGTGATCTTCATAATGAAATGTAGCCAGTATATGGATCGATAAGACCAGTCTGCATGGCGGCAGCATTCTGCGACGCAAGCCGTGTTCAAGTCGCCGTGATTGTGTCAACTGCACTGGGTAGGCCTGACGTCTCGCGGCAGTGATTCGGCGTGTCTGAAGCATGTTCTCATCGCTATGCTTTGATTGATTTATCTATTTATTTATTTATTTATTTTAGTAATTTATTTTTATTCAATGCAATTATTATTATTTTACGACAAAGCTCACAAATTGTAACATGTTGTGCGACAATTACCGTTTATTTTTATTCTGAATACATTAACAAATGAAAGTGTCTGTGTTAACTCTCGCAGCCATCTAGTCACATTTTTATTCACATTGAGGTGGGAATTGCTGTCGCAATTCCCACCTCAATGTAAATTAAAATGACGTGATTTTAAAAAAATACGGTGCGTTCAACCAATGTTCAGCCATCGTCGTAGGTTGTGTACCAACGTTAACTAGCAATTGGGTGAACGTCTCTTGTTTGCTTGGAGCACAGTAGTGTTTTCGAGTAAATTGTAAATTTCAACTGTTTGTATATGCATGGTTCTGCAGTTGACGATTATTATTAAAATGCGATACGATTACTATACTGGATTTAGCCAAGTATGTACCTCTATATACTGCGCAAGGCATTGTGCAAAGTATATAGAACTGATCAGTCTTAATGGGTATATGTTAGGATCGCTAATACTTATAGTCATAGCACTGCTATACCAAAATGACTAGCTGTCATAGCAATGATATTGTTATTATTTATGGCATCCCTACACTACAAACTATTGACCCAAATGTAAGATCAATGTTGGTCCCCCATCTATACCGCTGACCTAACGTTGATCCTACATTGGGTCGATAGCTCGTGCTTGTTGGCAATTTCTCAGCCACAACCAATAATTGACATCGCAGTATAATGATTGTCATAACCTGCAAAATATTGGCTTCGAGGGGAGATTGGTATTTTGAGGCGAGCCGCCCATGCATAGAACATATATATCCCTTTGAGTTCCAGGCCGGAGTGCATGCCAGGATCCAGATATACTGGTGTAGGAGTTCTATTTTTCGTCATTTAAAGCTGGAATTGCTAACGCAATTTCCAGCTTCAAATGACGAAAAATACATAAATGTAGTATATATTTGACGAAAATTTGTGTCATTTTATGGTTACGTTCATTGACGAATGACGACGGAAATTTCCGTCATGTATGGTAGTGAAAAGGTTAAATAGGCCTACAATAATATATGCTCTATGAAGCTGCCTACCTACTGCCGCCGTGCGTGTGTGGTTATTTGTTTTCTAAATATCGACAAATCAATAAACTTCTGCTTGTTTACATGTCATATAGACATTGCATGGCGTATACCACTGTGGAATTCTTCTGTGATTAATTTTATTAAAATCATATGGTCAAGAACGGCGAATCCACCTAACATTGCATAGCAGTAGAGTGACAAATGGGCCACAAAATGCATTCACTCCCAAGCGCAGTGAGTCAGTGAACAAAACATACGATGCGATACCACATAAATGCCCTGCCATATAATCAACGGTTTAAATATAGTAGCTAGCGATCGCGTTTGAGGAAAAGTATCAATCAGATCTTCGTTTAATTTGGCACGTATAAGTTCAGCAGTGTCAGTCAATTTTGGGGTAAAACAAATTCAAAATGACCGTTCTGTCAAACTGTGACGTCAGTCGGATATAAAAGTGTGTTCATGTCTGTGTGAACCGTAAGTAAAATATGGGAAATGTAGGACTATAGTAATAAAAATAGACAGAATATATTTCAACATATTTAATTGACTACAAGTTGTGAATTGCTTCCGCAATTTCCACCTCACAGTAAACTAAAATCACCCTATTTTATCAAAACATATAAGTACAATGTATCAAAGCCGTGTTTTAGAACATCCTCATTTCGATGAGCTGTATCATGTTGATAAAATAATAATTGTTTAAAATTTTTTTAAAACTTGAATATATGTGTCACTAGTAGCAGCAGGTAGTAGTTTATTAAAGTACATTTCAAAGAAGTGATGTTATAAATCCCTTCAAACACGAAACGCTCGCCCAACGCTGGCACAAAGGTTGTCCACCGTCTGCGACGCTGGCCCAACAGTAAACCAACGTTGGCGAACGTCTCGTGTTTGATGTGATGTGCCAGTTTCATCTCACATTCTAACGGGTTCTAACCGTGACCACTTGTAATTCTGTTCTGCAGAGGAGTGGAGGCGACGACCAATCTGGGACGGTGACAGATATACCCAAAGACGAACTGCTCAAACTCAGCTGCACATCTTTCTCCGTCAAGAACTTCGCCGTCATGTGTATGCGTAAGATGTTCTGTGGCGAGGAGAGAGAGAACGCTACGGTGTCAGGGCAAAGAGGCAAGCGTAAACTGGACCCGTCTGCACATAGGCTGAGAAAAATCTACAACTATACCATGACCATGTATTCTGTGCCCGTTAATCAAAGAGAAAACGTGTGGGAAGAGTGCATAACAGCCATAAATGCTGCAAACAAGTATTGGGAACTATCAAAAAAGAATTAGCCGGGCGTGGAGTTAATCTTGTTCCATGTTATTTACTCGAAAAAAATGGCATTGTTTTGCCATGTAATTTAGTAGTTTAGTGTTGTTTACATGTAGTTTAGGAGTTTAGTGTTATACTTTTGTTTCAATTTTTGTTTTGTGTTCAATTGTCATTTATCTTGTCTAAATGATTGATTTGCAATAAGATTAGATATCATGTTGACTCTGATCTCAGTTCGAGCTTTGAAGTTTGATTGACATTTTACACAAGTGCAGTCATCCGATATAGCTAATTTGATATATACTTAATCTGCACTGCTAAGCCAAAAAGACCATAACTGCTCACTTAAAAAATAAGCAGCTACTGTATTTATTTGCATGAGATGATACGTTAATAAGTGCATGTACTTAAGATGTTGGACTATATGGCCATCGCTGTAGCAATATGAATAATGAAGTCAATTCTACGTTTCTAGATGCGCTATGTTCAAATAATTCATCGTTAATTTGAACATTAGGCTTAGTGAAACCAAAGACGTTAGAAAATGTATAGTTTTGTTATATTCGATTAATCTCAGGAAAAAACATTTGTACTGTTTCTTGTAATAAAATTCATAGAACATTTTCTTTATTTGAGATTGTTAGACTTGTCTTACATCACATATGCCACAGAAAGTGTGCCACTCCTCGCTAATGTACTGCCGTGAAAACTGGGCCCAGGTGTAGTGGTCAGAGGTCAGATCTCTTCCCCGCCCACTCATAAAGGTTTAATATTGTGGGGAGGTAGTGTTCTCGGCCTCAGGCTCGAATTTTAAATCCTGTGTTTGGATGGCAGTGTCATCTGATTTATCTCGCCATTGACAGTAGGCTCGGCTCCCCTGGTCCAGTTTAGCATGTTTGTGAACATGTTTAGTTCAAATGAGAATGTTATTGGGTTGAAGCTCGTGAATTAGCATTTAAATGAGAGTGTGCAATTAGGCTTTGTGGGTCGACATGTGTACTGGATAGTATAATAATAGAACCGTTCCACGAGACATTCGCACCATGTCATCTCAATATTGAGCCAACATTTGATGAATGTCTCGTGTTTGCTGGGTTGTCACTGCCACGTGAAGCCAATATGTATTAGTCGCTTACATTAGAAGTAAGCGAATATTTTAGAAGTAAGCAGTTACTGGATTTTTATAGCAGCACTGTTTACTGCATTATTCAATCTAGTGTTAAATAGGTACAATATTCGTCGTTGATAATCAAACGGAAAAGAAACGCCGTCTCTTCGTGATTTCTACTACCAAGCTATCGGTCCGGGTTATATATAGGTGGATCTATTACGGCATACATAATTTGATCAAAACAAGTATAAACTTGTTTCTGATACCCTAGTGTCGTCTGTTCGAATGTAATCAATAACTAATCATGTAACCTTTTGTATGGGTAAAGAACGTACCACTATGCGTAGAATCACATTTTTACATTTTCTTATCGAAACAATACGTTTTCAATTTAGTGGACATGTAATGTTTCAAATCTTCAACCCTGCCTTTGCCATTGAGATATAGTCTTGCTTTGCAAATCCAAAAGGCATTAACTGAATACTTGGCCTTGCATGCTCTGCTGAGCCAGGGGACAGTAACTTCAAAATAAGCATTTACTGTCATTTGGCTTTGCACGACAGATTTATTGTGGGTAATTGATGTTTTTGCTGCTCTTGGTTCTTGTGAGTGTAACGTGGCTTTTCTGGTTCTATCCTGCAGGCATATCGGCCTGATGCTCCAGCCATGAAGACCGCGGCAGGAAACTCTCCTTACCACAGGGGATCTGGTGCCGTGCCCACCCACCAGGACACAGCCCTGCCTGTGCGTGAAATCCCAGAGTCGCGCCTGATCACACTGCTGGAGAAATCTGTGTCTCAGAGAAACTTTGCCGTGCTGTGCATGAGAGAGCTGTTCACTGAAGAGGAGCGAGTGAATGCCACCATCTCGGGAGAACGCGGAAACCGTAAACTGGACCCGTCCGGCGAAAGACTCAAACTCATCTATAAATACCTGATGCAGACCTGCAGGCCGGGCAATGACAACCCACAGACTATCTGGGAGGACTGCCAGACTGCCATGAACAAAGCCAATATCTACTTACGCAGCACAAGAACAGACATCAATTACGCTGGAACTAATTGAACTCTCTGGCCCAGTAAACACGATACCTTAACCAAATGTTGTTTTAATGTTGGGCCAACGTCGTAGACGGTGGACCAACATTAAAACATTATTGGGTTTATGTATCGCTTTTGCTGGGATGTGTGTTGTCTCATTTACTATTAATGAAAACACAATAGGTCTTCCCATCACATTTTTTTGGGGGCGGGGGGGGGGAGGGGGTTATTTATGATATTTTGGCCTCGTAGTCTTAGGTGTTTAAGGAGACATTGGAGATGTGGCCAGTAGCTGAGATACCTGTGTAGTTCCTTTAACCAAAAGCATCAAATTTAGCAAGATCATTATTTTGGTGCTTAAAATGTGCGTACATGTGCAAATGTAGGAAGGCGTACAAATATATATATACGTTTGGTTATTTTTATTTGTTTTAAAAGGGATTTGTTTGAATAAAATGTATTTTATATCTTGATATTTTAGTTTTATTATCAAAAACTTTAATCTGGACGATTAAATTTTCTAAATGTTTATCCTTCGTTTTCAAAATTACCTGTTCCCAGCGATAACCCTTACAGCGCGGGGATCGACTTTAGTCGACAGAATCTGACGTCTGTAGACGTCAGATTCTAACGACTAAAGTAGATCCCCGCACTGTAAGAGTAGAAATATTTCTAATGGCCGTAGACCCACAACATAGGTATTCAAATGAATCGGAAAGACCTAACTAAGACAGTTATGATGATTTCAAATCGAAAAAAAAATCAGCGCTTTAAGGGTTAAACAAGTTAAAGATCAAATGTGACATCAATCGGCAAGATTTGAAAAGAGTTGACTTCCATTTTGTCAAATCTGAATAATTTTCACTCACTTGAAGTTGTGGATCGCGTCAGCGAGACACAACTTCAAGTGGGTGAAAATTCAGATTGAATAATTTGGCGGTTAAAGGGTTAATTGGCGACTAAACATTTACAAATATTGATGTTTAAACACTGATTTCCTCCCCAATAACTGTTATTTAATCGTCTCATAAAGCAGATTGTGAAAACCCTATAGTCGTGCCTATGTGGTAAGGGGTCAACTGTTCTCTACTGAGAAGTGCTCACGATGGCTGTAGAGACAGACTATTTCAGTTTTTCAGAAGACTCCATTTGAATTAATTGTTTAAACTTGGTTTGGAATATTATAGTAATTTTAGTTGCAATTTACAGTAGTAGGCCTACGTAATCAACACACACACTCTCCAAGCTTCGGGTGTCTCAGACACTTTACGCAATTGTGGTTTACAATGTTTTTTAAAGCTATGTATACTGCCGTGCAAAGTCAGAAAGCAGCAACTCCTTACGTTCCAAGTAAGCAGTTACTGCTGGCTTTGCAGAGCATTATAAATATCATTTTACAATGAGTATAGATCTGCCTTGCAAATCAATAGGTAAGCAGGCACAGCCTTTTGACTTTGCAGAACAAATATATGTATATAGCATATATAACATGCATTAAATCTAACACACGTGTTGTGATGAAAACCAAAAGGCAGTATCTATTTATTTTCAATAATAACGTACTTCCTTTTTGGCTTTGTAGAACAGAGATAAAGGCTTCTAACATATATCACCACATCTAACACGTATGATGCAAAACCAAAGGCAGTAACTGCTTACTTATAAAGTAACCAGTTACTGTGGAGATACACGTATATAACATGCACCTTCTAACACACATGATGTACTTCTTCAGGCACTCCCTGCAGACTCCGGCTTACGAAGCGTCAAGCTGACCCATTCTCATCAGAAGTACCAACTTACACCAGACGGAGGCATACCTGACGACACCCTGCTGCTTCTCAAGCACACCTCCTTCTCCATGAAGAACTTCGCCGTCACCTGCATGCGACAGCTGTTCACAGAGGATGAAAGGGATAACGCCACCGTGTTTGGCGGGAGAGGAAAACGTAAGATGGACCCTATCCGATTAGCCAGGATCCGTCAATACGTTATGGATCTGTATCACATCCCTGAGGAGAAGAGAAAACAAGTGTGGTACGAATGTCAACACGCCATCAATGATGCCAATAAGTACATGAGGAAGATACAGAAAACAAAAACATAAGCAACTTTGTCTCGATAAAGCCTTTTACTTTTAGATAATGACTGACTACCGTGCGTGAGGAAGTGTCACAACATCTCGTCGCCTCGGAGCTAAAGGATCCTATCTGACACTCGTTAGAGTGGCAGATAGGATCCTTTAGCTCCGAGGCGACGATCTGTTTTAGACATATATTTTTCATAAAATGTATATGTGTGGTACCCAGCAAACACGAAACATTTGTATGACATTTGTACAATGTTGGGCCAGCGTCGGAGACGTTGGGCCGACGTTGTACAAATGTTATACAAATGTTTCGTGTTTTTCTGGGTAGGCCACTGAACCCTGTGCTGATATAAGTAAGAGAATGAAATTAAAGAATATTTCGATCATTTTTAATCTAGCTGTAGGCCTAGCTAATCGATACGACTTAGAAAGGCGTGAACCATTCGCAAATCTCATACTCATAGTGCTGTCTTCCTCGTATTATAAAAAAAAATGTTTCTCCCCTGCCCACTCGTAAAGATTCAGTATTGTAGGGAGCCTCTGTGCCTTAGAGGTAGCGTGCTCGACCTCAGACCACCAAGGCTCAAATTTCAAATCCTGTGTCTGGCGAGCAGTGTCATCTCGATCACCCTCAGGATGTTCTCGTGGCTACAGTTTAACCAATACTGTATTTGCCAAAGGTGGTTTAAAACCCCATTCATTCATTCATTTATTTATTCATTTCTGGTAGTATGTGTAGGCCCATGTACATCTGATTTTACATTCCAAGGCTTGCACTGTCAAAAAGATCGACCCAGATCTTAGGCATGTGATTCGTCGAGATAGCTATCTCGACCAACCACATATTAAGATCTGGGTCAACAGCTTTGTGATTACCGGTCCTGTATTCTGCCTTGCAAATGCAGTATCTGTTAACTTTACAAGTAAGCAAATACTGCCTTTTGGCTTTTCCAGAGCAGTATTGTCGAACTATACCAGTGGAGTAGTTATATTTTACGATTTTCACAGGATCTCAAAAATGTTTGTTCGGCATACGCGACACTCTCAGAGCGAAGAGCTATCAGGTTATATTTTCAGGCTTTTCATTGATAAATAGGCAATCTCCGACTACAATGAGATTATTATTAATTATTACCAATAGAACTGTATATTTAGGGTGCATGCTGCATCTGAATCAAAGGGGCACTAGGAGTTTAGGGCCACCGCCGCCCCCCCCCTGAATTTTTAAATTTAATTTGATCCCGTTTTGAGAGCATTTGGCAGAAAAAGGGAGCGGCGATTGACCCTCCCCCTGGGAACACCACTGATAGACACGGTAGATTCCGCTATTCTCATTATAATCCTAGTACCCACATATCCCCTCGCCTGTTGAATATGAATAACGAGGTCAATACCATATAACACTATGTAAAATACCTGTGCAGATATGAAGACACGATTGATCAGATGTCTTACCGTATTGATCATTACAATCACGCTAATATACAATATACTAGAGAAAGACCACCTATACTGCTATGCAAAGCCAAATATGCAGTAACTGCCACTTGAAAAGTAAGCAGATACTACCTTTTTGTTTTGTACATGTTATTATAACCAGGTTACTATTACTACAGGGGTTTTGGAATGATAACTAAATTTATATATAATAACCTACGAACCTCTCCTACCACTGGTGGTGCGCTATGATACAATAAATACCCGAGAAAGCTCTGAGACTGAGCTATTACTTTTAAATTTTCAATCCCTTGAAGTTGTGTCTCGGTACCGCGATCGACAGCTTGCAGTGACTCAGATTTGTACAGAAGTATGCATGAAATATCACTATACTGCTGTACAATGACAAACGACAGTATCTGCTTACAAAACTAGTATCGGGTAAGCAAAATATACTGCCTTTTGACTTTGCAAATTGCTTCGTTTACTTATAGTTCCTTTAATTACTTTGTTCAAACCATGACACGGCATCACTATTATGAATTGTATTGTTTTTATATTGACCAATAAAAAACTGAAGTTTATTACATTAGCTGTCAGTAGTTACCTAGACTAGAACCTGATATAGCAGATCTATGGGTTGTTGGGAGTCGTGTGTGTCAATCATTATCATCTTGGTATGAACCCTTTCAAGCCTGACTTTGTATTGTCATATTCATCCACTACAAGCCGCGAATTGCTGTCGCAATTCTCGACTTGTAGTGGATGAAGATGATTTGATGTGGTTTAATAATTAAAGAAAATTACTATGTACTGGTAAACCAGTTGCATGGGAATTTTCGTCCTAAAACCCTTGGTTGTAGGAGTTTGTTTCCAGGGGTGTAAAGTGATGCTTCAATGCATCTTGAGGACTTAAAGGGTTAAAGGGCCGCATCTGTCACTTCAAAAAGTGACAGATGCCACTGTTTAATTGCAAGTTGAGTTAAAAACCAGACGTATATTTTACAAGCATGTCAGATTAAAAATAAAATGGGTTATCGGATTCCCATCGATTATGTACATAGGCTGTTTAGATCTGCATACCTAAACTCGGACCTAAACCTGGATATCATGAGTAGCCTGCATCTGGAATGTAACACTCACCATTGCTTTAAACCTCTTAACGCCAGAGTTATTTCTTCTGATTTTCATTCACCTTGGGGTGTGCATTGCTCCAGCAATCCCACCTCAAGGTGAATAAAAATTACTCGATTTTATAAAGTACGCAAGTATAATATGTCAAATTAAAGCTCCGCACGTCCTTATTGTGACGGAAAATGACATTTTTATGTATTTTATTCAAAATCTGCCATGTGGTGCTTGAGTGCGATCAGGAAGCTTAACCCTTAAAACGGGAAGTTATAGAATTTAAATTTTCGCCCACTTGAAGTTGTGCCTCGCTACCGCGACCCACAACTTCAAGCGGGAGAAAATTACTCTCTTTTTTTGTTTATATTTGAGACCAAATATTTGCAAATTGTATTTATTAAATTATTATTTATTTATTGTCACATATTTATACAGGGTGGACATTATTAGCAGTCAGGCTATTTTTCATATGTGCCTTGTAGTGATTTTGTTATTTGAAATCTGAATAGAATACAGATGAAATATATAATACAGGAAAAAAACGTATCATAGTTAAAACACATTCTTGATGTTCAAGTACTCGTTTTATTCCCACAATTAACAGTGATTTGATCGGCTAATGAAACGAATTACAGTCGATTATAGTCGTGCTTAGCGATAACATAGCGCATCAAAAGAACCAACCGCTTACTTACGATTTTCTGCTTTGTATACTGTAGGCGCGAAGGAAGATTTTCGGAGGAAGTTCCTGGGGAGGTTCAAGAGGAAATAGGGAGAGTGAAGACAGTACCACGAGTGAAGCCACACAGATTCCCGCGGAGAAGCTGATGCTTCTCAGGCAGAGTTCCGTGTCGCTCAGGAACTTCGCAGTTCTCTGCATGCGACAGCTGTTCAGCGAGGACGAGCGCTGCAACTCCACCATTTCCGGTCACCGTGGAAAACGCAAACTGGATCCAACCGGTCAGAGACTGCAGCAGATTTACGGCTACGTCATGGATATGTACCGTATACCGGAGGCGACCCGAGCCTCCGTGTGGGAGGCTTGCCAGCAGGCCATGAATGAGGCCAATAAGTACCTGAGGCGAACCCTGAACGAACGACTGCTCGAGAGCCCGACAGACAAATAACAAATGGTGTATCGCGCATATGGTAATCAAATTGTTATAAACTTATAATATTCACTAACTTTACGATAGTGTAGAATAAAGCTTCGATAGTGTCTAATTTTATTTCTAATGTCAGGATCTCTGCCATCCCCCCCCCCCCATCCTAGACCCACAATTTATTCTCAGAATGATTTTTTTTCAATCCCAGCGGAATCTGTGATTTTTGTTAAGCACTTGTTCGAAAACTGCACATTGTGTGTCTATTAGCTTATTGTAACAAAGTGTTTTGAAACATTTCATACATTGTTATAACCCTAGGTAAATAGTGTCAATACAACACATGTCTGACTGTCTTTCTGTCGATAACTTATTTGCTTGAATTTATCTTAACTGTTATCATTAATTCTACAACGACACGAATAAATCACTTGAATTTGCTTTTATAGTTTAATGTCGTTATTACCGATGCGCATGTAATTGGTGATTGTGACTTTATTTGCTGTCTTTTGTTGTGTATAGGTTTACACATCTCGTGTGTCTGGTGCAATGGCGGGGCGGCATGATCATTGGACAGCCGGGCGTTCACGGACGGACGACGACGGGTCCGTGTTCAATAGCCCCGGCTACGGCACTCGGCGGCAGCACGAAGCGATCGTACACGAGCTACCCGCTGAGGAACTGAATCTGCTTCGACAGAAAGCCACATCACTCAAAAACTTTGCCGTTCTCTGTATGAGGAAAATGTTCTCGGAAGAAGAGAGAAAGCATCGTAACATAGGCGGTCAGCGCGGCAAACCCATGCTCGATCCTAGCGGCGACAGGCTGCGACGCATCTACGCTTATCTCATGACAACATACGACGTGCCGCAAGCAGACCAACGCGCTCTCTGGCGCGATTGTGAAGTCGCCATCGATGTGGCGAACAGAGGCTTTAGAAAGTATTACCCGTCTAAGTAAATATAAAATCTCCACACTGCGACACGTAATGTTTGCCCAATTTTATTTTAAGGTTGGGCAGACGTCTGCTCAGCATTAGTCCTAAAACAACAGCCTGTAGATGTATATACTGATGTGCAAAACCAAAAGGTAGTAGATGCCTACTTGGAAGGTAAACAGTTACTCCATTTTGGCTTTGTGCTGCAGTAAGTCTATGTCTAATATCTCTTTTGGGGGCTGTGACGCACAAAGACTTTTAAAAGTTGTTTTATAATTATAATCAGTGTTTTTACATTAATAAAATGAATGTTTTGGCTACTGAGAATTAGAAATAGTGCTACATCACAAATAAATTCTTAGCTGAAATAGAATCCTCACAAATGCGCTGTTTGCTTATTTTTAATCACTGCCAGCTTTGGAATAAAATTGAAAATGTCATAAATTATATATGTCAAACAAATTGCTTACAATGGCTTGTAATTTTGAAATGATTTGAAATAAAATTATCTTAATGTACGTTATATGTTACCTTTTTCATATTATTATATACATGTAATTATATTGCACATTTGTGTGCATGCAACTAATCGTGGGTGTCGTGAAAAGCTACCTTTGTTGCCCATGTGCCAGGTAGCCCACATGTATCTGTTAGTTCCCTCATTATGGTAGTATTTGGGAACTTAACTAGATATAATGAACATGGGATCGTTTATCTTACGAGGTGAAGTCTAGCCAAGACTATAATTTCAAGCTTCTTTATTATTGGTTCATATTTCACTAGTTTCCGTCTTATGTATATTTGGTCACCATGATAATGACAGTCTTGGTGAGAACGTGGTGGTCTTATTTAATAAGCACTTATGTAAAAGTTATATATGGCTGATGGCTCAATCTCTGTAACTAGCCGATTCTGACAGCGGCCTGGTGGACGGCCCGCACAACACTGACTGGCTAATGCCGCATTACTGTCTACTCTCTCTCGGTGTCCCATTACAAGCAAATCGCCTGAGGGCCGCGTCCCTTGCATTCCAGTGCTTCTGCGGATCTGAACTACCTGCCATTGTCAGTACGGCGCTGATTGATTGGCCAATGTCATCACTGCACACTCTACTTATCATTCTACGATTTCGAATTTTACCATATCTTGCCGTTTGACCATTGATTATGGCGTGGGTGTTATCGTTGTCGTATCCTGATATTGGTTTCGTATTTTACTCATCCATGTAGTACACTTTACTAATATTACGTATTTATGACATCATATTTGTGATCCCTGAAGCTTGTCTTTCCAGGTAATTCTGGTAGGGCCCATGCTACACTTAATATTGGTGTTAATCCCCAACGAGCGCCGTAAATGCGCAATAATAATTATACAATTACCTTACAAATACAAATACGCAATGAGAATACAAAAAGTGAGTGGAAAGTCAACTCGCATATTATCATTCCGCAGTTTAATTATATGCAGTTATGTCTCCGCCCATCAATGTAAATGAGAAACGCCGCAATGCACAAAGTATAGCAAGGCCGTATAATTAATATATATCTGCTGTCAGTGCAAATAGGTCCTGTCGTTTGTGAACTATCTCACCAGACTGTGAACCAATTGTGTATTAATGCTGGTCCACCGTTTACGATGTTGGCCCAGCATCAAAACAACGCTCGTCCAATAAGTATTGCTTGCTGTGGTGCATGCGTGTACTAATCACCCCTCCCCCCCCCCCCCTATTGCCAAAAGGCAGAAAGTGCTTATTACTTTTCAAGTTAGCTGCTTCTACATTTTTGCTTTGCAGAGCAGTGAATATCTGTATTACATCCGATGGGAAACCTTAGGATATAATTATGTAGGGACATTGACGTTGTGGTTTTCTACTTCAGGATTTCCCACCGATGTGCTGGCAATTCGACGGCGTACCGCAGTATGCAGATGAGGACGACACGCCGCCTGTGTGCGGACCCCTTACAAGGAGGACGAAGCAGGAGGAAGGTCCTGCCGCCCCCGTCATGAGGCTCTCCATGGGTAAAGTGAGGGTGGTCAGCTCCAGGGCCACCTCCGTTGGTAACTTTGCGGTGCTCTGCATGCGGGAGATGTTCACGGTCGATGAGAGGAAGGAGGGGAACGTGGCGGGGTCTAAAGGGAGGTCGCCGCTCGATCCTACGGGACACAGGCTCAGTCAGATCTACGCTTACGCCATCGACGTCTATAAAGTCTCTGACGCGGACAGGATGAAAGCCCTCAAGATCTGTCAATGCGCCATGGACCAGGCCAACAGGAATCTGCGTAAAATAACCACCAGGAAAAACCACCCTCTACAACATGATACGGAAAATAGTGGAGAGCGAGATCCTTCCAACTAGGAAAAAAGGGAAGTCGCCTGATCCGCCCACTAAACCCAGTGTTGGCTTAATGTTGGTCCAGCGTCTACGACGCTGGACCAACATTAAGCCAACACTGGCTTCACGTCTTGTGTTTGCTGGGTACCGTCTTGCCCAACCAAGTTTTGAGATGTGCGCATCGCTTGATGGTTGAATATGCTCACTACCGACTGCTGAGATGATAACATATGCAATTCATTTATTCATTTCGTATTATTTACCCGTTACCCCCAGGACTATAGATTGATTCATGGAGATTGTAGCCACAATTATTTAACCAGGACGATATGGTAGTCAACATTTGGCTTGCAATACCTCACGTGTATAGAGCCGCCATGTGAATAAATACTATGGAGGAGAGAAGTCTACATGTCACGGAAATATCAGCAACGATAACATCCATTCAATCAAAAACTGCCACAGAAGGGTGCCCCCTGCTACTAGATGTTTATACTTGGTCCTCCGTCAATGCAGGGGAGACTCTTGCTTCCTGGGCACTTGTTTGATATAGACCTATAAAGCGAATGTATGTAGATAGCATACGCCTTGATATAATTAAGGTCACGCTCCATTGTGCATGGAAATATAACACTTTTCAAATAATACACGTTTCTAAGAGTATTCATTTGAGAATAATATACCTTTTTTACAGCTTTGAATAAAAACAATTTCGATACCGAGTTTTGGGCTTGAAGTGTTAATTTTGAAAAAAATCCGTGCAAGACGCACTAAAATAAGTTCATCATATTGCGACATTAAAGTAGGCCTAATTTATAATGGTATAAAATAATTACAATATGGTGGCGGATAATTAACATATATTTGCATTCCCTGGGTTTGACAAGTGCATATGCCCTCCAGCAGGAATCGGGACGACTTGCCTGGTGACGTTTAAATCGATAGTGCATGTACGTGCTACTGAACCGGCAGTTATTTAGTTGGAATTTTCACTCACTTGAAGTGGCGGCGGCCCTGGTGTAGTGGTTAAAGCTGTCTGCTTGGAAAGTCGGAGATCGCGGGTTCGAACCCCACTCTGGCCTTCAAGTTTCAAAGAAACAAAATGTTTCTTCCCCGCTTACTCGTAAAGATTCGATATTGTGGGGAGCCTCCGTGACAGAGAGGTAGCGTGCTCGGCCTCAGACCGCCAGGGCTCGAATTTCGATTCCTGTGTCTGTAGGGAACTGGCATCTCATTAATTTCACCATCCTCAGGAAGTTCTCCTGGCCCAGTTTAGCCTATATGTGGCCTAAAAACCCATTCATTTTATTACCCACTTGGAAGTTGCGTTTCGCTGACGCAATCCACATTTTCAAGTGAGCGAAAATTATTCATATTTTTCAAACCTGAAGACGATCATTTTTAAATCGCGCTGATTAAGGGGACGTTGGTCCAACATTAAACCAACATTGATCATTGTTTCTGTGTGGTAAAATGTTAGGTGTGTTGTTTTTGTTACATAGGCTGGTCACGCTTCCACTCAGCCACCTGCCATGGATTGCTATATGCGAGGAGAGCCAACCTGCAATACATTGTATGACACCGGGATAACCGCTTTTGATGAGTACACAGACGATGAGGTTATCCTGGAGGATCTCACTGAGCCACAGCTTAACTATTTCAAGCTACAGGCCACGTCTAGAAAGAACTTTGCCGTGTTTTGTATGAGGAAGATGTTTAGCGAAGATGAGAGGAGATGTGGGAACGTGGCAGGGCAGCGTGGAAAACTGAAGCTGGACCCAACAGGAGAACGACTGAGTAAAATCTGCAGCTATGTCTCGGCATTATATGACGTGCCGGAAGAGGAGAGGGTGGCGATGTGGAGGGAATGCTGCATGGCAATGGACGTAGCCAATAGAAACTTTCGTAACCATCATTATAGATAAAGAGTTTTAATGTTGGGCAACGTCGTTAAACATTAAAGCAAAGGGTGCAGGAGGGTGCCCTCTGCCACTAGATTTGAGCATTTGGCTTGCCATAACTTACATGTTTGAGCCGCCATTTAAACACCACGAAGAAGAAATAATAAGTAAACATGTCACGGAAATATTCGAAACGACAACATCCATTTGACCAAGAGCTGCCATTTGACAACAAGGCCACCGAAGGGTGCCCCCTGCTAGCCTACTAGATGTTTATACTTGGTCCCCGCATTTTATCTGTTGGCGCTGTGTCAAGGCAGGAGAGACCCGTGTTTCACCAGTATACTTTAAGTACTGGTTTGATATAAAAATGAATGTAGATAAAGTGCACAGGGGGTTCATTTGAAAATAATATACCGCGGTTACAGCTTTGAATAAAATAGTTTTGTCGATACTTTGGATTTTTTCTCTTGAAGTGTTAATTTTGAAAAAAATCCGTGTAAAATGTATTAAAATATGTTCACCACATTGCGACCTTGAAATAATTCATAATGGTGTGAAAATAATTACAAATACGCTGACATATAGGCTAACTAACATATATTTGCGTAACCCGGGTTTGCCAAGTGCGTATGATCTCCAGCAGGACACGAGACGACTCGGCTGGTGACATATAAATCGAGAGTGCCTGTACGTGATACTAAACCCTTTAACCTGCAGTTATTCAATTGGAATTTTCACCTACTTGAGATTATGTCTCGCTGACGCGATCCACATCTTCAAGTGAGTGAAAATTATTTATGTTTGTCAAAGCTGAAGACAATCATTTTTAAGTCGCGCTGAGTAAAGCAACGCCGGTCCAACATTAAACCAACTTTGAATCATTGTTTGTTGGGTGGTAAAATGAACTCATGTTAGTTGTGTTGTGTTTGTTACATAGGCTGGTCACGCTCCCACTCAGCCACCTGTCATGGATTGCTATATGCGAGGAGAGCCATCCTGCAATACATTGTATGACACCGGGATAACCGCTATTGACCAGTACAAAGACGATGAGGTTATCTTGGAGGATCTCTCTGAGCCACAGCTTAACTATTTCAAGCTACAGGCCACGTCTAGAAAGAACTTTGCCGTGTTATGTATGAGGAAGATGTTTAGCGAAGATGAGAGGAGATGTGGGAACGTGGCAGGGCAGCGTGGAAAACTGAAGCTGGACCCAACAGGAGAACGACTGAGTAAAATCTGCAGCTACGTCTCAGCATTCTATGACGTGTCGGAAGAGGACAGGATGGCGGTGTGGAGGGAATGCCGTAATGCAATGGATGTAGCCAATAGAAACTTCCGTAACAATTATTATAGATAAACACAGTTTTAGGCCAGAGAACAGATCTGGAATACACACTTATCAGCAAAGTTTTTTTTGTGTCTATACATTTATTACGGATTGCATTAGTTATATTTACATAATTATCTCATTTTTAACATTTTTCCATGTTTTCCCATCTTCAACTATGAAGAGCTACGCTCTGCGTAATGGACTGGAATTGACTGGACAAGATGTGTTTTCCTGAGTCCGTGGTTGTTCCACTGTCAGTTACTCATATTGATTAAAAACTTCACACCTGATTATAGGCTCATAAATATTATTATTAACATCCGTACCAATTTGTCTCTCTGTTTCTTAAAATGTGGCTGCTGGACATATTAATAAAAAATTGTATTACATGTTTTTTTTTAAATTGACGTGAGATGTTTCTACTTATATCGACGTGGTCGGCCAGAGCAAGCATACTACAATTTTCGCCCATTTGAAGTTGTGTCTCGTTACCGCAATCCACAACTTCAAGTGGGACATAAATGAGATGATTCAAGTTATTTTTATAAGTATTATTTAATATATTATAAATAGTTATAATAACCAAAAGCGAGCGTAGCGAGTCGCTCCAGCTGCAGTAGACGGGATGCTGAGCTGAGCCTGATGCCCTGACTGGCTTGAGATTGTGTGGTCAACTCCCGTATTCACGTACGAGTTACGATATATCGTAGGCTTCTGATTGGTCGAGATGGCCATCTCGACCAATCAGAAGTCTACGATATATCGTAGCTTGTACGAGAATACGGCTGCAGAACCAGAAGGCTGCGCCTGAGAAGCCAGAACGGTAGAAACAGTAGAGAATAGAGTATTTGTATTTACCCTGCTTAATTGTCAGTTTATTTTCAAAAAGCATGACAACAAAGTAGATGTCAGTCTAGTTGGTGAAGCCTGATTATAACAGCCGCTGACGTCATTGAATTATGTCTGTCAACACAAGATGACGTGTGTCGCAGAATATATAATAACTTTTAAAGAGACAGCCATGTTATAATATTTTTCAACCATACTCCCGTCTTTGAATTCCTTTCCAATGCCATGTAGTCAACAGGGCCGAAGCCCTGGTGACTAGAAGGGATTGGAAAGGAATGTTATTTTTTGTAATAATAAAAAAAATCATCAGAAAAAAAACTGTTGCATGCGTCGCTGGTCAATTGTAGACGTAGTGATAGAGAAAAGTATGAAAAGTATTGATTTACTCCATTGCGCTTTCCTGCTTTGCAAAGCCAAAATAGTAGCTCAAAAGCCAGTAACCGCTTTCTTGAAATGTAAGCGGTTACTGCGTTTGGCTTTGCAATGTTGTTACCATTTGTTGGAAGCGACACAACATTTTTTGGAAGAAGCAAACTTGTACACAACAGCAATATTATTATCCAATATAACTACATGTATATTGAGCATAATCAGTCTCTTTTTGTTGTCACACTCTGTGCAGTGGTTTCCACCATGATGCGTATATCGGTATCAGCCCATATACACACACACACCGAGTGCTGCCGATTCACTTCGGCCGCGAGACGGTACCCAGTGCTCTAGCTGTATTTGGGCGGGGGCCCTAGGGTAGTGGTTAGCAGCGCTGCCTTTCACGCCAGAGTCCGGGGTTCGGTTCCCGGTCCCGGCGGTTTGAAAGAAACAATTGTTTCTTCCCCATCCACGTGTGAAAGTTAGTATTGTGGGGAGCCTCCGTGACCGAGAGGTAGCGTGCTCGGCCTCAGACCGCCAGGGCTCGAGTTTCGAATCCTGTGTCTGGAGGACAGTTTCATCTCAATCATCTCACCATCCTCAGGAGGTTCTCCTGGCCCAGTTTAGCCTATATGTGCACAAAGGTGGCCTAAAGCCCGATTTATTTCATTTTTTATTTCTAGCTGTATTTTGAACTGCAATGTGTGTCAGTTATGTGATGTGTGACCTAATCGCGTGAGAAAATACAAACCTTGTTCATTTCTCGTGGATATGGGAAAACACAGCACTCGTCCAATGAATAAGGTGTTCGCCTACATTGTATTCATTGGACGAGTGCTGTATTTCCCATATCGCACTCAAATAAACCCGGTTTGTAGAATTATTTTGTTTTTTCACAAACCTTCATTAATACCGATGCTGCTGCCTTTCATCCTACCATCCTGGCTTGGTACTCACTTCAGACAAATTCATCATGTCTGTGCTGTTTTCTGTTGCATAGGCTTATTTACAAACGGACGAGGCCGGGATGACGACTTTAGATGAATACGGCGAGGAGAGAGGCGTGGTGCAGGAAGAACTGACAGAGGCACAGATCAACATTATCAAAGCAACAGCTCCGTCACGAAAGAACTTTGCCGTGCGGTGCATGAGAAGAATGTTCAGCGAAGAGGACAGGAGAAGTGCCAACATAGGGGGCCAGCGTGGAAGGCCTAAATTAGATCCAACTGGAGAACGTCTGAGTAGAATCTATGACTACGTGATGTCGTGCTATGAAGTGCCGGAGGAAGACAGAATCCCCCTGTGGAAAGAGTGTCATTTGGCTATGGACGTGGCCAATAGAAACTTCCGTAATAAAGAGATCCGTAACCAGGGAAAGTGGCGGATGACATGCTAAATGGTGGAGACAACGGTTGATATAAATATAGATATAGATATAGAAATAGATATATCTGTTCTCTATTTCTTTGGGTTGAAATGAACTGCCGAACGTGTTGAAATATATAGGGTCACATGATATTACATTATCAAGGAGATCTGTTCACATGTCATGGAAATATCCGTGGAACATTCTTCGTCTGTCATTTTACCCAGCGCTGAATCGAGGACTCCAACGGGTGCACATGCGCCACATACAGATTCACTGTCACTTTACTACTTATTATACGACTTACACAATACGTCGTTATGTATTGTCCGTTAGATACTGACATATATCGAGTCTCCATCTCCCTGACACTGGTTTGCCATGCAGTTTTCTTATCACACTAATCTATACATGTAGGCATAATAGTAACAGGTCGAGCTTCACCGAGCGCACTAATTCTTCAGGATATTTTAGGATGTTTTGTATTGCATCACACGGGATAGACGAAAACTATATGACAACTGTATAAATGTATGCGCACCATTGTATCGGGCTACAAAGTTAGAACGTAAAATATGTTTATTATGTGCGCGTTAGTGTTAACGCAAACCACATATATCTTGCCTACAACGATTTAGAAACATTTCGATGATGAAATTGATTGACCATTGTTTACAGACAGATCACATTTTTCTGGAAGTTATATACTTATTTTATTAAAATTGTGTTCCAGTTACCGTTATAATATGTATTTATTAAGTTATTGGACCAAGTCTGGTATTCTTCCCCCGACCAATGAAAGAGTGACTCAGCATGTCACATGATGAGATCAGGAGATCACCGCCGTCATTAGGTCATTATTTAAATTAGGGGGTAGAATACCATACTTGGGCCTTATTTGTACATGTTCATGTTGGGTTGTATTGTCTGTTTAGAATTCAAAATATCAATTCTACGCCATGTGTTTGTTTGGTGAAATTCAAGTAATATTAAGGATCTTGCTCGTTCTCATTATATTATCGCTCACTTGTTTGGTTTTAGTTATCACACATTCATAGTGAGCTGACAAATAAAGAAAAGGGCCCAAACAAACCCATCAATTTTATAAAAGAATCATTTATAGCTGGGTTTCCATTTGAAATAATAATCATTAATATCATGTACATTTGTTAAGATGAATAACTTTTTTAATAAACAAAATTAATGATTTTGGATACGTTTGTGGTTAGATAGATTCACATCGTCCTGGCAGTGGGAAGATACTGAATCGCAGTTGCCATAGAGAGCTTGGAAGGTCGGTGGAGATATGTATGCTACTTGTCAAGTAATGATATACTGCATCTTGACTTTGCACGGCACAATAGAAGTCACTATTAGTGCAAGAGCATTAGTGAAAAAAACACAGGAACCTGGAATAAAATTGCAGAAAGCTGATTTTTTCAGGAATGATACCTGGACATCTCCCCAGACGAATTCCGAAGAGGCCCCCAAAATCCCCCTTGTGCATTTTTTTAATTCAAGATGGCCGCCACCAGGTAACGCCATTTTCGAAAAAGAGGGGTATACCCTAATTCCTCACCTTTGTAGTTAGACAAAAATATTTTGGTGTCTCTACTTATGTTTTAAGGCACATAGGGTTGATCCAGATGATCAGAAATGATATCAGCACTTTTCTCAATACCAAAAATTCAAGATGGCCGCCATATTGTTCCGATTATGTTAAGCGATCTCTTAAAAAAACACGAAAAGTAGTTAATTCAAAATAACACCAGGTAACGCCATTTTTTTAAAAAAAACTTTTGAAGTTAAAACAATGATTTCGGTGTCTTTATGTTTTGAAGTACAAGGAGGTTATCCAGATGATCAGAAATAATATCAGTACTTTCTTAATACAACAAATTCAGGATGTCCGCCATAATATTTTGTTAAGCGATCTCTTAAAAAACCCGAAAATATGCGATAACTATCTCGTTGTTGAAACTAAAATGTATTTTTTTAGCCGATCCCATGGGGTCTTGAACTTATTTAGATGACCATATTTTATTATATTGAGTTTATCGACATGAATCCCACATGGTAGTTAATTCTACCATGGTGGGTGACGCTTTGGAGTGTTTTCGAACTGCTTTCCCACTAGAAATGTAGATTGAGATTTGTCATGTTAACAAATTAATCTCCGGTAAATAATGCAATTATTGCGTTTCAATCATCCGAGCTGTCACAGTTTCTACATGTTTGGCCAATACAAAAAGAGCACATCGTTGTACAATATAGTCTAGATTTGTGAGATCCCCCCCCCCCTTTGAACAAGCCACTCTGCACCCGCAACTCACTCTTTTAGAACTCTTTCTGGAGCGACTGCTCTTACAGTTTGCGTTGGTGACAAACGACCATGAGATAAAATCCGTTCCCAGACTGTAGATTCCACACCCTCCTGTACAGCGAAATATGCTCTGTATCATACTGGAGTTTAAACACGAGGCATTCATCTGATGCTGAATTGGATTAATTCCCCGTGTTGGCTGGGGCAGTAGGTGACGTTGAAGGGAAACTTTCTAGCAAAAATCAATTACAAGATAAGGACTTGCGTCTCACACGTTACATGTACATGACATCTTTGATAATCGTCCTGTAACAATTCTCTTTTAAATACTTACTTTTGTCCTCGATCTGCGAATGTCAATATGTTTAATATCATGATAGATATCATTTCAATATCAAGATATTAAATTTTGAATATTAGGATATATATATTTCGTAATGAAGTTATGACATTGTATGGTGTTGTAATGAAATGATTTTACATCAGAATATCGGAATATGACCTTAAATTAATTGATGTCACAGTTTAGCGTCAGGATATGATCTTTTTATGTCACGATAATATGAGGACAAGACACATTAACATCATGATATGGTTTTGTAATGTCCAAATATTGCTCTTTATTATGGTAAAATGACGTTATGATGTCTGGATACAGCTTTATAAATGCAGGATATGGTGGTTAAGCATCACGGTATGGTATTAAAGTGACAGGATCTTTTAGTGTATTGTCACGATATTATTATAATATCATGATATAGCATATTAACATCACAATATGACATTTTAGTGTAAGAGGAAATGAAAATAAGAGAGAGCAAGGCCACATGCTGTTCAAAGAGCATGTGTCTTAACCCTATCTTACTTTCCATTTTATTGAATCTTCCGAAGTGCTTTTGTTGTTGGCAGTTTTGGAGTAACGGTATTTGAGCAATGCAGAGACCTTTACTTACTGAATTATATTGCCATATATATGTTGAACTGACATATGCCATCCTGCTAGTGGAATGTTTTATGTCGATCCTATATTACCATATGGTAACGTGCGTCTCTCAATATAATGTTATTGAAATGTTATACCTTGACATGACAATATAATATCCTGACATTAAAATGCCATATCCAGACTTTAAAGTGACATATCCTGATATTCTATGGTCACATTAAAATATTGTAGTGTCATATTCAGTCATTATAATGTCACATTAGAATGCCGCCAAGCCCGCCATATCTTGATTTGATAATGTCATATCCTATCATAAAAAATGGAATATCTTGACATTCAAATCTTATTGTGTGATATAAAATGACAAAATTTGGACATTATATTACCATCTCATGACGTTAAAGTGTCATATTCTGATAAATTACAATCCAATATCCTGGCATAAATATGCCAGATCCTGACTTCGAACCGTTTTTTTATGTTTTTTTCTATTTTAATGTCATAATCCGACACATCATCACATTACAATGCTATATTGTGACCTCAATGTGTCATTTCATCAATGTATAAAGTCATATCCCAATATTCAAGTACCATATCCTAATATTCAAATATCATATCCTGACATTGAAATGTCATAGTGATGTTAAAATGATATATCACGAAATTGTATTGCATTTCGTGATAATATGATGCCATATCTTTTCATTTTATTACAGCAACGTGATGTTTAGCCACTATATGCTGCCTTTATAAAGCTGTATTGAGCCATCATAACGTGATTTTGCTATATTAAACACCAATGTTTGGACATTATATTAGATATCATGATATTAAAGTGTCATACCCTGATATCATATCATATATCCTGACATAAAACTATCATATCCTCACGTTAAGCTGTCACATCCTCTAATTTGATGTCATATTTCGACATTTCAATGTAATATCACATTGCAATATCATACAATGTCATATATTTATTACGTAATACACTAATATTCAAATAAAATATCTGAATATTCTAATCTATAATCCAAAGTATTTATTACCATTTTCGGGAAATTGACCAAATTACATAGGCCTATAGATGGCCAAACTCTGCCAGTAAGATGATGTGATTTAATTTTTTTCTTATTTAGTAGTACATGTAAATAAGCAACAGTCTCGTAGGACACGTGTTCAAGCTGGTGTAATATTGTACTTAGCTCTGTTATTATGTTCATCCACACAAAATTAGCTAATATTCATATCCTAGAATAATCATAACTAATACTTAACCAGAATCGAAAAACATTTTATATAGGCCTTCTATATAAAATACCTACATTGGAATTAGTCACTGGGTTTGAAACTGGAATTTCTTACGCTATCTCAGGCTTCAAATGAATGAAAAATACCCTTATATTTAAAAATAAGACATGTTAGAATTTTTAATCAATGATTTCTGACATATGATATTTTGTAAATTTAATAAATCTATATCTATATTCCCATATGAAAAAGCAGTTGGACATCGCTTAATCGTGGCACCTGCGCTGAAAGAGCTTACCAATATGGCAGCCATGTTGGATTTTGTGTTGATAAGCACATTCTATTAAAAAAATTGGTGATGGAAATATATTCTAAATTCTAGATGGCTCTGAAAAAAAAGTTTCAACAACATGATGATTAACTGCAAAAGTTAGGAATTGGGGTATACTCCTGGTTTTTTTTGGAAAAATGACGTTATATGGTGTTACATACCATTCAACTATGTGGGATTTATGTTGATAAATTCACTATAATAAAATTTTGGTGATCTAAATAAGTGCTAGACTCCATGGGTTTAGACAAAAAATACATTTTAGGCTCAACAACGAGATAGTTACCTCATATTTTCGTTTTTTTAAGAGATCGCTCAACATACTCAGTATATCAATATGGCGGCCATCTTGGATTTTTGGTATTGAGAAAAGTACTGATATCATTTCTGATCATTTGGATGAACTCTTTGTGTCCTCAAACATAAGTAGAGACACCTAAATATTTTTTTTCTAACTGCAAAAGTGAGGAATCATGGTATACCCCTGTTTTTTCGAAAATGGCGTTACATGGTGGCGGCCATCTTGAATTAAAAAAAATGCACAGGGGGGATTTTTGGGGCCTCTTCGGAATTTGTCTGGGGAGATGTCCATGTATCATTCCTGAAAAAATCAGCTTTCTGCAATTTTATTCCAGGTTCAACCCTAATGCTCTTGCACTATGTAGCCGGAGAGGTATTGAGCACTACAAATGTCGCTGTGTAGGACTCCATAGAAAGTTGGCGAGGTATGAAGAGCTGGGGAGGTGGTTGTAAAGAGGTGGGTGGGTCTCGGTGTGAGCCAGACAGGTCGACGTGGAAAGCTATCCAAGCAAACACGAGATGTTGAATCAATTTCGTTTTATATTAGACCAGCGTCCTAGAAGGTGGGGCAATATTGAACCAATTAACGTATTGTCAACCGGCGTTAAACTAACATTGATTCAACGTCCTGTGTCTGCTGGGATGAATGTTATTTTGCTATGAGCTCAGCTCATCTCTGGCAACGTTGTAGAGAGGTGGCTGGGTCGCGATGTGGCTACGCCTCCAGCAAACACGATACATCGATCCAATGTTGGTTTAACGCTGTCGCAGCGTCGAAGATGGTGGGACAACATTAAACCAACATTGAATGAATGTCTTGTGTTTGCTGGGATCGCAGCTGAGCTGATAGCAAAATAACCATTTCGCAATATTAACCCTTTAAGTTCTAGTCGCGTCCATAGCCATGTTCAGCCTTTTTTATTTGACCTTAAAACAAGACAAGTTGTATGAGAAATATACGTTACATTTCCTAGATTGGCATCACTTTTAATTGAAATTGTACCACTGGTATATAAGTAAGTTATACCCGCCTGAAGTCGTGGGAGACAACAAGTTACTAACAATAAATGTATATTACCTAGAGCTTTAAGGGTTAAAAAAGCAAGGAGACTGCATAGGTAGGTGGTAAGGGGTTTCTTAAATCTGAATTCGCATCATGACATCATGCCCCTGGAGGGCTTTACACATGCAATATTACAAGCAAAAACATCGTGTAATATATATATATATATATATATATATATATATATATATATATATATATATATATATATATAATCCCAGCAAACTGAAGACGTTTACCCAATATCGGTTCAATGTTGGGCCTTCGTCTGCGACGCTAGTCCAACATTAATCGAACCGTTTTGGTTAACGTCAGCTGGGATGCTGAACCAACGTGTCAAACGTTGGTATAACATTCAGTCAACTTGGTAACACGATACGTCGACCACATGTAATGTTGCTTCAATGTTGGTCCACCGTCTGCGACGTTGGTCCAACATTCAAACAACATTAGGTCAACGTGCGTGCTGGGGTGACTGTTTTGAGATTACTGACGTTACTTTGCTGACTTTGAACAGGCAGAGTGCCCCGTTTACGAGCTGTCCAGCCGCATACTGCAGACGCTGAGAATGAGGGCCAACTCACGCAGGAACTTTGCCGTGCTCTGCATGAGGAAGATGTTCACGGAAGAGGAGAGAACCAACTCTAACATCGCGGGTCAGAGGGGCAGGCGCAGACTGGACCCTGATGGACAAAGGCTGCAGGCCATCTACAGCTACGTCATGCTCACGTATGATGTGCCGTCTGCGGAACGGGGGGCGATCGAGAAGGACTGCCACTTGGCCATCGACGAGGCCAACAGATACATCAGGTTTAAGCACAGGAGACGACCTGAAAACTTTAAAATTAACTAGGACCTACAGGAGTTAGAACAGCTCCTTAAATTCAGAGAATATATTTTGTAACCGCATATATACTTTTTTTTACAAACTGTTTAAAGCAGTTTTGTCTGTATACACTGGTTGTATAAAATTTACGTATATCTAATCTATGGTTTCTTGCTTGAATGGCTCACCACAAATGACACGCTGTCAACGTATAACAAGAATCAGCTGTTATCTTTATAGAAACATCCAGTAAATGTAATATATATTTATTTAGTTATTTAGAAGGGTGAATTGCGGTGTACATATATAATAGATGAATTTAATAATTGGATATATAATGACTACTGTTTTTAATTCTTTTGGTTTTAAGGTTTTGGTTGAAAATAAACGAGTTCGTGTCAATACTGATAATGTTTTATTGTTTTTAAATTACTACATTTGAACGATTAAGTCACGAAAGTTGTAAATAGGTTCAGATCCAATGAAATGGTTAATGTCATCACTGAATATTATCAATTCATGACACATGCAAGTCAAAGAATAACCAATAACCAGACCAGTCAACTTCAGGAAAGGGGATGTGGATGAATTCAGCACACACGTTTATTCTAAAATGAATATATTTCTTGATATGCATAATGTGTTTGCATGAACACCTGACTGGAATAGCCGTACGCATAAATCAGCTAAGCCATTTCTTTACCATGTCACGTTTTTTGTTTGCTTATTTGTATTATCATCGACTGATCTAGATGTATTGTGTTGTTTGTCCTGCAGATTAAGCTGTTCTTGTCGGATTCTGAGTTGAGAGCGCTGAAGGAAAAGGCCTCGTCCAGAAAGAACTTTGCAGTGTTGTGCATGAGGGAGATGTTCACAGATGTGGAAAGGATGGATGCCAGTATCGCTGGCACGAGAGGCAGGGCAAAGTTAGACGCATCAGGAGAACGTGTTGCAATGATCTACCACTATGTGCGGACTATGTATTCTGTGCCTGACCTGGAGCGTGCATCAGTTGAGCCTGAATGTCGTAAAGCAATGGATCTGGACAACCGGATGCTGCGTGCTAGAGGTCCTGCGCATGCACGCTGGAGCAATCTCTACAATCAGTTCAAATAACTGCTTATAACTCATGGAATCTAACAGCTCCGTCACGAAAGAACTTTGCCGTGCGGTGCATGCCGGGGGTGCATGAGAAGAATGTTCAGTGTGGATGAGAGTAGAAGTGCCAACATAGGGGGCCAGCGTGGAAGGCCTAAGTTAGCTCCAACTGTAGAACGTCTGAGTAGAATCCAGGTAGAATCTATGACTACGTGATGTCGTGTGGGAAGAGCGTCATTTGGCTATGGACGTGGCCAATAGAAACTTCCGTAATAAAGAAATTCGTAACCAGGGAAAGTGGCGGATGACATGCTAAATGGTGGAAACAACAGCCGAAGTGAACTGCCAAACGTGTTGTTAGCTCCCGCCGTCACCGTAGGTGAGACGGAGGGAGCTATGGCCTCTTCTTTTGCCTATAACTGGTTACTTCCAGATGGATAATGGACAGGTTAAAATATTTTTAATCTGAATTCAATACGCAAGGTCGCAGAGGAGAAAATGATGATGTTACGGCGTTGGGCCGTCCGTAAACAATTCGTTTCCGGAGCATATCTCTGAAAGTACTTGTCCGATTGTCTTCAAATTTTACACACAACACCCCTAGGGGGTCTAGTTGTGCCTTTTGGGGTATTTGAACTTTGACCTACTTCTGGTTCAGAACTCTGACCTATTTAGACGTTTTGACGCGCACTTCGTTTCCGGAGCAGATCTCGAAAAGTACTGTGCCGATGACAGTCATATTGCACATACATGTTCTCTAAGGTCCCTAGTTGTGCCTTTTCAGGTTTTTGGACCTTGACCTTGAAGTTGACCCAGCACTTTGACCTAGTTTATAACATCGGTAAATCCGACTGAAAGATTTTGCGGAATATCATGAAAACCGCTCAAGATAGCTACACCATTACTATAAAACAAATTGTGAGGTTTCAGGAGAGGATGCATCTTAAAGAATTTCAAGTCGATAAAATTAAAAATGGCCGCCTATCGGCCATTATTCACCTCGACAGGCCTGATATTGCAGAATATCATGAAAACCGCTCAAGATAGCTACACCATTAATATCAAATAAATTGTAAGGTTTCAGGAGAGGATGCATCTTGAAAAATTTCAAGTTGATAAAATTCAAAATAGCCGCCTATCGGCCATTATTCACCTCGACAGGCCTGATAGTGTGGAATATTATGAAAACCGCTCAAGATATCTACATCATTACTATAAAACAAATTGTAAAGTTTCAGGAGAGGATGCATTTTGAAAAAATTCAACTTGTCCAAGTTCAAAATGGCCGCCAATCGGCCATTATTCACTTTCACATGGCCGTTATTTGGTAAACCGTGCTAGATGGCTAGACCATTACTATAGAAGAAAATGTGTGATTTCAGGGGAAGGTACTTCTTGAAAAAATTCGACTCGATAAAATTCAAAATGGCCGCTTATCGGCCATTATTCACTTTCACATGGCCGTTATTTGGTCAACCGTGCTAGATGGCTAGACCATTACTATAAAACGAAATGTGAGATTTCAGATGAGGATGCATCTTGAAAAAATTTGACTTGATCAAATTTAAAATGGCCGCCTTTTCGGCCATTATTCATTTTCACATGGCTGATATTTGGTAAACCGTGCTAGATGGCTAGACCATTACCTGATTACTATAAAACAAAGTGTGAGTTTTCGGGGGAGGATGCACCCTGAAAATTTTGAATTTACGAATTCAAAATGGCCGAAAATCAGCATTATTTACCTCGATATGGCTGATGTCAGGTAAACCGTGCTAGATAGCTAGACTATTACTATAAAACAAAATGTGACGTTTCGTGAGAGGATGCCTTTTAAAAACTTTCGACTCAATCGAATTCAAAATGGCCGCCTATCCGCCACTATTTACTTTCACATTACTGATATTTGGTAAACCGTGTTAGATAGCTGGACCATTACTATAAAACAAAATGTAACGTTTCGAGAGAGGATGTCTTTTAAAAACTTTCGACTCAATCGAATTCAAAATGGCCGCCTATCGGCCACTATTTACTTTCACATTGTTGATATTTGGTAAACCGTGTTAGATAGCTGGACCATTACTATAAAACAAAATGTGAGATTTCAGGAGAGGATGCATCTTGAAAATTTTTGACTCGATCAAATTCAAAATGGCCCCCTATCGGCCATTATTCACTTTCACATGGGCGATATTTGGTAAACCGTGCTAGATGGCTAGACCATTACTATAGAATGAAATGTGAGATTTCAGCTGAGGATGCATCTTGGAAAATTTCGACTTGATCAAATTCAAAATGGCCGCCTTTAGGCCATTATTTACTTTCACATGGCTGATATTTGGTAAACCGTGCTAGATAGCTAGACGATTACTATAGAATGAAATGTGAGATTTCAGATGAGGATGCATCTTGAAAAATTCTGACTCGATCAAATTCAAAATGGCCCCCTATCGGCCATTATTTACTTTCACATGCCCAATATTTTGCAAACTGTGTTAGATGTTAATCCATTACTATAAAACAAAATTTGAGTTTTCGGGGGAGGATGCACCCTAAGTTTTTAACTAATTTATATCGAATTCAAAATGACCGTAAATCAGCTATTAGTTACCTCGATTGGCCTGATATCAGGTAAACCGTGCCAGATAGGTAGCCCATTACTGGGATACTGATTAGGATCATTAATTTCAATAGAGGTTTGCAATTTCTGACTGACTGTCTAGTTCTTATCTTACTCTTAGACTGGGCTTCTTAGACCTAGTTGTCTTGCGTCTTGATTTTTGACCTAGCCTAGGACTACATTAATAACCCTACACAAAATTGCTTAAATCAAATTCTAATTCGGAGCGGGAGCTCCTGGACTTATGTAGTCTTGTTGGAATATGTTCAAATTTCATTGAAATATCCGTTCGACAACAGCATACTTCGTCTGTCATTTTGCCCTGCGCTCAATCGAGACCTCGAACGGGTGCACATGACGCCACATACAGGTTCACATGTCAGTGTCACTTCACTAGTTATTTTGTGACTTACATGTTGAATACGTCGTTAGATATTGTCCGTTGGATGCTGACATACATTGAGTGACTATCTCCCTGACATTGTTTTACCACACAGTTCTCTTAACACAATATAGCTGCTTTACAGGAAGGCCTATAATGGTAGCAGGTCTACCTTTACCGAGTACAGTAATTTGCAGTAGACAAACAAAGTTGTTACGACTAAGTTTTGACCACTAATTGTTTAGGATATTTTAGGATGCTTTATATTGCATCACACGGGATGGACGAAAATTGAATGACAACTGTATGAATGTATGCGCATCATTGTATTGTGCTACATAGCTAAAACGTGGAATGATAGTGGGTTTATTATGTGTCCATTAGTGTTAACGCGAACCACAGATATCTTGCCTACAACGATTTAGAAACTTTAGTTAGAATGTAATTGATTGACCATTGTTTACAGACATTCAATTTCATGTTATTCAATTCAATAAATACTTTTATCACCACGACGTGTTGTTTTTATTGTTAATATATTTTACTTCTGGAAAAAAGCTATATGTTTATTTTGATAAAATTATTTACCACTTTAAAACAACTGATATGATGGTATACCGTTAAAATAATGTAACTATTAAGTTTTTTGCATAACTAAAGCGATATAGCCACATAGTATTTTGATTTTATAATTGATTTTAAATTGCAATTAATTGTACACGTTTATGTTGGGTTACATTTTTTGTTTACAATTTTAAAATATTCATTCTGCGCCATGTTTGGCTTGTTTAGTGGAATGCAAGTAATATTAAGGGTCTTGCTCGTTCTCATTATAGTATCGCCCCCGTTTTTGGTTTTCGCAAAAAGTCGCTATTAGGTGGCCATCTTGGATTTTTTTCAGCAATTATTGAACTTGTCCCAGATTCAGAACTTGAAATGCGAAAAATCTCAATAAATCGGCCATTATGATTTTCGTTCGGCCATTATTGAGCTTGTCCAAGAACTGTTTACTAGCAACACGTGCAGAAAAAAATTGTGAAGAATATATGAAAAACATTTCAAGTTATCGGGCCCACAAGTAAATGATGGTAACTTACGTGGTTAGATAGCTTCAAAGCTTCCTGGCAGTAGGAAGATACTGAATCTCAGCTGCCGTAGAGAGCTTGGAGGACGGTGGAGAAACCCAAGGAATCTATAGGGAGATTCCTTGAGATACCCGAGAAAACCTGGTATAGAGGGCTACACATGACGCCGTGTAGAACCACAGGTGGCACCACTCGCATGAGCTATAATTGAGCATACAGTTGTATACTCAATTATAGTTCATGCGAGTGGCACCACCTGAGGTAAAACTAAGTCACGTTGTTTTGCTTATTTTTATTATCGGGTAATCATCGACTGATCTGGATGTATTGTGTTGTTTCTCCTGCAGATTAAGCTGTGCTTGTCGGATTCCGAGTTGAGAGCGCTAAAGGTAAAGGCCTCGTCCAGAAAGAACTTTGCAGTGTTGTGCATGAGGGAGATGTTCACAGACGTGGAAAGAATGAATGCCAACATCTCTGGTATGAGAGGCAGGGCAAAGCTAGATGCATCGGGAGAACGTGTGGCAATGATCTACCACTATGTGATGACTATGTATTCTGTGCCTCAACTGGAGCGTGCATCAGTAGAACTTGAATGTCGTAAAGCAATGGATCTGGCCAACAGGCTTATGCGTGCCAGAGGACCTGCGCATGCACGATGGACCAGTCTCTACGATCAGTTCAAATAACTGCTACATATAAATATTTGACTTTTTATAACTCGTGCAATTTAAGTAATTGGCCGAACAGAGGACTTGGCCTAATCATTTTACTTTCGCCGTGTGTAGTTTGGGGTTCACGATGATGTCATATCAATGAAAGAGGACACGAATGTATTTACATGTGTATATAAAGTAATGGTAGATTAGCATTTGGTCGTCCAAACACAAACAAAACATTACCTGTTCACCTGGAAAGTAATTACAGCCTTCTGACTTCGCACGGTAGCACTATAGGCGTGATATGGCTGTATTATTAGTACATGTATTGATGGAGGCGAAATAGATGGGATAAAGACGGTCTTTGTATTAAAACCCTGGTGTAAAGTGGTTTCTTTCATGGTATCTTATTGTTTTCATTTATCACGGTGGAAACCCAGCACATCGTTCTACTTCATAGCGTTTTTTACATAAACCGTTTCTTAGAATTCATATACGTTTGTGTTGAATAAAAATGTTTTTACAGGTCATAACTTTTATTTTTTTTACTACAATTGACATAGGAAAGACAACAGGTAACACTCCTCTTTCAATCAAAGTATAATTATTCTGAAATAATATAATTATATGATTATTCTGAAATTATATGATTATTCCGAAATAATAGAGTTATAGAAGCATCCGATCAGATTCGACGGTAAAATGGTTGTTGCACCCTTCGTTTTCTCATTTTAATAATATTGGGATATAGGTCTACACCGACTCACCTTAAGGTAACCTTCATAGGTGTGGCAATTAACAAAATAACATGATCTGAAAAAGGAGTTTACTTTTTTGTATGTAATTATACACTAAGAATGACGCATGTTTTATGTTATGTGCCCACAGGGGAATCATGCCTGGCCCACGAGTTTTATATCAGAAGATCGACATAAGGGCTGGACGCCTCAGAGCTTGAACCACTACCGTGTCAGGGGTGACTTCAACGGCCAGGGAACGATGTACGGGATGGAAAAGGGACATCAAGAACTGTCAGACCAAATTCTGGACAGGTTGAGAATGCAGGCGTCGTCTCGTCGTAACTTCGCAGTTTTGTGCATGCGGCTTATGTTCAGAGACGAGGAGAGGGTAGGCACTAACATAGGAGGTTCGAAGGGAAGAGCCAAGCTGGACCCTTCAAATAGCAGACTATCGGCCATCTACCGCTACGTGATACAGATGTACCAGGTACCCGAAGAACAGCAGAATCAAGCGATTCAGGAATGTATTATAGCCATAGACCTTGCTAACAGAAACTTTAAGTATAGAGGCGAGATGAACTAAAAAGCGTGTTTTGGCATTAGTTTGATCTGGATCAGGAGGATATTGACGGGGGATCACCTGATTATAACATCATAAGATGAAATTGTCCACTTGCATTGTGGCTAGATATGTGTAACATATAATGCATTTATGAATCAAACGGAACAATGGTATTGCCGTGCTTAGGTAAAGTCAGTCATTTTGTTGGCCCAACGTTGTCCAGCGTCGCAGTATTGTTAGTCATCAGGTTTATTCAGCAGAGAAACTTCATTAAACATATAGACTATATTGTGGATATAATTAAATCAGAGCAAAGTTTCAGGGAAGCAGATCTTGATCATGTATAACGATGAGGAATACAGTGAGATTTGAAAAAAAATCTGACAGATAGGCCTTCAACATTTGATCTATTTTCAGTGAAAATTGGGAATAAGACGTTTGCGAAACATATCTTGTCATTTGCGGTGGATCTACTCCTCTAATTGTTGTAGAATGCTAGTTGGTGATGGGATTGAACAGATTGAATAACATTATAAGTATAGCTATTTTATGTCCCATCACTTATAGCCATTGATGTTTGTATCATGCGAGAGTTCCAATTTTATAGTAGGCTAGATGTTTTGACGATTGACTTCTTTTAAACAAAATACCATAGTATCCCTCGCAAAACCCCGACATTTTTTCTAGATGGATACATCCAAAATGCGCCATATTGAGAAGCCAACCTTTGACATATAACAGCTATAAATATGGATGTATATATATTTTTTTGTCATGGTTTAATTTGACCTTGAGAACTTTTTAAGAAACAAGTTTTGTTCATTTAAAAATGATTTGCTTTTGTCGATGTTTATTATTATCATGTCACATTTATATATTTATATATGCAAAAGGATGAATTTCACAGATGACTATTCATATTAATTTTCATTATACCAACTGGTTATGATCGATAAATGAAGTATACTCATGTACAAAATATGTACTACAAATAAATCTTTTATCAGAAAAATCCTGATTATCCTGTCAATTATAACTTTGTATAAATTATTAACATGATCTCTTAATAGAGATATGTAAATCATTGTTGACTGGATGATTATGCCAACAAAGTATATTTCAAAATCATTTGTGAACAATAATTATGCAGCTTTATGTAATAAGCATCTTTTGATTGTTCACTATGTCACGCGACAGTTGTCTGACTGATAATAACAAATATTTCGGTTTATTGTCATGTCAATAAACACTGCGTTTTTGTAATTATATTTATAAAGGTTAAGTTGAATTGAAATTTTGAAATTTCAAGCTCATTCTAAACAGATATATTATTGGGTCAAAAACGACCAGTGAGCAAAACTAAAATGTGACTTTATCTGATCGATATTTAAACATATACTTTGAGTGTAACTATTTTGGTCCAGAGGATTCATTTACTCGCCATTTGATTTCAGATGAAAATTCTGTCGTGAAAACAAGGCCATTCAGCAGAATTTGGGAAATATTCAGATGTTATAGACCGGTGATTGTTTAGATGTTTTTGTTCAGTGATATTATCTCCAATTAATATTTCTTTCAACAACGGCGTCACGTGGCCTTCCTTATACTCGGAATGAGTTGTGCAGATATTTTAAGGATACATTTGTCTGAGTTATTATGCCCCTCCCCCCAAACATGCACGCTCTCATACGACGTTTACACAAAAATACTGATACAGTGATCTGCTGAAATCAATACGTCGATATTAAAAATAGTTGAGCTGTGAAAACAACCAAGAAAACAACTTTAGGAGCCGACAGTATATGGTTAAGCAACTTGAATTGCATTTCCCTCCTACATTTTACAGAAATCAATGAATGAGTGGACGTGAATATGCCTTTCCCAGTAAACACAAAACATTTGTATAGCATTTATACTACGTCGGCTCAACGTTTTCGACGTTGGTTCAACATTGTATAAATGTTATGCAAATGTTTTGTGTTTACTGGGTTATTATGCAAGAAGCTTACTGTAATGGTTTGTTTGCTTCAGATGCTTGACGGAGTGGCATATGGTGTGACGGAGCTGACGGAGATTCAGTTATGTCTGCTGAAGAGTAAGGCCACTTCCTTCAGAAACTTCGCCGTCTGGTGCATGAGAATGCTGTTCACTGGAGATGAACGCAGAAACTCAAACATCGCCGGCCAACGAGGAAAATCAAAACTAGACCCCACAGGAGAGAGGTTGCACAATATCTACGATTACGTCTTCCGATATTACTCGCTGCCGCAGCAGGATCGCCACTCGATAGAGAAAGAGTGCCGCCTAGCGATTGATGAGGCAAACAGAAACTTTAAAAAATTCAAATATAAAGATCCTGATAAAAAATATAGATCCAAAATCCCTGATGTCTTAACTGAGAGAATGTCTTGGATGGATTATTCTGAGGACACTTCGACAATGGCTAGCCCACCTGCTGGTTCGAAATAAGCATGCGCGAAAGCCTTTATCTTCACTCAATATCTGGTCAATAATTACTTTAGAACTGTTTTTACGGACGACTGATATTGATTGTCGAAGGACTAAATTGGGGATCATGGATGTATGATAATTTTAGCTGAGTGTACTGTATCTTGTGAAGATCAGATTATAGCTAAGGGTTAGTCTTCAAGGCTAGAGTGAAATGAGTACCCTGGCAGCAGGGATCCATACTGTGGACACTACCTCTGCTGTCAGAATGGGACGGAGCGGCGTGCAGCTAGCAGAAAATCCGTGTTTAACCCTTACAACGCTGAGATATGTTTGTTTAAACCATGGGAACCAAAGGGTCTTAGTTAGCTCTTCCCGGTTCATTTGAATACCTATGTTATGCATCTACATCCATCAAGTTGTCTGACCAGTGGTTTGACTGTCAGACCTGATGATGTTATAGATCTACGGCCATTATATATATTTCTTTCAGCGCTGGGACCGTCTTTATACGTC
This sequence comes from Flabesymbios commensalis, assembly GCA_964017125.1. Lineage (NCBI taxonomy): Eukaryota > Metazoa > Annelida > Polychaeta > Terebellida > Flabelligeridae > Flabesymbios > Flabesymbios commensalis. The sequence continues at coordinate 37,485,891 of OZ024908.1, read as the reverse complement.
AGATTCTGACGTATAAAGACGGTCCCCGCGCTGAAAGGGTTAAAACGTTTATTGACATATTTACCATAATTAGCTCATCTTTTTCTAAAAATAAAAGCATCATAGGACACAGTGATAGGCCCCTATAGCATTCGTGTCAGTCTTTTCCAGATGTGGTTCGCCATGGTATGAATAAAGTTAATCTCTGCCGTTCAACCAGATTGTGCCCAGCAACCACGAGACCCTGAACCAATGTTGATTCAATGTTGGCCCATCGTCTTCGACTCCGGGCCAACATTAAATCAGCATTGGTTCAGCGCCTCGTGACAATATCCCAGCAAATACGACACGTTGACCAAATGATGGCTTAATGTCGGACCAGCGTCGTAGACGGTGGGCCAGCATCAAGTTAACATTGTGTCAACGTCTTGTGCTCGCTAGTGAAAACTATTATCATGTAAATTCTGTCGCACCAGCTTGACTCGATTCAATCGAGGCAATATCTTGCCTTGACCAGTTGACGGAACCGAGCCGAGTCAGCTTCGCCGCTAGCACTGACGCCGTTCAGCTTAGTTTTACATCGAAGTGAAGTAATATATTCTCATTTACACTACTTGAAATACGCATTTGAAAATTTTCAATCAAAGAATACAGACTTATAGAAGTAAACCATAAACAACGTTATTTTGAACAATCACTAGAACTAGAATAGAAATAATTGCGTTGAACTGTGTATTTTCGCTAAGCCACAGCCTTATATAATGGAGTCATGTGCCTCCATCATTACGCGCTAAGATATATAACACAGCTACATTCAATTTATGTACTCTATAGCTTATATGCTACATATGCCAAAATGATGTTGAATCTTTTTCAGCAAAATAAAAACTTATTTCAATAATTTAATTCATCATAGTTTTTTTTTTGTCGAATTGATACAGTGTGTGCCTTCTCAACATGACCGAGTAATAAAAAAGTTGCCTTGGCATTTGAAATTTTGGACAATGTTATGGGAAGGTATAATTTTAATGGCATGAGGGAGCATTAATAATACTTTATCATTATATTGTTTATTTTAAATGTTGCTAAATTTATATTCCCTTGCAGCAATTTAAGTAGTAAGCGAGTTTTCTTATCTAATTAATAATGGGCATTTTGTTTGTTTTTCTTTTTTTAGAGTATGATTCCGCATTATGGTTTGAGTGCCATGGGGATGAGTGGACGTTTATCAGATTACAATTTCCAGCAGTTATCGCACATGGCGAGGCAGAGCCCTGACAATATTTGTCCTGATTGTGGCGTTTTTATAACACATAAAAGAAACATGGGCCGACATAGAAAGCTACATAAAAAACCAGACGATTCACAAGGAGGACAGGTTACGCCACATTAAAGAATCCCAAATTAACCCAAGGTGCTGGTCGCGTACACAGCCGTTTTCAGCCTAGTTACATGTAGTTGTCCTTCAGTCAACAAATTTGACGGAAAATAAGATTTTAAATTACTAGATGAGCAAATGTATTGGAAAATGTACACATGTAAATAATTTTTACCCACTTGAAGTTGTGGGTCGCGGTAGCGAACCACAACTTCAAGTGTGTGAAAATTTAAATTTAGTGCATGAAGGCCTACATAGACGTTTTCAGCCTAGTTAGTTCTCCTTCAATCAACAAGTTCGACGGAGAAATAAGATTTTAATTGACTAGTAAATTTCACCCACTTGAAGTTGTGAGTCGCGGTAGCGAAGCACAACTTCAAGTGGGTGACAATTTAAATTTAATGCGTTAAAATTTAAATTGTATAATTAATGGGTTGAGGAGCAGTAAAGTTAAATGTAAAAAAACAGCCCCAGCACCGAGCCCCCAATAAAAAGGTAAAAAGGTGCAGATTTATAGTCTGATTTTAAGTCTGAAGACTATAAATCAGCCGACTTTGCTGAGATGCTGACGTTAAGAGACTATTTATCGTGAAGTCATCTCAAAACCCGCGCCCAAAGAGAGAGAGAGCGCATATTTCTACGCCCCAATAAAGAGAGATTGATGAAGGGATAAAAGGAAATAGTGGCAAATGGGCATCAAATCCACGTCAAAACATCTAACTTTGTGACAGCCTCCCCCAAGGACAATATATATGCCTATAATTTACCCGTGATTGAAAGGAATAATCGCCCACTTAAGCTATTGGAGTTTTAATAGACATAATTAGTAGCAGATCTATCTTATTTATTTCTGTTCGTAGTGATCCACAGCTGCCTTTAGCCTATTTTTAGTTATTTTTTGCTTTTCACTTTAATTTCGTGATCTTTGAATTATGGATCGCATGAGTGGGTGGTGATTATAGTTTACTTTTTAGTTTGCTTTTTTATATGCAGCAATTTTTTTTACACGCGAAAGATATCTTTGGTTATATGTAAAATTTTCAGATTTGATTTCAGTTTATTTGCATCCGTTGTACTCGTGTGCGATCCCAGCAAACGCTCTATGTCTACCTAACGTCGATTTAATGTAGGTCCACCGCCTACGACGTCGGCCCAACCTTAAATAGACATTGGTTCAACGTATGTATTGCTGAGATGTCTTCATCTGTGAAATAAAACCCTTGGCAATGAAGACATCCCGTAGATATTGAGCCCATGTTGTTTTATTGTTGGCCCACCGTCTGCGACGCTGTCCCAACATTAAAACAACATAGACTCAACGTCTCGTTTTTATCGGGATATAATACATTTGCATTATATCTGAGGAAGGATTCGTAGCTGCTACAGTAGAAAAAAGAGCGAACCCATACCCCGGGGAACACGAGATACTGACCTAATGTTGATTTAATGTTGGCCCACTGTCTGTGACACTGACCCAACCTTAAACCAGCATTGATTCAACTTCTTGTGTTTATTGGAACGTCATGTCTCTATGATAATAATAATAATAATGTACAACACTGTCAAGAATGGTTATTAGCATAGGGCCTACCGTTATTATATGTTCTTACATTCTCTATCAGATGGAGTTAAACGCTTTTGGACGGCATTCTCATGCTTTGTCTGGTTTATTAGACAAACTGCCATACTGTTTATTCTGCTTTGTGTTAATAATCAACAATATAGACATGTTGGTGGTGGTGTTTCCTCATTTTAATTATTAGCTCCTTTGTTTCAATAAAATGTTTTTGCAATAAATATTTTGAGCGTTATTTAGTCATTAAATTAATTACGAAAGGTCTTTCTTTGGCGTTTACGCCATTACATAAATCGCTGGACAAAACATAATTGTGTAGGGCTATGATATATTTTCATAACCAAACATTATTTGGTCGAATGCATTTCAAACCATCCGCGAATGCACGGCAAATATATTCATAAGCATTCGCTGAAAATTTCGGCAATCCGGTATATTAGCATAAGCTGTATAGACCAAGCTCCATATCAGAACAATCGTCATACATTTGCCGAAAACTCATTTGCATAGGGCCTATTCGTGTAGGTTTATATCAAGGTGGTTGTGTATATGAAATATGAATGCGGAACGAGTGCTCAATGAATTCGCTGAGTGCGCTCGCTAGAGGCCATAATTATCTTGTATTGGGTTTATGATACGGTGACAGCACCAATGACTGCCCAATAAACACAAAACATTTGTACAACATTTATACAACGTCGGCCCAAAATCTTCGACGTTGGTCGAGCATTGTATACTTGTTATACAAATGTTTTGAGTTTACTGAATAAGTGACATCAACATAGGCCTACTGGAATTAATATATCATACCAGGTAGCAGATCTTGTTTGGCATGGATGAACCACAGCCGTTTTCATCCGTTGAGCTCCGTTTATTTAGTAGTCAAAATTAAAACCATTGTTAATATTTGACTAAATGGCGACAGTCAGCTCGGTGGAGATATCTGCACCTCGATTCAAGCAATCAGGCCTAACAAAAGAAATACGTTATACGATGATTTTATAACGCAATGCCATCACCGTTAAGAATGAGTTGTAGGCATATTTATAATCTAATGATTTTAGGTCTAGGCCCATATATTATAGGCTCAAAATTATATTTTACATCCTAAATTCTTCAGACCTAATTACGACAATTTAAGCTGCTCGATGGGCTTATAATGTATATTTATATGGCCCACTCCAGATATATTTATATTATATCTTTATTCGTGACAGAGATAGCAGAAATAGTTACCACAGGGACAATCATCTGTGCATGATCATTGTAGCGGCCATTTTGAGGCACACTGCATAATCAGCTGTGCAAGCACAGCAGCACGGCACAATGCCATTGCCTGAGCACGGAGCCCAGCACAGGTCGGCCATTTTGTTGTATTGGTTTTCACCGGTCGTCTCTGGGCCTGTCAGGGTTGTCAGGCCTACTTTCACGGCGCTGTGCGTTACAACGTGTGGTGAATATTATCCTTACCTTGATATTCAACGGTCGTATCTGCCATTTTGTCAAGTGGCAGATACGACCATTAAGTATCAAGGTGGCATATAATAGGCCTAATACACATAATGGTGAAGGCTTTCTCACTGGCAAAATTCCAAGCTGGCAATGTCACAAGCATGTTTAATAACGTTTGCCCCCGGCGTTTGCCAAACGTCTTCTGTTATCAGTGGTTATAGGCTTACAGATAGAAAAAGATATAAGCATATGTACATTAGTGTAATTCCATTCCAATTTATCTGTTGTAGCGGTGCAGATTGCGACACTATTGGGGGCAAATGTTACACATTTTAAAATATGTTGATGTAGCAGTTTTTGGCATGGAGCGACAATATTTAATTACCTTTGCTCATAGGCCTGCATATGGGCCTAGGCCTACTTGTTTATTTTATGTATAAAGAAACACGACTGCTACACTATTTTCTGGAGCAAATTCCCGGGAGCAAATTAGGCCTATCTGCCTTTTACCAAATTTATTCAAATTGGTGGAGTGAGGCTGATAAATCGACCTGTTTAGAGCCTGTTAAATAAGGCCTAAAATAATTGCTGTAGGTCTAGCCAAGGAAAATAGAATCTCATTCTATTTTCCTTGGTCAAGCTGATGATTTAATTTTTTATCACTGTTATGCCTGGTAGGCCTTAGTAGGCGCATCTATTGCGGATATGAAAAATATAGGCCTATTTTGATTATAAGGCCTACACAGGGAAAGAGAAGGCATGCAACCGTTTCACTTTTTGGTGCCCGGTTTCTGGTGAGCGCGATGCATTGAAGTCGCCATTTTCTTTGCAATCTTGAGTCGGTATTCCATGGCGGGCTGGGGTTGAGATAATGAGCCTGTATTGGTATAACTACATGAGTTGCCGTGTGGTGGCGGCACCGGCCGGTAGGTTTTGCATGCACCACAGTGCAAAGCTACAATGCAGTATGACTGCACAGGCCTACTTTTCAAATCAACGATTACTGCCTTTTGGTTTTGCAGAGCCATGGAGTGGGCCCACGTGGAGTGGGCCTGGGGGTAGGGGCTTGTAGGGCGGGGGGCGTCCAGACATAGAGGAGGTTTTTGTCCTGGGCCGACAGCCACGATTGTCGCATTGTATGGCGAGTCGCTGATCCAACGATTGTTTCCCGTTGGGCCACCAATGGCCCAACAGTAGACCAATGTTGGGTCAATGTCTCACGTTCACCTGGAGTGCGCATGGCTGGGTCGATGACGTTGCCGACAGTAAAACCAAGATATTGATTGGACGACAGAAGAATCCGGCAACCAGTCTATTCACTCTACGTGCTTGAATCTAATTCTGGAATAATCTGAATTAAATTGCGGCTGTTTGATTGGACGAGGCTGAATGACGATCAATCAGATTCAGCAGATTGAACGCCACGCACGCGTCCCGCGACGCTTCTCCGTGCAGCCGAATCATGTCATTATTAATCTTGCTGTTGGCCGCCATCTTTGTGCTACATTGTAGCTTTCGCTGAATTTGTCCCGGTGGCGACACTGGCGCCCGTGATTGATTAAAATGACGACCCTGTATATAAATATCCATATCATTGATGGACTAAATTAGCCTTTTATTATTGTGTGTGTTTTTCACATTTTAATATAGGTTAGGTTTTGTTAAGGCTTCAAGTCCGATTACGATGTACGGAATCGTAGGCCAATAACCTGATATCAAGGATACTAGTATCCTTGCTGATATCAACCAGACATTCTGATTACAGAACAGCGCTGGGAGCTGACTGACAGAGAGAGCTCAATGCATTTGGTTGATTGATGTGGTATTCCTGACAACAGGTAGAACGTTTCACCCAACACGGGATGTTAAACCTATGCTGGTTTAACCCTTTAACCGCCGGTGTCGCATATATTCGGGGTTTCATTTTTTATTAGCACATTAAATACCACCTTTTAAACATGTGACAAAGATCAAATGTGACATCAATCAGCAATAGTTGAAAACAGTTGACCTCCATTCTGTCAAATATGAATAATTTTCACTCACTTGAAGTGGGTGAAAATTCAAATTGAATAATTTGGCGGTTAAAAGGTTGAGGTTAAAGCCCTCACGATACATTAAAGCATCATTTTACATCCCTGAAAACAGACATAATTTTCCGAAAACTAGGGGTATTGGAATGAAAATTTCTATGAAACTGGTTTACAAATAGGCCTACTTAGCAATTTTCTTTAATTTTTCACCCACTTCAAATCATCTTTATCCACTCTATAAAAGTCGAGAATTGCGACAACAATTCGCGGATTGTACAGGTGGATGAAGATGACAATGGTAAATTCAGGCTTGAAAGGGTTAATGCTTTAATGCCTACATTTAATAGTCCTCGGTAATTGGCTGATAGCACCAGATTTAAGTAGGCCTAAATGATCTCAGATCTGAGTTTTGCTGCAGCAGTCCCCAATAAATCCTGTGAATCGTGGCGAGTACGCGGGTCAGAAAGTGGAACACATATGTGTGGAAAATACACTATAGATGGAATTCCTTGCCATGACAACAGCTTTTTCTTGGTTTTTTCGACACATTTGAAAATATTGGCCTATTTGATAGCCATTTATATGTGACCTATTTCTCTGTGTGCTGTCTTTGATGAAATCATACACCTACTCCAATTTTATCCGCACTTGAGACAAAATTCAAAGCTTGCTCTACTGAATAATCTTGTCAGTACAATTTTTCGTTTACACAAAGCTATTAAGCTATTTCGAGGAATTATATAAATTCAGGTACAAGCACGTACTGTCCCCACCTTGCAAATGTTATTACGGACCACCATTCAATCCCCCCCCCCCCCCCCGGGGGACTGGAATATTTTTGGAATAACTGTTTTCAGACCTAATTTTCGTAAAGTAAATAATTGTCCTAATGACATGCTGTAAATAAATATTTAACTCTAAAAAAAATTGTAATAATTAATTATAATATATATTTATGAGCAGCATCATAATGGCACCTAAAAAGTCGAGCCTTCAATTTGCGATACTTCGCTTCGCTCGACTCTTTAACGTCCAGATCAATACTGGGCCTAGCTTGGATCTAACTTTGTAGAGAGTAAAGATGCTAAGATAGTGAAATAAATATTTAGGCCTATCTCCACACACAAACTGAAATAAATATTTTGATCGGGGCAGAGTGTGGAAAAATACAGTTAAGAGGAACTTGAAGTGAAATGAGTAAATTTGTTTTGTTTACCAACAAGTGAAATTTGTTGAAATAGTAACTGCCCTTTTTTTCTTTTAACCTGTGTCAGCGTCGGTATATACACTGTACTATTTGTTTATTATCACTCCATAGCGAAAATAATTGTCGTCACGGAGAGATGTTAGGCCTAATGCCATTATTTGAGGGTTATTGTCATAATGTGATTCTTTTAAAATTCAATGATCAACAGTATAAAAAAAAAACATTTTAAACTACGTGGTAAATATATTTTAATTATGTAGAAGAGTCAGTAAGACATTTGAATATAAAATATGAAGATTACGCCACAACATATACATTGTTCAGTTCATAACATAAACTATATATAGTCACTCCCTATAACGAAAATACAACTTTAAATTGAAAAATAAACATTTAAAATTTAATTCTGGTGATAACTCTATGTCAAAAAATTATATATTTTTTCAATTGTTGACAATATTGAGATAATATCAATTTCAAGGACAATTTCTTCCCTGATGCCTGAAATATTATTAAAGAATCCCTCATTTATTAAAAGGAAACTCAGGAAGTGGATTATTTTATTAACTGAGCATCAACCATAACTATTTTATCTATTTAAGTGTTTCTAAGTTTGGCTTTAAAACCTGTTCGTTTATACGGGCCTGGCAGGACAAATTTGATGGCATAATTTGCATCATGAATTTATTAGTAACTACGGCTCCCGTATCCGTTTTTATATCTTTTATATCTGAAGTTAAGCAAACTCCCAGAAACAAACCTCACGAACAGTAAGCCTATAGCCCAGCAATGTTCAATTTATTGTTCTTTCTGATCTGCCCTAACGTATGACAGTGTTAATCTCGTGATCTGTAACCCGAGATAAACGCCACCTGGCGAATAACTATAAACATAAACACACATCTCTCTATATATAATATGCGAGGTGCTTTCTGGGTATACCATATGTTGATAAAGGTTCACAGTGGATGACCACTTTAATACTTGTTAGAATCACGACATGTTGAAGAGCCATGCCGGATACATAAGATATTTCTATACTAGCCTACTTGTGACGACGCACTATAAATCCAGTGACATATCTTACACCATACCCCGGGATACGTAATATATTTTGATTGAAACAGAACGGAGACGAGGTTGATCTAGAAAATTATTTAGGATTTTATTTAGACTCATAGATCAAATTATAATCTGTGAAAGCTGGAAATTGCACAAAGACTTCCAGTGTCAAAGAAATGAAAAATTACATGCAAAAAAGAATGACAACATGGTAAACTGACAGGTACGATAAGATTCCAGTATATTAACCCTTTCACCGCTAACCACACTATAGTCGATTTTAATCCGCCCTATTAGCCAACTTAATCACTGTTATTGCGAATGTTTGGTCCGAAATTAAACAAATATAAGGAATTTGACGTTGTGGGTCGCGGTAGCGAGACACGACTTTAAGTGGGTGAAAATTTAAATAAGATAACTTCTTAGAAGGTAAAGGGTTAATACCAGTAAATATATGTAAATGTCACGCATAAAAGATTGACCAAATTTGAGATTTTCAAGGAATTTCTGCAATCACTGAAAATTCGTGTTTAATGAATGACTTTCTCATCTACAGTCTAGGCAATGACCAAATTATTGTTTTTAATTAGTTTAAAAAAACAAATGTTAATCGTGTTGTTCGAATATCCCAACAAACGCAAAACATTTGCATAACATTTATACAACGTCGGCCCAACGCGTTGGGCCAACATTGTAAAAATGTTATACAAATGTTTTGTGTTTGCTGTGTTGTGTATGATGCGTAACTCTAACTATACTGATATTGTGGTGTTTTCAGAATGAATTATCTGACAACTGGCCAATGAACTGGCCCCAGACCAGCAACGATACAACAACGCCTGACAATAAGGGGAAAGTGCGCAGACGCATGTCCACGGAGCTCATCAAGAGAAACCCCAAAGCCAAGTTGACGAAGAAATCCAAGACGGTGGTTGCGCCGGCGGGAGAGGGAGCGCAGATGGGACATCTGAGATGGCGGTGTCAGTTCTGTAGCCGCTCATTTAATTATAAATCAGCCTGGAGACGTCATCAAGATAACCAGCATCTTCAGCGTTACATTTACAACTGTGTACATTGCGGTAAGGGCTACACGCACAAAGACCGCTACATCAAACACCTGGAGGAGTACCACAACGCCACAAGGCTCTGATATGGGACCCTTACTGTTTATCAACGAAGAAATGGTATATGCTATTCTCACCAATCAGCAGATCTCATTTGTATTGTCATTTTTTCCCCCGCAAACACGGCGCGTTTACCCAATGCTGGTTTAATGTTTGCCCAGCGTCGTAGACGGTGGGCCAACATTAATCCAGCATTAATTTAACGCCCCGTGTTTTCCTGATTACCTATGAAGAAATGTAGTTATGGGCCATTTTAAAAAAAAATTGAGCAATAACGGTAAAGACATTTTGAGAAAAAATAATTCTGATTTTGTGAATTTAAATTTTATGTATGCATATAGGATACTATGCCAAGCATCAGTGTACAATATCCAAGCAGCATGTTATATATTAGCACTTTTAGAGACATTAATATAAATCTTCTTTTTTATCTTCACCGGTATGGCTTAAATAGTAGGCAATTTTATAACGGTAAAGACTGAACATTAAACTGTAAAGACGGTTTTGTGACGGTAAAGATGTTGCTGTAACGGTAAAGAAAAGAAAAGTTAAATAAATAGGTGATATAAGCTTTATATAGCAGGCCTGGTTTTTAGTATAATTGTATGTAGACTTCCGCACCTTATGACTAAAGGGACATTAACTTACCACATAAATTACCTTTTAAAATAGTATTTGTCTTTACCGTTTTAATGGTAAAGACAAATCATTATAACGGTAAAGACACATTATTTAACATAAAATAAACATTTTACAAAATATGTGTATACTTTTGACTTCACAACGTTGTTTTCTTCATGTACTGATGACAAGAATAATCTATAACAGCTATTTGATTTTTAAACCAAGGTTATTAGACACACAGACTGTAAAGACATCCTATTGTTGTGACTTTTTATTTGTGATATCCTATTTTACACTTATATTGCATTTATCTTTGTCCATAAATCAAATCTTGTTTACTTTAAGAAAAAAATAGTTGACTAGATCCGGGAATTTATGTGCTGGAGCCATCTGGTGAATACAAAATAATAGGCCTTGTTAATAGGTTCTTGTTAACGGTAAAGACATTTTCATTCCAAAACTTGGACCACAACTTAATATTGAATAACTGGTGATTCAACCAATCTTTTTATACATATTATATTTTATTATCAAGAAAAGACATTTTAGAAATAAGGCCAACCTGTCAAGAATTGCAATAACGTAATTATATGACATTAACAAGTTTTCAAAAAATCGCAAACCCATTTCAGACACCTCACGGTGAAGACAAATCAAGCATATTATATCAAATAAAAGCTTGATTTTCCAAGATAAATGCTAGTGAAAAAAATTATGAGTTCTAAATACATGTCTTTAACTGATTAAATGATAAAAATAATCAAATAATGCAAACTTTTTGAAAAAAATGTTGAAAATATATGTCTTTACCGTTTTTGCTCAAATATTTTGAAAATGGCCCTTATATGCTATCCCCTGCTCACGAACCAGAGATCTCATTTGTATTGTCATATTTACTTTACTTTACTTCACGCGTTTTGCTCTGCCACGCATATTGATATAAAAATGACCAGTTACTGTTTTTTTCAAAATTACACATTTTCACCTTGCCATTGAATGGTCGTATCGGTCACTTTGCAATATGACAGATACGACTCTTCATTGGCAACGTGGCGATGAGAAATTTTGAGGAATACTGTAAGTGGCCAATGCCCTTTAATTATTACATAATTATGTGGCGCCATTTTTATTATCGTTACATATTGGCATATTATGTCATACTCAGACTTTCCGACCACTGATGCTATGTGGGATAGATTAAGTGTTGTGATCATAATTTATTAAAAGAACAAATCGCTTCCAATATAACTTGTCGGTGTCAAGGACCGACTATGCGATCAGTTCTATCAAATCTTGCTAAAACTCGTCCCTCGTATAATTTTATGTCTGCTTCTTAGACTTTTTTGTAATGTTGTTCTCAGCAAACACAAAACATTTGTATAACATTTGTACAATGTTGGACCAACGTCGAAGTTGTATAAATGGTATACAAATGTTTTGTGTTTGCTGGGTTGGTTGTTGTGGCTTTTTAGTTTTTGAAATTGTGCTAATCAGCTAAATTATGCTAATCAGCTAAGACTAGGGGCCGTGGTCTGAGACGATCCCAACAGTTAGGCATAAGTTGATAGTTGAGTTTATTTTAACTAGTACACTCATGTGGTGGATTAGCGGATCAGCTTATCTTGAAACCACGGCGATGTTAATTATGTGTATACCTACTGGAATATATAAATAGTTGACTTTATGGCATTACTTTTGATATGTTTTCGTAAATGTTGTTCATCTAGGCCTACAACCAGATTGTTATCTGTTTGTCTGACATCGAACAAAATACTTTTTAAATAATATACCGGTACATTCCTACAGTTGTCATTGTATACTTATTCTAAATGGCTACATATCATTTTTAGTCTTATTTTAAATGACAGTGCTCACTCCGTAAAACATATCTTAGAATTATCTAGTTCACTTCACATTATGGTATTTGTCTATTTTTAGTTTATGCCCAGACCAGTTATTACAGTAATATAGTTTATCATGTTCTGCAGTTTTTTTATGACACTGTCATTATTTTTGACAGAAAATATAGCAACTGTGAATGAGTGATATTATCCTAATTATTATTATCCTAATTTATGTGTATTCTGCGATATGTAACATATTTACATTGAATGTCAAGAAGGTTTCTAGCCATATATATGGTCATATAATTAGAGCACGATGACATCAAATAATATTATGTATCTGACTTCAAATTGCGACATTCATTAGCTAATGCAATATCCACTCAATTAAAGGCAACATACGCTCATATCACTAACGTAACTACGCTTGCGCGCAATCTGACTGATAATTTATCTTTACGTTGCGAATAGCAACATAGAATACCTGGAAGATAGTCAACTGAATTAGTGCCCATCTGTTTAAGCGGAGCCCCAGCCGCATATGTCCAAACATTGTTTTAATGGATATTGGTAAATTAATGAATTATAGTCTTCACCCCCTTACGACTAACTAATTGAAACAGGCCCTCACTCGGTAAAACCTTTTTTTCACTTTTGTTAATTAAAGCATTATCACTATGAGTATGACAGACAGTCAGACAGAAATTTTATTGAAAATAAAAAGTTCCAACTGAACTCACATGTCATGTTTGGTCAGAGCAGTTTACACTTATGTATTCACCAAGCATATATCTACTATAAATCCATTAACCTGTTTTTTACCCACATGAAGTTGTGTTTCGCTACCGCAATCCACAACTTCGAGGAGTTGAAAATTACTCATATTTGTTTCATTTGAGACCAAATATTTGCAAACCTTGTAATTATAAACCATTTATTTCCCAATGACTGTGATTTAGCCTTTTAATAACAATAAATATAGTCGTGCTTGTAGCGCCTAAATGGTTATAAGCCAACGTCCATCGGTTTGATTACTCTGATGATAACGTAAACTGACCATACTAGAGTATACAGGCTGGCCATTTTGTCTAGTAAGATTTGGGGCTGTGTCGAATAATTAAATCTCAACATTTGGTACAGCACACTTCCAGATTTTTTAGAACCTTACATCTTCTACATTTTTTACAGAACAGTCAAATATAATTACATTGTCCATACACACAATTAAAACAAAACTAGGCCTAATTAACTAAACGCTTTACTACAGGACAAGAAATGTAAAACAGAGATGTCATAACAATGAGCACATAATCACTTGATCGGGTAGTGATAGATACAAACTATTTGACTTGATATTTGTAAGAGCCTTGGTCAGTGAAACAATCCAGACCTGCTCAATTGCACGCCTCGTTGGTTTACAAATTACGCCTACCACAATGCGCAACTAATTCATGATACTGTTATATTTATCATGACAAACATAATTTTAAGTCTGCACAATTATTATTTTCTTTCTATAGGCCTAGAAACGTTCATTCATTTTTGGGGCTAATTTAAATGTGACAATCATATCTTTATTATTTCAATTGAACGCGTGGTGCTAGACATGGTTGATATCGGGGAGTCAAACGAACGCGAAACAAATTACCATGATATAATCTGATAATACTACCGTGCAAAGCCGAAATACAGTATCTGCTTACTTTACAAGTGAGCAGATACTGTATTTTGGCTTTGCAGAGCAGAATAGGTATAGTACTCAAATTTGGAGAGATATGTGTATAGTTCACGTTGGGTTTTAGATATGATGTTTTGTCCTGTGTGCTTAGAAAATAGTATTAATGATGTTACATGTATGTGAAGCCAAATTGAAATATCTGCCTATTTGAAAAGTAAGCAGATACTGCATTTTAGAATGGTTGTTCATGTTGTAAACCGTGAAATGTAGCCGACAACACCGGTTCAACATGGTGTTAACGTCTGGGTTATAGCATATTAGGAGCACAATTACAATTTTGCACAATTTTATCGTTGTTTGTCACATAGAGCAAAGTTACGTTTTCGTGAGCACAACCGAACAAACGTTCATCAAAATGAAGACGGCGAGTAATTTATCAAAGGCAATAAATGTATAATAAACCAACGATGTTTTTATTTTATGATCGTTTCAAAAGCAAACTTTTTTCTGAGATTTCGTGAACAAATTATTTTTGTCGAAAAAAATTTCGATCCCCCACCTCCACGTATGATGCGCAAATACTGATAAATTTGGTACCTCATCAAATTATTATTTATTTATTTATTCATTCATTAACCTATGATCATTTATTCCAACAGTGTTTGTGTGACAGTTTTGTAAAAAACATGACTTTTCAACGGAGATCATGCTTGGAGGAAAAATGTAGATTATATTGCGGCCTGTGGTTGTGATATTGCTTTTGGTGTTTAAATGTTATGTGTATAGTTATGTGTATGGCTATATAAGCTTCGTGTATGTAATCTTTCATAATCACAATTCAATGATAAAGAACATAATTATATATCTCGCAGTTGTTTGACACCATTAAACATTGCATATTTGCATCAGTCATCAAAAACGTTCTATTTGTAAAAAGTCAGCACAAATATATGGTATAATCTGAAGTAATAAAAACATTATAAATGTGACATTCTTTGCTCTTTTTCCATAGAGACTTAGATCTCCGACATTTGATCGCACGGCAATTCTGGTGTGTGAAGGCAAGCAGATGTAACTGCTCACTTTTCAAGTGAGCAGTTACTGCTGTTTGCCTTTATATGAATGAATTACATCCTGCTTATCGACAGAGTGGCATTTAAAACAACAGTTCTCACAAATCGTCTCAGCAGCGTTTATTTTTATTCATGCAATATATGTGGCTGACATTGCGACACAAGACCGCGCACCACCTGGCGATCGCATTAAAACAAATAACTTGAAATTCGAGCTCCTTAATAAAAACATGTGTGTGTCAAATAATGAAAAACAAACATGTTACCCAGCAGTCACAAGACGTTGAATCAGTATTGGTTTAACGTTGTCCCATCGTCTACGACGGTGGATCAGCGTTAAACCAACATTAATTCAACGTTTAGTGTCGGCTGGGTTTTGTCCACACATAGATCCATGTCATTCATGTATCGGACTTCCCGTAATGGTAAGCTTACGACTGATAACCACATACACTTAACGAGTAGCCTATTGTTATAAAATACACCTACTTAGTAAACTTCCGGCAAACACAATATGTTGAATCAATGCTGGTTTAATGTTGGACCAGCGTCGTAGACGATGGGCCAACATTAAACCAGCATTGGTTTATTATATTGTGTTTGCTGGGAGATTGGACCTCATCCTGCGACAAACACGATGCATTGAACCATTGTTGGATTAATGCTGGGCCAGCGTCGTAAACGGTGGCACAACATTAATCCGACATTGGTTCAACTGGGAATGTACGTTGTGTATTTCTGGTTCAATGTTTGCTGTACATCACACTGTAGGCCTACCCAGGTGTGTAGATATCGCCCACGTCATCAAGGCCGGATTAACATATTGGATAAAGGGACATGTCCAGGTCTAAAATCATCAAAAAATCGTTGATTTTATTTTGGCTTCTTAATACGACCATATGATGTACACATGTCCATAGACTAGAACTGCAAAAGTTTTTCTAATTTTTGTGCTGGACATGTTAGGCTAGATATAGAGACGGAATTCCCGTATTTCTTATTTTTGACATGGTTGTCAATAATTATAAACCAGGAATTTCCTCCCTATATCTAGCCTAACTGGTGAATGCGCACTGCAACACAAAAATTAAAAAACTTTTTGCAGTTCTAGTCTATGGACATGTTCACATCATATGGTCATATTAAGAAGCCAAAATAAAATCACCGATTTTTTATGATTTTAGACCTGGGCATGTCCCTTTAAGACGTGTTATAAGCATATAATCTGGAGGTATTGGTCTAAAACACATAGAGACCTGGAACAAATTCGTAACAAGCTGAAGATTTCAGCATATATTGTTGAGATAACATAGAAAAACACATCACAAGTGCTCTAAGATCCCCCTGGTATTAGGGCCCTAAATTGGGGTAATACGGGGTAAATAGGGGTAATAAAGGGTATAATAACGATAACTTTAAAACTATTTAACCTGGATTATTATCCCTATTTTATCCTATTTACCAAAGGGCGGAGAAAAATTAATATAAATAATTTTAATGGATTCCGCAGGTGCTAAAACATAGGTTTAGATACAATTTTTTTGAATTTGGGACAAATAGTTTTAAATGTATCGTTAATACCCTTTATTTACCCCTATTTACCCCTTATTACCCCAATTTCGGGCACTAATACCAGGCGGATTTTAAAGGACTTTTGATATGTTTTTCTATGTTGTTTCAAGAGCATATGCTGCAATTTTCAGCTTGTTACGAATTTGTTCCGGGTTATTATCTAATACCCCTGGACTAGCAGGCCAACCTTGGTGCACCAATAACACCTTCCATTGGCTGCAAAAATAATTACGCATTATTAAAAACTATCATACCGCTATATACTGTCATCACTGCTATGACCCAAGAAGTATAACAAATGCCCAACACAAAATTCACAAATTAATTTGCACTCATTACTCATTTTTTTAAAGACCATTAATTTTATTTTTTGTTGATTTCGGTCTCAAATGTTTAAATCATTCAGAATATATAACATTAATCTATTTGAATGTGTGGAGCGTAGATATTCTGTGCATTAATGCGGCTGAACCGATTATAGTCAGCGAGGTAGGCTATACAGGCTGGTTGTCTATTAGGGTTCGGAATTTAAAGTGCAGATTTTAAAATAAATACGAAATTTGACAGGAAGCCAATCTATTTGTTTCAGTATAGGAATGGATATTGGGCCAACTCTGAGCACATATATAGGCTAAACTGGGCCAGGAGAACCTCCTGAGGATGGTGAGATGAATGAGAGAACACTGCCCTCCAGACACAGGATTCGAGATTTGTGCCCTGGTGGTCTGAGGCCGAGCACGCTATCTCTCGGTCACGGAGGCTCCCCACAATATTAACCACTGCACCAGACCCCTGCCTTTATTATAGGAACAGAGCGACTAAAACGTTGGGCCTTTGTTACCAATCCAGTGCGACTGCAATTTGTTTGGCAAGAGCTTAGGACAATCATACTGTTCCGAACGCGAGGCAGCTGGTGGACATGATAGAAGCATGACCTACATGTTTGGAATATATATGTGTTTAAGTCAGGCTACTAATATCACTCCAAGGTTATTGGCTGATGCAGATGGATTTGTATCACGACCCAGAATTAATTAAGCATGATAAATTAGTTGAAAAAAAATTCTCTTTGGAAGTTTGGACCCAATACGAAGCAACTCTGTCTTGTCAGGATTAAGCTTCAGCTCGAACCCTGTCATTAATGCCGACACACCCCTTAAACAATGTTATGGTGCAATTTCTATAGAGATTATATTAGCGTTTGAAACTAACAAGGTCATTTACATTTGCGTATCTTTGGCAGATGACGATCTCAATCGAAACTGCCCAGCAAACACAACACATTTGTATAACATTTATACAATGTTGGACCGACGTTGTATAAATGGTATTATTACAGTTAAATACAATTGTTTTATGTCTGCTGGTTGGAGATTATAGCGGCGCTGAGTGATGTAGTCTATAAGGTAAAAAACAGTGGTGTCTGTACGGAGACTTATGTTAGGCCCACTCCATATGATTGTGTAGCTTTATCTGAAGTAGCGCTGATTCTGTAAAATGATGTTTCATGTGGCCTGAGCTGATTGTAAAGATTAGATAGCTCGTTATTTTGTATTTATATGAGCTTGCAGACGGCTGGCCACTACATTTTCTAAAAAAAATCCATGCCATTCCCGAAAGTCTTTTGTTAGTGTAGCAGGGCCAATGGTGTCAACAGCAGCCGACAAGCAGTAGTCAGAGTTGTAACGTCGCTATTGTCCACACTGACAATAAGTTATATAATGCGACGTGTACTTATACTTATATCATTATACACCATATAAGCTTTTTGATGTTATACAGCACGACAAAACACCCCGGACCCCCCGTGTACATACAGAGGCACAGAAAGCTAGAAGTCGACAGAGAGCGAAAGAATGGCGTTTAAAGGCCAAGCAGAAGGGACCTGAGTATTTGGAGGCTGCAAAGCTGTATTCAAAGGTAAGTATACATGTACTTCACGTATAAAAAAAAAAATTGACCGAATGCTGTTTTAATATTGAACATTAAAATATCATAATGGGTTGTGTTCGTCCAGTAGTAAGTTAATTAGATCAAAGAAATAAACAAACATAATTATAGTATCGGTACTTAATTGTAAACCTAATGTTGTGCCATGTAGGTCTATAATATGTGAATGGCATGCATCTTGCAGAAATACCGAGCAACTCACAAGCCTGATGGCAAAGATCCAGAGAAGTACAATGAGCGGAAGAAGATAAACCAGCGTGCATACAGACAAAGCAAAGCTGGTTAGTTAACCAATACGTGCAAATAATAGAAGTAACTAGCTATATCCTTAACATACCAGTAAATGAATTGGTTTTGGATCACATAACCCTTTAACCGCCGGTGTCGCATATTTTCGGGTTTTTCATTTTTAGCCCGCCTTTTAATTTTAATTAAAAAAGGTGTGCTATTGCAATTGAAGTTCGGCGTCGTCGGCGTCGGCGTCAGCGTCGGCGTCGGCGGCGGCGTCGGCGTTAACATTTACTTGTGGGCGCGATAACTTGAAAAGTTTTTCATGTTTCCTTCCCAAATTTGTTTTGCATGTTACTAATGGCCACTTCTCGGACAAGTTCAATAATGGCTGAAAAAAATTCAAAATGGCCGACTTATTGCGATTTTTCACCTTTTACGTCAATAATTTGACCTTGTGGGCGCGATAACTTGAAAAGTTTTTCACATATCCTTTTCAAATTTGTTATGCATGTTACTAATGACCAGTTCTCGGACAAGTTCAATAATGGCCGAAAAAAAATAAAAAATGGCCGATTTATTGCGATTTTTCTCATTTTACGTCAATAATTTGACCCTGTGGCGCGATAACTTGAAAAGTTTTTCACATATTCTCTTCAAATTTGTTATGTATGTTACTTATAAGTAGTTCTTGGACAAGTTCAATAAAGGCTGAAAAAAAAAAATGGCCGATTTATTGTGATTTTTCTCATTTTACGTCAATAATTTGACCTTGTGGGCGCGATAACTTGAAAAGTTTTTCACATATCCTCTTCAAATTTGTTATGCATGTTACTAATAAGTAGTTCTTGGACAAGTTCAATAATGGCTGAAAAAAAATTCAAAATGGCCGATTTATTGCGATTTTTCTCATTTTACGTCAATAATTTGACCTTGTAGTCTATGCAAGTATTATATAGTATATCATATTATACATGTATCTATCTTATTTAACATACCATTTATATCTTGGGTTGTTATTTACGTGATGAAATTCGTCTTTACTTTCTTTATCATAATTCGGCGGCGGGCTATTATCGAGTGTGCTCTTGTTTATTAGCACATTCAGTACCACCTGGTAAACATGTTAAAGATAAAATATGACATCAATCAGCAATATTTGAAAACAGTTGACCTCCATTTTGTCAAATCTGAATAATTTTCACTCACTTGAAGTTGTGGATCGCGTCAGCGAGACACAATTTCAAGTGGGTGAAAATTCAGATTGAATAATTTGGCGGTTAAAGGGTTAAAGCTATTTTGTGCACCTGACAGTTTTTATTTAAGTGTAATTTTATATTACAACTGAATATCTGTAATCATAATTTTATGGGCTGTCTACAAGTTATTATCTACCTGTATTTCATACAATTATGAATCCTAACATGAATACGGTTTAGACATGCCACTATAAAATATGGCGATTTTTCTAGCTGACTAATTTGTGTAAATGCTTAGGACACAGTCAGTAGCGCCTTGGAAATAACACTGGAAACGGCAAGGTAGATATCTTTGGGTGGGTTCATGCATGAAAACACTATTAAACACAATATTTAACATTATATATCAATCAATCATTTACACAAATCAGTTCGCTGGACTAGGTGGACAGACAAATTCACAAATGTGCTTCTTTATTTTATTATTCATGTTGACTAAGATAAATGTGTATAATTTTTTACGCTTTAAACTATATCTTAGAATTAAATAAATAAGCAGTTAATTAATAATGCTGCTCAAGGTTACCTGTAAATTGCATACATATCCACTTTGCCTATTTCGACTCACGTGGACGAAAATGTAAATTCTCAAATTTCCTCCCAACACTTCGGTACATAAATTACACAAGCTCATTTTCACATGCTCTCCTACCACTTGTAGAGACAGAGAGGAGTGTATGCCATCAATGCGGCAAGACGTTCACGTCTGTAAATGGTTTAGCGGACCACACCAAACTAGTTCACGACCAGCAACCACGACACAGGTGCGATGTGTGCCAGAAGGGTTTTATGTCCAAGTCACTATGCAGGTCCCATGAAATGTCACATCTTAACGTAGGTTATGCTTATTTATCATTAACCATGACCTTTTATTTTTGTCTTTTAAAAACTGAAATTTGATTGAGAGATGAGCATTAAATTTGCATCTATCTGGATAAATAAATAACCACCTTAAGTTTGATTGCACATAGATCAATATTTTTAACCACCTTAGGTGGAATCGAGGCTCAGAACGGAATCGAGGCTCAACATCGTCAGACGCTTCCCGGCTGATTCACGAAATTTATCCTTTTTTCACCATTTAGAATCACTTGACTGTTGCTCCCTTGTTTAATCTAAATTATTAAACCTGTGTTGAAGCTATAAATTAACAAATTAGATTATTTTTTCGATCCTGAAGTTGTAAATTTTTGGTCTTTATTGAGACGTTTTCGCTAGCTCATTTACCTGTACACTGTCACATGACATCTTAAATCAAAATGGCGGCTCACTTTCAAAACAATATGCGATGCTTCGCCGTCATCAAGCACTTTCTGGTTGTTTTAGCAGCCAGTTTAGTCCTCACTCGAATTGAGTCAGAGGACGTTAGAGGTGTGAATTACCCTCACGAAATCCCCTTTCATGATTACACTCTGTACAGGGAACATGATATACTTTTTACCTCACCGGCATTTTATTTCGGCCCGCCGGCAATACATGTTCATGTTTTTCTAAATTCTCGAATTTTTCTTGGGGTAAAACCGATTTTCAGGCTATGTCCTAGTTTTGTGTCAAGTCAGCCTAGTCCACCTAAATTAGATTTTGGTTCAGCCTTATTTTTAATTTTACTTTCTGGCCAGGTTGAATTAAATCCAGGTCCCCCCATGTCTGGAAGCCTAAATTTGTCATCGATCTTCCCATGTGGCTATTGCGAAGACCCGGTCACATGGGAGCAGCGTGGAATTTGCTGTGATAGTTGTGATATGTGGTTTCACAAAGATTGCGTTGACATGGGATCTTTCACCTTCCTAGCGTATTCCACAACTAACGTCTCGTGGATATGCTGTCGATGCAATCATTCAAATTTTGATAGAAATTTATTCCATTCGTTTGAAATCGAAACCACAAATAATTTTGACAATCTAAATTCTAGTGGCTCTGAGAACGTAGTCAATCCACCAAATTCAGATTTTGCTCCCACACAGCACAGTAGTCCGATTCCCCCCTTTAGGCCTAAAAACCGTCAAAGAAACTGGCGTACTTTATTGATAAATTGTAGAAGCCTAAAGGGGAAAGTAGCAAATTTTTTAGCATCTCTAAATTATTACCAACCTGATTGCATCCTCGGCACTAAATCTTGGCTTGACAAGAATACCACTACCAGCGAAATTTTCCCTCCTGAATACCAAGTTTTACGTAGAGATAGAAATTCAAAAGCCCGTGGAGGAGGAGTCTTTATTGCTGTCAAAAAACATTATGACATGACCCTCCTCCCTGATTTACAAACTAACTGCGAAATTTTATGGGCTAAAGTTCAGATATCGGCATCAAAATCATTAACCCTCGGTTGTTTTTATAGACCTCCTGACTCCAAAATTAGTACTTCAGAAGAACTTGTGAAATCTTTAGACCTGATGCCAAAAAATTCAAATCAGACCATTGTCCTGGGAGGTGATTTCAACCTACCTGGAATTGACTGGGACAATGGGGTAGTAAATCCTAAAGCGGCAAACAAATCCCAATGCGAGCTGCTTCTGTCAAGCCTAGATACACATGCCCTGGCCCAAATTCACAAAGAACCTACTAGAGAAGAAAATATTTTGGACCTCCTGATCACAAATAAACCTGGTTTAATTAAATCTTCTCATAGTGTACCTGGAATCTCGGATCACTGTGCTGTGGTGACCGAACTGGATATTGACCCGCCCTACCGCCGTACAAAACCCCGCCCAGTGCGTCAGTTCAAAAATGCTAATTGGGAAGCTATCAGGCAACAAATTAGGAGCTGCTGGACCTCCTTTTCAAAAATAAGTCCTAGCCGATCTGTCAATGAAAATTGGTTGAAACTAAAATCCATTCTAAATCAATGCCTGGACAAATTTATACCGACCAAAATGACTTCTCCTCGGGAAAATCTACCTTGGCTATCCAAATCACTTCTCGCATCTATTCGGAAACAAACATCTCTATATAATAAAGCCAAGCGTACGAATAAAGCTGACCTTTGGGCAAAGTACAAATTATGTAAACGGCAGACCCAGCGTGCCATCAAGTCTGCCAGGTGGTCTTTTTTGAAAAACAAACTTTCTGAATCTTTAGAACAAAAAAATTCAAAACCACTCTGGCGTTATATCAAATCAAAACGTCAGGGGCCGTATTCTCGTACAAGTTACGATATATCGTAGGCTTCTGATTGGTCGAGATGGCCATCTCGACCAATCAGAAGCCTACGATTTATCGTAACTTGTACGAGAATACGGGCCCTGGATGGAAATGGTGTCTCTCCTTTGAAGGAAAACGGCCAGCTGCATTCAGATAGCAGACGTAAGGCCGAAATATTAAACAACCAATTTTGCTCAGTTTTTACCTCGGAAGACACCACAAATATACCTAAACTACCCGGACCACCGAATACTGAAATGCCTAAATTTGAAATTACTGTTCAAGGTGTAACTAAATTACTCGAGGGTTTAAACGGCGGGAAGGCACCCTGACCAGACGAGCTCCCGAATCTGATTCTGAAGAATGCTGCCAACGATATATCTCCCTTTCTTAAAATTATTTTTGATCAATCTCTACAGACGGGCAAATTACCAGATGACTGGGTAGAGGCTAATGTTGCCCCAGTCTTCAAAAAAGGGGATCGGCATTCTCCGGCAAACTACAGGCCGATATCCCTCACATGTGTTTGTGCCAAATTACTCGAACACATCATTTGTAAACAAATTATGTCCCATTTTTCGGAAAACAAAATTTTAACACCTGTACAACATGGCTTTCGCTCAAAACACTCATGCGAAAGCCAGCTTTTGATTACAACTGATGAATTTATTCAAAATTTTGAAGGCAAGACACAAACAGATGTTGTTGTCTTAGATTTTAGTAAGGCCTTTGACGTTGTCCCCCATCAACGCCTCTTACAGAAACTCGACCACTATGGAATTCGGGGAACAACTCTTAATTGGATTCAAAATTTCTTGACCAATAGAACCCAAAAGTAGTAGTTGATGGCAGCTCTTCAGAATCAGCTCGTTTAAAGTCCGGTGTGCCCCAGGATACTGTTCTCGGACCCCTACTATTCTTGACCTACATTAATGACCTCCCTTCCACGGTCTCGTCGCAGGTTCGTCTCTTTGCAGATGACTGTCTCCTGTATCGCCCGATAAAATGTCGGGCAGATCAGGAGAAACTGCAGAGAGACCTATCTGCGTTACAGGACTGGGCAGATCGATGGGGGATGTGCTTCAACCCCTCGAAATGCTCGGTCCTGAGGGTGTCCAGGCCGAAATAAAAAAACCTGGAATTCCAGTACACCCTGAAAGGTGAAACATTAGAAAATGTTTCATCAACACCATATCTTGGTGTTTGCCTTAGCGAGACTCTGGAATGGGAGGCCCACATTAACAAAATTACAAATAAAGCGAATTCCACCCTGGGCTTCCTTCGGAGGAACCTGAAGGCATGTCCCCCTAAATTAAGGGAGACTGCCTATTTCTCCCTGGTCAGATCATCCTTAGAATATTCTTCAGCAGTTTGGGACCCCTTTAGACAAAAAGACATTGATAAATTAGAAAAAATTCAAAGAGCAGCAGCAAGATTTGTCACCCAAAATTATAGACAAACAGCCAGTGTGACATCTCTCATTCAGAACTTGGGCTGGACTGACTTGAAAATTCCTATGTTCAAAATTTTAAATGAGTTAGTTGAAATTCCTATCAATGACCGTTTAATCCCAGCAGATAGAAGAACACGTGGTGGGCACAATCAGGCTTATAAACACATCAGAGCTAACACCACACTGGGACAAAACTCTTTTTTGCATCGAACTAACCCTGATTGGAATTCTCTTCCGGCAGCTGCCACAGAATCGAAAACTGTGGCAGCATTCAAGAGTCAGCTGGTCGACTAGATCTGCCAGCCTCTCCCCCCCCCCCCCCCTCCAGCCTGATACTCCACAATGGAGGGCTGCTGGAGTATTAACTCAAAGTCAAAGTCAAAGTTGTGGTTACAAAGAAAACACGAGACAGCGACCCAATGTTGGACCAATGTTGTTCCAGCGTCGTCGTTTTCTCCTGTTTGCTGGGTAGCGACAGCAAAACACAACTTAAAGTGGAGTGAGTAAGAAGATCAATTCTACATTTTAGCGCTTTCAGGATTAATATTTATTTTTATCATTTAACGATGTATTGCTACTTTTAACAACTTTATGTACTAGCTATTGTTCGTTAAACGTTACTTCCTCACTTGAAAAAAAACCTTTTTTATCTTACATACAGAAGATATGTAGGCCTAACCTTTATATAATTTCAGATGAGGGAGTTCAAATGTGACGTATGTGACAAATCATACAGATACAAGTGTGGCCTGCAGAACCACGAAATCAAGGCTCACAGAACCCACGAGTGCAAGGAGTGCGAGAAATGTGGGAAACAATTCTCAAATAATTATCTGTTTACTAAGCATTTGCAATTATGCGTAGAAGGGGCTCGGCACACGTGCCGCGTATGCAATGCTCAGTTCACTTATAAACAGAATCTTACACGTCACAAGAAAGAATCCCATCATTGATTCCGGATTTGCTGGACTTTTCGTGTACGCGAGGTAGTAATATCAGGGACATCTCAGAAAAGTTTATTCAAACAAAATCAGGCTTTATGGCTTTAATTTTATCATAATAGATGGTTGAGTGGTTCATTTTGTTTTATTTGAATTCGCCGTGGAAAGATTTGCATACTATGTGATACACAGCTATAATTAAGTTTTCTTTTATTTTCACCACAATAAACACTGATAAACGACATGGCATGTTCTTACAGTACGTATACAACGTTTAATAGGTGGGCCTATCGTTGTTCTTTTTTATATATTTATGATCGATTATACTTGACAGCGTGGCTATGATTTCTTAACGCGGAACTGTGTGTCATCACTTTACAGCACAACTATTGATTAAAATAAGCTTTACACATTTTTTTACAAATTATTCGTTGCATTTATGCTGTCGTGGAAAGACAAAAGGCAGTAATTGATTGTTTTTTAAGTACGCAGTTATACTGCCTTTCGATTATGTCGAAGACGGTAGAACAACAACAATCCAAAATTGGGTAAACGTCTCATGTTTTATGGGATACGACCAAATTTCCGCCTATTGAAACATCAACATCATGTGTTCTGTAAAGGATATCATATCGATCTATTGTTTATATACGTATTTTTAATAAATGCTTTTGTAATAGTGTTCTGTTCTTCACTGATACGGCGTAGGCCTACTGGTAAAACACATAGCTTTAAGTTAACAGACTAGGGGAAATGATGAGAAATTAAGTAATCTAATTCAGGTGCGGGTCCAGAGGGTCTTTCATGGTATCCTGGAAGGTAGTCAAACGTGAATATCACGACTGGTAACACGAGAAGAGACCTCATTTTCATCTTCTTATTTCTAGTTTTATCAATTATCTTGCCAGCACCGTATATATATATGTACATTTTCAAGCAAATTTCAAACTAAAACTTTGCCACTGAAATCAATCAAATGGTAAACGCTCAGTTAATGGAATATTTTAATTTCGAAGATGTTTATTTTGCATAAAATGTCTATCTTTTCGTCATTTGAAGCTGGAAATTGCGTTAGCAATTCCAGCTTCGAATGAATGCAAAATAGTAACAAACAACTCAGGGCTGATACAGAAGACAGTCCAGCTATAATCCCATCATATAACGCTAATTCGTCATAGGGTGAATTGACCCTGAAGCTATTTTGTCCTCAAGTCATGTTGAAGGTTAGCATGACAGAGTATTGTTTTCTTTAGCACGAGCGAGCCACAATTGGCCCGCTCCATTAAAGCACAATCGACACCAATTAGGCTACAGTAGGCCTAAAATATTTTGAATTAAAGCCATCAAATAACAGAAAACTACATACATATAGCCTACATACGTTTGCAGTAGATTTTATTATCAATTTATATATTATTTTAAATCCATGTTAACATTTTTTTTTTTGGCTGCCCATCAATCAAAACATCCTTATAATTATTACACACATACCTCAGTAGTACTTACTATCTTTAATTAAACACTAAAATTTGTCAAAATCACATCACAAAATGATTTGTGCAGTGTGGTTGCTAAATATGTCTGTTGGTCCCATTGTTCAAAATAGAAGACGTGTAGGTGATTATGTCTAATAGTTGTTCATAACAGATTCAAGTCCGTTAAAATGCAGGCCTGTAAGACATATGCAATTATATTTAAAAAACATATCAACAGGGACGCGAAAATCTTACCACTTTTTAAATTATCCCATGCAAACAACTGTCAAGCTATTTCCATAATTTACACAGCCTCAAAAATTCAGGTTCAATTTGCAGAAAATGAATTCGTTGTGGGTTGGTCCCTTTATGCTTAACACAACATCTCCAAATTGTTCTCAAGGTTAAAGTGATCCAAGTCATTTACTTTAATCAGTTTACTACTGTGGCATAAGAAAAATTACGTCAGATTCTATAGACGTCAGATTCTGACGTCTAATGTCTACCCCGCGCTGTAAGGGTTATTGACGCAATAACATTTAAAAAAAATGAGACGTTATCAGATGAAAACAACTTAAAGCGTCCTAAAGGAAAATAGCAAAATGCGGACCTGGATTACTTTATCACGTAATATGGCAAGGTCAAAGTCAAATGCGAGCACAATTTGGTAATTTCTGACAATAGATAACTCATTTTAAAATGTTTTAACGCATCTAAAGTTAATTTACATATCTGAAGTATTAGAAGTTGTAAAGATACATACTTCGGCAATTAATTATAGGCAAGGCTATTTAGTGTTGTTGTCACGCTAATAGCTTGTCCCCAGCTTTGGTGTTCAGGCGTCAACGAAACCATCCATCCCGATCAGTCGTAAAGAATTAGTATTGTGGAGAGCTTTCGTGATCGAGAAGTAGCATGCTTGGTCTAAGATAATCAGAACTTGAATTTAGAATCCTGTGTCTAGAGGACAGTGTTATCCTATTCTTCTCACCATCCTCAGGAAGGTTGTCTGGTCCAGTTTAGACAGTTTGTTCAAGTGACTTAAAGCATCGTTCATTCATTCATTCATTCATTCATTCATTCATTCATTCATCCATCCAACCAGTAGTAAGTCAACTTGGGCGGAAGCCCTAGGGTAGTAGTTGGCACCGCTGCCTTCCACGAGTTCAGGGTTCTTTTCCCGGTATCGAAAGGTTTGAAAGGAACAAAAATGTTTCTTCTGCATTCACTTGTAAAACTCAGAGTTTGTGAAGCCTCCGTGACCGAGAGGTAGCGTGCTCGGCCTCTGACCGCCAGTATCATCTCACCATCCTCAGGAGGTTCTCCTGGCCCAATTCAGCCTGTATTTGAACAAATGTGGCCTAAAGCCTAAAGGAAAACATAATACAACATAGTATTCGTCTTCCAATTTATCGCGGTCACATATAAAACACAGACGCTCATCAAATGGTATTGGCCTAGGTTTTACACTGTTAATAAGTATAAAAAAGTTTGAAATAAACCTTTATATTTCTGTACAGCAAAGTTTATTTGAATTTTCCAAAGGAAGAGGCTATACAGCGGCCAGCCGCTGCTGTGTTGAACATTCGCTTATTCAGCGGCCGAAATATATACTTGTTAGGACTACATGAATTATCTGGCTGCTGAATTGCGGCAAATATCTCCTTCTAGATCGGCCGAAATATAATAAGCCAATCACAGCGCGCTTAACATAATCAAGATGGCGATGTTAACGGATTTGCCACTTGGTTAAGAAAGTTAGACATTAAAACAATTATGTCCACTGGTAGATATCATAACCGCTATGAAGGGAAAATCTGTTGTGTCACATACTAAAAACAGTATGTCAGAGAACTATTAGAATGGATGTGCTAACCAAAAAATGAGATTTCTACGCAGCATTATCGGCTGCTCTATAACAAAATAAAGGCTCTTATACAGCGGCTAGCAGTGACAGGAGAGCGATTTCTCACACACAGCAGCCATTTTTTTCTAAAAAGGGCGCCACATGCTAGA
The DNA here is from genome assembly GCA_964017125.1 of Flabesymbios commensalis. Lineage (NCBI taxonomy): Eukaryota > Metazoa > Annelida > Polychaeta > Terebellida > Flabelligeridae > Flabesymbios > Flabesymbios commensalis. Next base: position 37,456,826 of record OZ024908.1, on the reverse strand, counting down.
ATTATCGGCTGCTTTATAACACCACACAAGCGCTTATACAGCGGCCAGCTTTTTCGGCGGTAAAGAGGGATAAACTTTAGGGAACAGTGACATTTTCTAGAATTTCTAATTGCTTTAAATCGTCACACAAGATAATACATTAGTATCTGTTGATTACTGGGAAATACGAGCACATATCTATTCCCAGTAATCAACAGATACGAGATGTATTCACTAGCTTAAACGATTTCATACTGCAATAACATAATTGAATGTAGGTCTATTTCTAAACAAGAATATGGGACGTCTGGTGTTTTGAATAAAACCAGATAATCGGAAAGATTTTAACTTTATTTTGTGTCTTTCTCTTTCCTAATCATAGAAATTAAATGAATATATATATAAAAGTAGCTCGGATCCTTCAATAGCAGCTAACATGTCGATTTAATGTTGGGCCAGTGTCTTAGATTGTGGTACATCATGTACATAATTGAACCAGTAATTGGTCAACATCTAACGTTTTAGTACAAGAGCATACTTATGCCTATCCAGTAATGCTGGCAAGCTATGTATTAAGGTTCCCCCTGCCAGGGGGAGGCTTTTTGTTTTTGCACGGTTTCGTCCGCCAACGCCTCCGCCTCGTGTGGCCGCACCCATACCTTGTCACCCTCATATCTACAAATCCGCTTCTCCAATTCATTCGGTGTTCCAGAGACCGATAACTAGCATGAATTCCTAAGCAGCATCAATTTTTCAGAAAGTTTTTAAAAATATCCCGGTCATGGCGGCCAACTTTAATCTTTTTCCATCAAATTAAGTCCTTGTCAACCTGATAACTTCAAAACCGCTTATCCGATACTCCATATCCAACATACTGCAGAGTATTAATTCCTAGACCGCATCAATTTTTCAGTGAGTTTTGAAAAATATCCGGGTCATGGTTGCCATCTTTAATCTTTTTTCATCAAATTAGGACCCGATTTACTCAATATTCAAAATACTGCATAGTAGTATTAATTCCTAGACCGCATCCATTTTTCAGGAAGTTCGGAAAAATATGCGGGTCATGGCGGCCATCTTTAATCTTTTTTTCATCAAATTAGTTATTCAATATTCAAAATACTGCATAGTAGTAATAATTCCTATACCGTATAAATTTTTCAGAAATATTCCATATCCAACATACTGCATATAGTAGTACCGGTAGTAATAATTTCTAGACCGCATCAATCTTTCTGATAACTTCAAAACCGCTTATCCGATATACTCCATATCCAACATACTGCATAGTAGTACCTGGACCGCATCAACTTTTCAAAAAGTTTGGGAAAATATGCGGGTCATGGTGGCCATCTTTAATATATGTTTATCAAATTAGGACCCAATTTACTCAATATTCAAAACACTGCATAGTAGTAGTAATTCCTAGACTGCAGCATTTTTTCAGAAAGTTCGGAAAAATATCCGGGTCATGACGGCTATCTTAAATCTTTTTTCGTCAAATGATGACCTTGTCACCCTGATAACTTTAAACGCTTATCCGATATACTCCATATCCAACATACTGCATAGTAGTATTAATTACTAGACCGCATCAATTTTTTAGAAAGTTTGAAAAAATATCCGGGTTATGGTGGCCATGCTTAATCTTTTTTCGTCAAATTAGAACCTTGTCATCCTGATAAATTCAAAGGCGCTTATCATACACACTCAATTTTCAACATACTGCATGCTAGTATTAATTCCTAAACTGTATCAGTTTTTGAGAAAGTTGAGAAACACCGGTTTTTGACGGCCATCTTTAATATATTTGGATCAAAATAGCACCTTGTCCCCTTAAAGCTGCTAGCCTCTGCCTCCTAATATTACTTAATAATTACATGTACAAATTGATTATCTGGTAAAATTTTAATTAATTTAGAACTTTTATTTGAAAAGTGCGAGGGGGAGCCTTCTTGGGAGTTCACATGGTAAACAATTACTTCTAGTTTATGTTTTATGATTTTCAGGTGGTCAGGGGTATACTGATATAGAACAATATTGGTGTCATTTTTGCAATACGTATTTTGGTGTGTTTTTATAGGAATTTCGAAATGACCACAATGGAGTGAAAAGAACAAATATAAATCTTAAATTAGTTTTATTTTCGAATAGAAGTGTCCATCATGCAGTTTTGTGCATTGATATGCCAATAATATTAAATAATCGAACCTTGGAGCCTTACATGCTAACATTTGTTTTAGGTGCCTAGATAACAGCTGCAACGAGCATCATGTTGGGCATTAAGTTAAACAGTTTATTCGTAGTCCACCAGGGTTACTATGACTATTGGTTGTCATGTTCCTCTCAGACGAATAAATACTTGCTACTTGTTGCCAGTGATAAAACTTTCTGTTAACATTGTATGATTTGCTTATTATAAGTGGACGCAACACAAATACAACAATAACTCTCTAATAATTCTTTTGCATTTATTAATAGAATGTCTCAGCTTGTTAATATGTTTTTGTATTCTAAAGAAGTGATCCCATTCTTCATTCCACGATGTTACGTGAATCTGTACCATCTCTGAAACAAATAAGAAGTATGCCTATGTATTATTAGATAAAGGATATATTTTATTAGTGGGGCAGATACGTGTAGAAAGCAACACGGGGGCTGATGGATTAAGGATATCATGGATATAGTGCCAAGCTGAATTTTCTTCGTGGCGCGAACAAAAATAGTGAAAATTAAAAACGGCTTCCACCAAAGTCTAAATATCCACAAAACTAGAGATGTGTTTCCGCATAAAAGCATCCCCTTCTGCATTAGCTTTAAAGGGGGAATATTCGCAGGTGATAATGGTAAAATGCAATAAGCAATAATGCAATACAATTTTGTGCACGGGTAACCATTTTTATTGTTCACAATAAAACATAAATCTAATTAGCTTTAGACAATTTAACCTGGAACAGTTCTAAAAAGTGTGAGAGGGTTATACCCTGCTTTAGTCCAATCAAAGACCGTATCGAAGCACAACTGATTATTTTTTTAAATCTCAAAATGTCAATTTCGGACACTAAACAAATACGTAAATCAGTTCGGACGCTATCGTTGGACAACTGAATTTGGCAGCCATTTTCTAAAATAGTCGCCAGGCCAGGTAAAAAAAAATCAACAAAATTATTCCCCAGGCCTACCCTAGCAGCATGGAATCTTTAAATAATTTGGTCAGCGCCCCTCCCAGGAAATCAGATTTTTTGTCATACTTTGGCAAGTGTCAGATCTGATGTAAAAACGGATGAAAGTCCACAGGTGATCAAAAAATGAATTTCTTTTAAATTCGCCATCTTAATATTTTTAATGGATATTTCTTCACATTTTCATTCAACTTGAGATGTGAATTGAAGGGTTCCGTGTAATAACCTGTTAAGCGCCATTAACAGGTTCTTTCTGATAACGACGGGTTTGAGGTGCTGAGGTAAGGAAGATTAGTGTGTGAAAAAATCTTAAATCTACGACCTTTATAAAGCACTTTTCTCAGAAGCAAGTACATGTTTATGGCTGTTAGTGAGACAAATGTCACTATAATAAAATGTTAAGTGTGTTTACCAGTGAATATTACTGAATAACATGTAGCAAATCCTACCGGTAAACTAACTTAACATGTTCTTGCAAATAATAGAATCACAAATCAGAAATGGTAAGCACCATTAACATGATTTTACAAATATCAACACTATTAATTTTAAATGTGCAAAAGTATCCAGATAAATGGCTGTGAAGTCACTGTTTCACAGATATGTAATCGATATCCATGATTTCTGGAATAAATCGAATAAAGCAATAAAATGGTAATGTCATTTACCATAAAATATTGTGATGTTGAATTTGAAAACTATTGGCAAAATATATATAGGTTTTTAATTCTCCCCGGAAGGTTTTTAATTCTCCGCGGAAGGTTTTTAATTCTTTGCGTAAGGTTTTAATTATCCGTGGAAGGTTTTTAATTCTCCCCGGAAGGTTTTTAATTCTCTGCGGAGGATTTTTTAATTTTCCGCGGGAGGTTTTTAATTCTCATAGGAAGATTTTAATTATCTGTGGAAGGTTTTTAATTCTCCCTGGAAGGTTTTTAATTCTCCGCGGAAGGTTTTTAATTCTCTGCGGAAGGTTTTAATTATCCGTGGAAGGTTTTTAATTCTCCGCGAACATAGAAAAAAATCAGATGTTTCCAATCATTTTTTGTGTTAAATACACAGATTCAAATACTTAGTTGTTGCGTTATTAAGTTTGGAATTCTAATTGAAAATTGTTAAATGAAAAAAGTTAAAATTTCGAGTGCTCATTTCTAATGATACAATCAATTATGCAATCAAAATAATGGTATTTGACCAGGCTAACTTTCTCAGTTGAATCCAGGATTAAAAAACCCATAAAAAGTAATTGAAATATGACATTTTTAACAACCTTCGCAGATTAAATTAACATATTATATTTTCTCAATGTAATACCTGGATATATCCGTATTCATCCAACAAAATTTTACCTGTGGCATTTTGCTCCGAGTCGAAAAATTTCTCCAGAACTTACAATAATTCTTCTGTAAATTAGAATAAACATGTTGATGTATTTTTGTTTAAAAGTTTGAAGAACAAGATACATATAGCATTTGGGGTATAAGGGTTAAATATTCTTCAATGTTATCTGCATGATATAGGTGGATTAACGATACTACAAAACTCGAATATTACAAATTAAAATTATGCTGCGCCCTACCTTGGACGCCATACTAAATGAATATGTGTTGATGTCAATTACAATTACAATTTATTAATCCATGATTACTAATACTTTGTGACTTGAAAACAGAGACCAGTTTAAAATGTATTATTTATTTTTGTCACTAGGAAAAACATATTTTTAATGATCAGGAAATCTTTACTAGAAACGATAATAAAATCTAGGCCAAAACTTTCGGCATGATGTGAGAGTGAAATATGGAAGAAATACTCAATGGGTTTCAGATATATGCTCTGTAAATAGTATTGTTACTCAGATAATTTAAAAAAAAATATTTTGTTTAAAGACGTAATTAAAAAAATGCTTATAACACAAAAAAGTACATATTACATTTGTAAGCAATATAAAATAAATCTCCTCTGAAAGGGGTTTCAAAGATTTGCTCTGAAAAAGAGATTGTTAGTGAGTAAGCTATTTTGGCTGAGATAATTAGACAAATAATTAGAATAGATAATTATATAAGCTGAGATATGTAAGCATAAATCAAAAATAGTAAGTCAAGGGAAGGGTCATAATCCCACAAGACATATATCCACCTTCAGATTGATATGTGTGTGTAGTATGAAGTTAATCACCCACGGCATTTCAGAGATTTGATCCGAAACGAGATGGTCAGTGTCTAGGCTAGAAGCGGCGAGGGTTGTTTAAAATTACGAAATATTACTAGGGTATGCTGATATGTGCAATGGTCATTGTTGCAGAGGCGCTACTTGAAAAGTTACAAGGCTACCCACACCTGCCTTGAAAATAAACTTTCAGTTTAGATTTTAGAAGTAACTTTTTGTGGACAATTTGGCCACATAAAACTTTACAAAGAAAACGTTTAATAATTTATTAACATAAACTTGAAATGTAATTACATATGCACTTTATTTATCATGTATATTAAAAGAATAACTACCTTCTTCTTACGATTTTTTCAACAATTTCCTGAGATTATGGATATATTTTGTGAGGAATGCCAGTCGTTTCGGCCCCTTTCCTGTTCGGCCCCTTTCCCGTTCGGCCTCTTACCCGTTCGGCCCCACATATGTCATTATATAGTCACCGACTTGTTCTTCACTTCATCCGTGTTACTCAGACATGCATAGACGTATATATACAGTTGACATAAATAAACATAAATAGACATGTATAATCAATTACTACATAGCAGTTTGACACAAATTGAGTTGTGAAGGGAGTCGCACCTCGGTGAGCAGTAGGCCAACCGTGTACAGATGACGCAAGTTGACTTGTTAACAGAGCGATACCTCTGAGAAGGTGACTGCTACTACGAGCAGATGACAACTGGTGAGTTGTGAAGGCTGGAGTGAAAGCTTGGAGTGAAACTGTGAGTGATAGATTGGTAAGCTGTGAGCGCTTACCAATAAAAACTGGGTACCTCAACTCAATATAATTTTTATAATATAAATGTAAGAAAGAGCGGAAATATATTTAAAATTAGTTGTTTCAAAATATATGAAATGATAATAATCGCGGCAATGTCTACACACGCGATAATCTGATCGTGCTTAAAGGTGAAATGACCTGCTTCATTCGTTTACAAATTGTTAATTATTGTATAATTTTAAAGGATTCATAGATAAGTAAATATGTTTAAGGCCTATATAAAGGCTCATAATATTATATCAGTTCTAGTTTCCAACGCGATAGACCTGTTTATTATAGGGGGCCGAACGGGTACAATGTACGTAGGGGCCTACTTGGGGGCCGAACAGGCAATGCTTGGGAGCCAAACGTGAGGATAGAAATGTTAAATTCGTGGTACAAAGAATCAATAATATAACAGTAAATTGAACTAACATTGGAAGGGTTGTTCTAAAACTTCACGACGTTTCGACTCACTTGCTACGGCATTTTTTCTGTAATTTCTGGTCTTTTTGATTTGTTCTAGATTGTTCTAGGGCTGGGGCTGAACATAATTAAGGATAAACAATTTTAATGATTAGGTTATATGTTATCTGGTATTATTCCGGCCTGTTTTTACAATGTGGGCCTAGGAGCAGATGAGCAGGCTGTTAAGACAAGTAATTTTCAGCCACTTGAAGTTGTGTCTCGCGGTTCAGTGTAGTAGTAGTAGGCCTATAGTATAGCTGTATGTACCACGGTAGGGGGGCGAACGGGTAACGCTCTGACGACGCTGACTCAATAACTGACAGGCCAGGGGAAGCATTGTAATTAGGGGGCCAAACGGGTAAGGGGCCGAACGGGTAAGGGGCCTAACGGGAGGGGGCCCAACAGGTAAGAGGCCGAGACGACCTGATACCTTTGTGAGTATGCAGCGCGTGCTGGAACTGCTCAAACATGCCTTGATCTTGGATGCTGGTATATGCATTTGTAGCATGTCTACAACACTAGACTTTTCAGCATTATTCATCTTTCGATTCTGATAGAAAAAAGGGTATATGTTAGTACTTTTGGCATAACATACAGAAAAAAGAGAAATCAAACATTACTCAAAATGTATTTCAGCACAGACCACCCACAGACAATATAAACTTAGATTTTACATTCTCAGCTATACCATACAGAAAATGACCAGTTACTCAATATAAGTGAATGAAAACTGAAAATAAACTCACTTCTGGATATTGTTTGTACAAATCACTTGACACCTCGTGATTATGGTCGAGGCATATGTCAGTGATGACAAGCTGATCAACCTTCCTGTCGACACAGGCCAAAATTCTAGCGGAACAACCCATCTTCTATGACCTGCAAATATAAAAAATCAAATAATTTATTTTCTCCATTTTATTCATTATTAATCTATCTGTTAATTACTTACATAATGCAGTAATTAGTAATTAACTATAATTGTTAACCACGTAGTGAAGCTGATAAGGTTAAATATATATATTGGTTTTAATATATCTTTCTTCTAAAAACTTTGGCCGCTGTATAAGGCATCATGCCTTTCATAGCAGCCAATTGTTTCCTGCCGCTTGATAAGTGCCTATGTGCTGTTATGCAGCAAACCAGTATTCTTGAAGGTGCATCTGCCTTCTAAATACTTTGGCCGCTGTATAAGGCTTTATATAGCCTTATATAGCAGCCCATTGTTTCCTGGCCGCTGTATAAGCATCTACATGCTGTTATACAGCGGCCCAGTATTCTTGAAGGTGCATCTGGCTTCTAAATATTTGGGCCGCTGTGTAAGGCATTATATAGCCTTATATAGCAGCCCATTGTTTCCTGGCCGCTTGATAAGTGCCTATGTGCTGTTATACAGCAGCCCAGTATTCTAGAAGGTGCATCTGGCTTCTGAATACTTTGGCTGCTGTATAATGCATTATATAGCCCTATATAGCAGCCCATTGTTTCCTGACCGATGCACAAGTGCATATGTACTGTTATACAGCAGCCCGGTATTCTAGAAGGTGCATCTGGCTTGTAAATACTTTGGCCGCTGTATAAGGCATTATATAGCCTTATATAGCAGCCCATTGTTTCCTGACCGATGCACAAGTGCATATGTACTGTTATACAGCAGCCCAGTATTCTAGAAGGTGCATCTGGCTTGTAAATACTTTGGCCGCTGTATAAGGCATTATATAGCCTTATATAGCAGCCCATTATATCCTGGCCGCTGTATTAGCATATACATGCTGTTATACAGAAGCCCAATGTTCTACAAGTTGCTTCTGGCGTCTGAATACTTTGGCATTATAATAGGCTTATATAGCAGCCCGTTGTTTCCTGACCACTGCATAAGTGCATATGTACTGTTATAGAACAGCCCAGTATTCTAGAAGGACCATCTGGCTTCTGAATACTTTGACCGATGTGTAAAGCATTCTATAGCCCTATGTAGCAGCCCAATGTTACCTGGCCGCTGCATAAGTGCATATGTACTGTTATACAGCAGCCCAGTATTCTAGAAGGTGCATCTGGCTTGTAAATACTTTGACCGCTGTATAAGGCATTATATAGCCTTATATAACAGCCCATTGTTGCATGACCGCTGCATAAGTGCATATGTGCTGTTATACAGCAGCCCAGTATTCTAGAAGACGCATCTGGCTTGTAAATACTTTGGCCGCTGTATAAGGCATTATGTAGTCTTATATAGCAGCCCATTATATCCTGGCCGTTGTCTTAGCATATACATGCTTCTATACAGCAGCCCAGTATTGTACAAGTTGCTTCTGGCTTCTGAATACTTTCGCCGCTGTGTCAAGCTTTATAATAGGCTTATATAGCAGCCCATTGTTTCCTGACCGCTGCATAAATGCATCACATGCGGTTATACAGCAGCCCAGTATTCTAGAAGGTGCATCTGGCTTCTGGATGCTTTGGCCGCAGTGTAAAGTATTATATAGGCTCATATAGCAGCCCATTATTTCCTGGCCGCTTGATAATTGCCTATGTGCTGTTATACAGCAGCCCAGTATTCTTGAAGGTACATCTGGCTTCTAAATACTTTGGCCGCTGTATAAGGCTTTACATAACCTTATATAGCAGCCCGTTATACCCTGGCCGCTGTATTAGCATATACATGCTGCTATACAGCAGCCCAGTATTCTACAAGTTGCTTCTGGCTTCTGAATACTTTGGCCGCTGTGTCAAGCATTATAATAGGCTTATATAGCAGCCCGTTGTTTCCTGACTCATGAGCCTAGTCCAATATTACTCATGGGGAGGGGGTGCGTTGGGTACGACCCGGCACTAGGCTTAGGCTATACTATAGGCCTAGATCTAGGCCTATAAATGATTGTAGGCCTAATACTAATCTAATATAATCCTTTAATTTGACCTATAAGCAACATATAATAGTCGGACATACATAATGTTACTATAGATAGGCCTATAGCCTAGTTTATATTATGATGTATAACCATAAAAAGGCAAGATAAAACCATAAACAAGATTACTCACCTCTGATTAGGGCGGATGCCTTTCCCTGTCTTATTTGGGTGACCTGCGTGTTTGCAGTTCAATCGGATACTTGAATATACAAATTTGTTTGAATAATTAGCTTTTCCTGGCCCAATTTCCTTATTTTTGGCTGCTACCGTCTTGGCCCCACGCTTAACAAACTTAGTGCATGTCTTTTCTTCGTATGATTCAACTTCTTTAATGAAATCGGCGTAGCTGTCGAAGGTACGACCTTTCTCCAGCTGTGCCATCTTCCCTGTGTCTGCAAGTTCCATGACACGCGACGTCGTGCGTATATTGTCAAACGCGCTGTGATTGGTCAACCTCGGCTGCTGAATAAGATGATTATTAATCTAATACCACGGCCGGCCGCTGTATAGCCGTATCCTTTTCCAAATTTAAAAAGTTAAAAAAATTAGTCGTGAAGATACAAATCATTGGCCTTCTGTTTGAATAACGCTAAAAATATATTTACATCACCAACTCCTTGGTTACTTATACCAGGCTTCGACGAAACCATATGAACAAAGCAGATTCCTGAGTTTACTTACCCAATTTACTATTGTATCATTATTTGTAAGTGCATTAAATTGAACATTTATTATATGAGACTTTTGTGAGACGAGTTTGTTTTATATTAAAAAAAATAGCCAATATTTCACAATTCTAATGTATCTCTGGACAATCAATGGTACACGTCCAAGTTCACCATACATAATTGCATTCATTGTGAACCGTTTTACTTTTAAAATACTTTTACAAAAATCTTTATGTACTTGTTCTATTGCTTTAGCGGGATAAAATCCCCATATTTCACAACCATATGAAAGCACAGGCATCACCATTTTATCAAAAATATCACAATACACGACCGTATTTATATTTACGAATCGCTCCACCTTACTTCGCAAGCTAAACATTGCTTTGCGACCATGCCGTGCTAATATCAACTGTGTTTGTGTGAATGAGCCTGTGTAAGAAAATACCATACCAAGTACGTACGGGGACAAAATCAATAATTTCGAGCCCATTCCCATTATAATACCATTTATCATTAAAAGTCAATTTTCCTCTTGAACTAAAAAACAATATTTTCGTTTTAGTAACATTTAGAGTTAATTTCCATCGAGTATAGTATCTATGCAAAATATCAAGACCTGATTGTAAACCAGTAGAAGTTTCAGCAAGCAAAACCTAATCATCCGCATATAATAATACGAACAACTTCATAAAGCCTGTGTCAATGCTGGTTGATCCATTATTCCTAAAAAAATCTTCTAAATCATTTACATACATTGTAAGGGTGAAAGGCTCTCGCCTTGTCGAACGCCTAATGTACAATCAAAAGAAACAGTAATAGATTTTGGTCCTCTTACTTTAGATTTGACAGTTGAATAAATACTCCGTATAAATTTGAACATTTTACCCCGAACTCCCAGTTTAAAAAGCTTATACCACAGGTTATCACATACTACATAGTCAAATGCCTTTGAAAATGCACAATAAAGTTTCTTTTTATTACTGATAAACCAATTAATAACATTATCCAAGACAAACGTACTATCAATAGTACCCATTTTAGAGCGGAAACCACCTTGTGCTTCAATATAAACAAAATTATATTCAGCCCAATGACTGAGTCTATTATTTAAAATTCTTGTGAATAGTTTGGATATAACAGATAAGAAAGGTATTCCTCTGTAATTTTCAACTGAATCAAGAAATCCTTTCATATGAAGTGGTAGAATTAACCCCTCTGACCAGCTTTCTAGGAAAAATTCTTTCGAAAACATCACGGTAAATAACCTAAGAATACGTGGATAGGATGGTAAGCTCTTAACCCTTTCACCACTGAAGCCCGTTTTCATGTGCTGAATGCCTTAGCATTCAGCACATAAAAACGGGCTTCAGTGGTGAAAGGGTTAAGCTACTCTCGCTCATACTTTACGATCTGTGAATAAAAGATGTTGATGTGACTTTTGTTCTAGATTTGTCCGTGGCTATGACAACGTCTTGATTAATAATATCCATGATAAAATTATACCCACTGCAATGCCAAGCCAAAATGCAGTAACTACTTACTTGATAAGTTACAGCCCTTTGGCTTTGTACAGCGGTATAAACCTTATTGAAGAAGTTATGTAATGATGCATTATTTAAATAACCTGTGCTTGTTTAGGTATATGATGGCAAGCTGGATTTTATGTTTACATATGATTTTCATGTGATTTCCCAAAACTATCCCTGTTGTATATATACATGTATAGGCCTGCACATTATGTTTTATTGCTTATTTTAATGAGGCACAATCTACATATACTTCACGTCGTCAATAAATATGTATCGATCTATCTCATTATTCTTCAATTTGTTTTTCAAATTTAATGAAATTTATCATACCAAACCCGAAGACCTGCTCCACACTAGAGTGGGGAAATTATTGAATTATTGAAATCAAAGAGTGTAATCATCATACATCTGGGTATAAAGATAGCCCTGTCGCGTGACGTCCAGTCACATTGCAACTGATTGCTAGCATATTGAGTGGTTAATGGTCTTATCGTGGTTTATAACTGGCGTGTACACACAGGTAAGCGAACATTCAATAACCATTAAATGTAAATCTACCATAGAAAACCTGATGTAAGCCCACATGAAATCCACCGGGGAGTGGGGGTCGCATAGTAAAAAGGATCAATTTATTTTATAAATTCGTAACGTTCTTATTATGTTATATATCATAGCCACGCATAGTTCCTTATAATCTTTTCAGATGTAAATTGCTTGTCTGTGAATTGACTAAAGCAAACCTACAATATTGTAGATTTGCCGGACAGGTAGTATACGCCACATATACTTATCGCTGCGCCACATACGCGACGTTTAGCTAGAGCTATTTAAAACCGGACACATTTTTTACCATGTTAATTGATGAGAGAACCACTTATTACGATATTAATACATTTTAATGACCATGTACATAAGGCTTACATCAATGATAGCGACGTTACATATAAAATTCATCGTGGTCTAAATAATTTTATGATCACGAACATAATTGTGTGTTTCATGATAATTTGCTGTTGCCTATATTTTCAAGAACTAATTTTCATTCACATTTGATTAATACATATACATGTGTGAATTTTTTTAACACGATGAACCTGTCTTTTTATACTATTGTTTTCATTATATAACATTGTCAAACCGAGGGTCAATGTCACTGATCTATACGTACCAGAAGAGCTGTTGGCGATAGCTGTAGTTCTAAGTTCAGTGTGCAGGTGTAGGGATAGGTATGAGATTGATTAGAACCCACTGGTCAATGACGTTGATTCTAGGATCACAGAAAATATATAACAAGAGGCCCAGGGGGGTAGTGCACCAAACAGGCGTTAGTGGGTCGGTCCAGGGTAAATTACCAACGTCGTGTTAACGTCTAAGACGTTGACAAAACGTCTGGTGCACCACTGCAGCGTTTGCAACGCTACTCCTCATCTACGACCAAAATGTCACGTCTACTGGGGGGTAGACGTTGCTGGGGCGTTAGCTGTAAAATGTATACAGAGATCGTGACGCGCATTTTATTAGTCTTGACACTTTCATCGTCTACTAATGCCAAACTTTATCCCACTAATTATGCGTCAGGAATATACTGATATCATTTTCTTCTGAAAGTGTTTATATCGCAGGTATGATATTAATGGTAATCACCTTTTCCTATAGATATAGAAAAGTTGATGTTTAATTAGTAAACTTTATCTAATGATCTTGATTTATCATGGTACCGCTGTTATGTTGCACGGATTGCTCCAAACGTAGCTTTCTAAACCATCAAGTTGAATAAAGATAATCTAAATTTTGACGACTTTCATTTACTCTGAACTACTCGGTTAGTGCCTTTTGATCAGTTTGTTAGTCATGTTACTGTTAGCAGTGCACGCTGAGCTGTAATAACAAGTTTAAGCCTACACGCTCATCGTCACCGAAACTGGGAAATACTATCACGGGGTTTTCAAAACACGCTAATTGGAGGAAAATTGACACATTGTTCCAAACAGATATAGTCTAGAATATTGATGCAAAATAAATGCAAATGTTTAATTAATATCTTATAAAATTGAACAATGAACAAAAGTTTATATACTAAAATAAATTATACAGATTATGGTAGCTTAGCGAACACAGTTTTGATACATACCTCAGAAATGGCCAACATAATTTATAGGCCAATTTCTTACTTTATTTAACTTCATACGATTCATATTGTGATAAAATATGTTCCATTAGGTTTATTCCAAGTCACTGAGATAGTATGTGTCTGTTTAATAGTTTATTTACTAGCTTGGTAGATAATACACCTTTATTAGTCGGTGGGCTATATTTCAAAAAGGGCCTAAATAGCAGAATTCGCCTAACTCTCATGACAATTATGTTTCTTGGTCTCATTTTAAAGGTAATATATTACCTTTCCTTTCAGTAATAACTATCATATATTTCTATACAATATCATATTCATATTGACAAGCTATTCCAGCACATTGATGTCATTGTTCGAGATTTTATTGCCAATTATTTTATATTATACTGGCATGTCCTCATATAAAAATGCCAAAGAGTTTGATAGCATATATCGGCAATATTGTGCCGCATCCTGACAATAATTGTAATGCAATATACTGACACTTTATTGTCATATCCGAACATTATGGCGATATAACTTGTCGTTATAGGGCTTTATTTATACTAGCCCTATTATACCATATCCCAATATTGTAGTGACAAATCCTGACATGCCAATCCATATGGTAAACTCATCTAATTCGGAGTATTCTCATGTCTTAGCAGTATCATCCGAAATGCTATTATCACAATATCACCTTTTTGAAATATGAAAGTAAATCCTGATATTATATTGTCATATTCCACAATTATTATGCAATATATTAAACAATAATATTATATTTTGTCGATTTAATGTCATTACCTAACATTGTAGCACAAAATATTGTTGGTAAAATTACATAATTATTCTCACTAAACATGGGGTGTTATATCCTCTCAAAACAGTGCCATATTCTTACATTACAAGATCATACCCCTTAAATTTCAAATGTCGTTAGTTGTTTTTTTCAATTTACTTTTTACAATAATGTAACCCATTGATCATCAATCACGACAATAATATTAATGTTTTTATTTTATATCACACACATCACTGTAAAAAATTAACAACCCACTTAATACTGAGTTTTGGGATAGCGGGACATAACTTCAAGTGGGTACAAATTTCTATGAGACTTGAAGCATAAAGGGTTAATTTATATGTATTGGTATAAAATTACATATAAATATACTAAAATGTACTTTTATCAATACATATGAGCTCATGTGTTGAGCACAAGCATGTAATTTGCATTATTACTATTTTCAAATAACAATACAAGTAAGTTATTTTGCTGCAAATCTAGAAACACAGATATAATAGTTTTCTCAATTTTAACCTTATCTGATATTTTGATCTGATGCAATAATGTAACAAATAAGACAAGACGTATGACAAGGTATGACACTGCATGGTGTTATCTGAAAATCTCTTTAATTTATTGTGTAATAATAGGTTTTTTAAGTAATAATAAATACCGAACCCCTAGAGTTTAAAGCCTCTACATAATGAAATTTAAGCTCATTTAAAACAATGCACCATAGTTTTTCTGTTCAGCATCAATTTATGTTAAAATTAATACATTAGGTTTGAATTAAACTTGTATTTCATTTTGTGAAAAAATCACGAAACAATTATTTTCATTCATTCAGATACCAGAGGGTAGGTATCTATTTAGCTTCAAATTACTTTTTTTGGACAACTTCTCAAAAGGTTACCCGGTCACAAATGAAATGTAATATATTTATCTTCAAAATGATAACAAGAAACATAGTTGTCATGAGAGTTAGGCGAAATTCAAATTTATATATATATCAGCCCACCGACTATATACGGTTGTAAAATCATTGTGTTTTTGATTACCTCGTCTGGGAACGATGCTCGTTAGTGAGACGTTGTAACGACCTTGTATTGTGCACCTGACGTGTGTCGGGACAGTCAATGTCGGTCGTTACGACGTCTGACGTCGACAATTAACGTCACACGTTAGACGCAATGTGGTGCACTAGGCCCCTGGGGCCTTGAAACTTGTCAAATATCAGCTACAGGTGTGTCAGAGAATGTATATCTATGCTCTTAATTACATTATCATGAAAAGAAAATATGTATAGGCCGGTAGTATATATTTATATCTCATCCATCATTGGAATTTATATTATATGTTCGATTCCCATCATACATTTTGCTGATTTTACACACATTCTGAAGTAGGCCCACTGCACGTAATGAAAAATGCTTGACAAACAATCATTTTTACAGGACTACAATGTAAAAATTATGTACATACAAGAGTAGATGTGCAATTATTATTTATTCTGGGTCTTTAGCCAGTTAGCCAGGAATTTTCACGGAAGTCTTTATTCTTTAATTTCAATTCTTCTGCCTTAAATAGGCCTAACAAAATCGTCACGGAGTAGTAAAATATCAACTTTAAATGTTTCTTACTCAGCCGTGAAATCTACATCAGCCCTAATCCATCATTATCACATGTAGCCGTAATGCACTCTTACTACACCCTCTTACGTAATGCAAATTACGAAAATCACAATACTAACAGTAGATCGACCCAAGGATAAAGACCCATGAAGGCTTTCTTAACTCACACGATCTTTGCTGCAATGTTACTGTAATGTTATCAGGCAAACGTCGAGTCAGGTGTTAGTTGGCTTTATCAAATGTAATGAAATGAAATGAATGGGGTTTTACGCCAAATTTGTTCACATATAGGATAAACTGGGCCAGAAGAACCTCCTGAGGATGGTGATATGAATGAGGTGACACTGCCCTCCAGACACATGATTTGAAATTGAGTCCTGTTGGTCTGCGGCCAAGCACGTTATCTCTCGGTCATGTAGGCTGCCCACAATATTTAATCTTTACGATTGAGCAGGGAGGAAACATTTTGTTCTTTGAAACTTGGAATGCCAAAGCAGGAGACGAATCTGCGATCTCTGACTTTCCAAGCAGGCACCAGGCTCCCGCCCTTTGGTATTGTTGTTATATACAAACACATTACCTGATTACTGATATCAAGATGATTTGCCATGTATTCTTGCTGGTATCTATAAGCTGATTAGCAAAAAAGTTCCAATTATTGATTTTTATGACATTGATGATGTACTATATTGGTTTAAATATATATATATTTTTTTTTCATATGTGTCGTTAAAACTCACTTATGTAGCACAGAAGCAATTGACAATGTAGGACTATATAATAATAATAATAATAATATGTTTATTGACGTAAAGTACAAAAGGCATATCATAAATATAGAAAAAAACATATCACAAATACAATGTGCAAATTATTCAGAAATTAGGTTATATGTAATAAATAGTGCATTAATGGCAACACAACAAATTTTCAATAGTGCAAAGTGCGTCATTAGAAAAAAAGGACGTATCACTTTCTAATACGTCCCTGATAAACGAGGCTGTATGTTTGTCCCTCTCGGACTCTTTACATTTGCTAATAAAAGTGGCACGAGCGCTGATCATCGGTGAACATTACCTTAGTTTATATACATTGTATTTGTAAAATTTATACTATTAGCTAATGCAGTTCCACTACCATTTAAACATAGCTTTGTACACATTTTTACGATATCATTACCACTCATTGAAATAGATTTTAGGAACTTGACGGTGCGTATATGCAACTGCATATCAATTGGTAGCACCTGCGTTATCAAATGTAACAGTTTACAGTGGGTCCGATATGGTAGATTAAATATTCTTCTTATAGCTTTACGCCAAGATACATAAAAACGATCTATATATGAGCTAGACAGGTCCCATAAGGGAGATCCATATAATGACATGCTAATTGCTTTGGACATTTCTAATTTTACTTTAGAGTTTACAAATTTCTGAAAGTAGACAACAAAACATTTGTTTTAATATTAAAATCAGCAGTAGCTGCAATTACACGTTTCTCACACTGTTTACTACCCACCGTGTTACCTAAGTGCCTGCAATTAGTTTGGCTTTGGATTACCTTATCCATCAAGTATATTTCCTCACGGTGAATTTCGTGGTTATGGCTATGAATAATAAATTCACTTTTATTTGCATTAAAATCAAACTAATATAACTTAGAAAAAAGAGAACACTGTTGCAATAACCTGCCCAATGCAAAACGTGAGGGCGCCAATAAAACAATATCATCTGCGTATGCTAAAGCACCAACAAAAACATTACCGACATAACAACCAAATCCTGATGATTTTAACATATGCATAAGTACTAAATATAAAGGTGTGTGCGCATGCGCGAAGATCGGACGTGAAGAAAAAATTATTGGAAAATTAAATTATATTTTTCCTGTTTTTGACCGGATCCATGAACCTACCAAATCAAAACAGCACGTTCTGGTTCTTTGGATCATATAGACCTCGATTTTGAGTTCTTTGCACGATTAAAACACTTACGAGAGTCCATTTTAACTTGACTCTCGTGAATTTTCCTATGTACACCTATTATCGCTCACTGAAATCGAAGTAAACAAACCACTGACTTACCATAATCACCCTCTAATAAGAGTAACGGTAAGAACTAAACTGCTAATGTTATTAACCACTCAGGCCTACTTCTCTATTACATCAGCTCCTGTGAGTCGGCCCACAGGACGAAGAGGTATGATATGTTACCAATTAAATCCACCTATTCTGACGCTAATCCCTGGCTTGGACTAGGTCCAGGGCTAGTCTTGGACTTCAATCATTAGCCATGCACCTGCGTGTCACTGTTTTTGTTGCTGGCATTATCCTTGCCATTCAGAGACACTCGCACAACAATGTAAAACTAACTGAGACCTCCCCTGAGCCTGACGCCACTGGCTCTTGGTCAGTTACACCCCCAACCAGACACACATCTCACCAAGTCGAGATTGCAAGCATTAAGTATGCTTGCTCAAAAATCAAAAGTAGATGCAATCCAAACTTTCTATCTACCTCACTTAGTCTCCTACTTTTGCTGTCAGGAGATATTTCCACCAATCCCGGCCCCCGTACGACCAAATACCCTTGCGGCGTCTGCCAAAAGGCTGTTAAATGGGGTCAGGATGCAATCCGGTGTGATGAATGCGAAACCTGGTATCACATCGATTGCATGAGTAGGCCCTATGAACCCGCAGGTTTACAATATTCTAGCAAACCACAGCAACGTCTCGTGGATTTGCTGTCAATGCGGCCTTCCATCCTTCTCCTCATCCCTCTTCAACACTACTCCCATAGAACTATCCAACTCATTTTCATCTCTGGACACAACTTTCGCTTCCGACAAATCACCGCGGCCCCCAGAACCCATCCATACTTCTACACCAAGTAAAACAACAAAGACAGCTACAAGTAAACCAAATTCTTTCAACCGCCCACTTAGAGTTTTAAACATAAATTTCCAATCAGTCAAAAACAAGACCATAGAATTAGAACATGTTATTCACTCCACCAAGCCTGACATAATCATCGGTACGGAAACTTGGCTAAATTCAAACATTAATTCGATAGAAATTTTCAAGCCCGATTGGGGATACACTGTATACCGCAAAGACAGACCAAACCAGTCATATGGTGGAGTCCTAATTGCGGTATCAAACGATTTAATTAGCTCAGAAGCCACAGAACTGGACACAACTTGTGAAGTTCTTTGGGTCCATATAAATTTAATAGGATGCAAATCTTTACACTTTGGCGCTTTCTACAGACCACCTCGAAACGATTTAGACCCCCTTTTCTAATTAGATGCATCCCTCAGTAGAATTACACACACAACAAATGGTTATGTTTGGCTTGGTGGCGACTTCAATGCTCGCTTTGTCGATTGGACTTTGCTGGAAGTGTCCCCCGCTGCTGGAAGTGAACGACCGCAAAATCAGAAACTTATCGATGGATCACTCGACTACAACTTGGAGCAGGTAGTCGATAAGCCAACCAGGGAAGACAAAATTTTTGACTTACTTTTTACGAACAACAAATCTAGCCACCAGAAAATCGAAATTCTTCCCGGTATTGGAAAATCTGATCACGAAATTGTTTTTGCAGAAATTGATACCCAGCCTTGCCGTATTTCAAAACCAAAACGTAAAATCTTTCTGTATAGAAAAGCAGACTGGGATGGCATTAGATCAAACCTAAATTCTCTCTATACTAGCATAAAAAAATGCCAACCAAGGGTATTCAGCTAACGACCTTTGGACAAAATTCAAATCCACTTTAACATCAAGCATGGACGAGTACATTCCACTGAAAAAGCTCAATGGTAAACACCACCTTCCCTGGGTCACGCCAAAAATGAAGAAAATGATTCGGAAAAGAAACAAAATTCACACAAAATCAAAGAAATTAGCCAAACCATCTGCCAGGATTTCGAAAAAACTCAAAAATATTCGGCACAATTTACAAAAAGAAATGAGACAGGCATACTGGCAGTATGTAGAAAATATTATAGACTATTCGGAAGAAGATAACAACTCTGAAAGAAAATTTAAACAAAAGAAATTCTGGTCCTTCATTAAAAACATGCGAAATTACTCGGCGGGTGTTGCCCCATTGCGCAGCCAGGGAGACTCTTTCAGCGATGCCTCTGACAAAGCTAAAATTCTAAACAATCAATTTAGCTCTGTGTTCACTCAAGAACCCATCGGATCCATGCCAGAAAAAGGACCCAGTGCCTTCCCTTCTATGCCCCAAATTGAAATTTCTACTCCTGGCGTTAAAAAACTTTTGGATAACTTAAAACCCCATAAAGCTTCAGGCCCCGATTCAATACCTCCGACGGTCTCAAAGGAACTTAGTAATGAAATTGCCCCCATACTACAAATTATCTTCCGAATTCCCCTTACAACTGGACAGGTGCCGGACGACTGGAAATAAGCTAATGTGGCTCCAATTTTCAAAAAGGGTGATAAGCACAAGCCAAGTAACTATCGCCCAGTCTCATTGACATGTATAACATCAAAAATTATGGAACATATTATTGTAAGTAACTTGATGAAACATCTCGAAATTCAGAACATTCTATTTCCTCTTCAGCATGGTTTTCGGCGAAATCATTCTTGCGAATCACAGCTTCTTTCCCTCTTTCAGGACCTGGCCAGTAGTACAACTCAAACAGACATGCTTATTATGGACTTTAGCAAAGCTTTCAACAAGGTTCCGCACAAACGTTTAAATTACAAACTCAACTGGTATGGCATCCGAGGGGATACACTTGAGTGGATCACAGACTTTCTCTGTTCTAGATCCCAGAGAGTAGTCCTGGACGGTGCTACCTCTGACAGTGCTCCTGTATTGTCGGGGGTGCCCCAAGGGACTGTCCTGGGACCCATACTCTTTCTTATATATATAAATGACCTCCCTGTTGGGGTCTTGAATAGTACAGTCCGCTTATTCGCTGATGACTGTATTATTTACCGCCCCATCAGATGTAAAAAAAACACCGAACTACTCCAATCTGACCTAAATTCTGTCGGCTCCTGGGAAAAGACTTGGCTTATGCAGTTTAATGCAGACAAGTGTTTTACCATGAGGACCGGCAGAAGCAAATCTAAAATCAATGCATTTTACAATCTACATGACCAGCCACTCCAAAGTACAGATTCTGTTAAATATCTTGGCCTAACACTTACTTCTGATCTTAAATTTAACTCCCACATCAACATTGTTACAGCAAAAGCTAATAGCGTTCTTGGCCTCCTGCGCAGAAACTTGAAAATTTCATCGCAGGCTGTCAAGACCCAAGCATATCAATCTTTAGTCCGACCTCACCTGGAATATGCCTCCACGGTTTGGAGCCCACATACATCTGATAATATAAAAAAAGTGGAGATGGTGCAGAGACGTGCTGCAAGGTATGTCTGCAACCGCTGGCATAACACCAGCAGTGTTAGCGAGATGGTTAGCCACCTTGGCTGGGAATCCCTTGCTGTGCGTCGCAGTAATATGAGACTGCATACAATGTACAGAATAGTGCATACGACAATGGGAGATCCCTGGCATAGGTGGTTGACCCTATCCACCAGAAAAACACGAGGATTCCATCCGTGGAGGTATATTCCACTGAGCCCGTCGAATGACCCTTACAAATTTTCTTTCCTACCCTGCACTATACCAGTCTGGAACAGCCTCCCACTCCATGTTGTCTCCTCTCCAACACTAGACTCCTTCCGCCTACGACTAAATACTATGTAAACCGCAGGGTTTTTTAATTCACCTTTGTTTTCACTGCACAATTCTTGTTTTGCTGTAACCTCCTGTTTTCTCTTTAGGTTACAACTAGCACTCTTAACACCAGTTTCCGACACGTAATTTGTGCACACACACCACGGCGTACAATGCTCCAAGAAAGGAGCGAACGCTGTTCACACAAAGAAGAAAAAGAAGAAAGTAAATAATATAGGAGACAAAACTCCACCTTGTTTAACACCGTTACCTTCTTTAAAAGGCTGGGATACCACTTTGTCCCATCGAACCGACATGGTCTGTTGACTATACATAGTAAACAAAAGTTTCAGCAATGTGGGGCACACGCCCTTCTTACTAAGTATTTTAAATAATTTAATATGATCTACTCTGTCGAATGCCTTACTCGCATCCAACATCATCATATAAACATCAGTCTTACTATTATTGTAATATTTTATAACTTCATCTAGAGCAAAAGTACAAGTAGCTGTAGAACTACGCGGTTTAAAACCGAACTGTAGATCAGACGAAGATAGTTTATCTGCGTGTTTCATTAAAATAATTTTATCTAGTAACTTACCAAGCACATTACTTAGAGCTATTGATCTATAATTATTGCTGTCGTGTAATGACTTCCCTTTATTCTTGGGTATAGCTATTAATGTGGAAGTACAAAATTGAATAGGACTAAAATCATGACTTAACATTGAACTGTACATAAGTGCCAAATGTACATGTAAATGCTTAGAGCCGTTAATTAAATGATCAGTATACATATTAGTTCCGTCGCGTTTGGCACTCTTTATTCCCTTACCTGCCATACTAACATGAGAAACATTTATTTTATGCGTATCATAGCAGTCATTATTATGTGTACATTTGTTATGACAGTCACATTCCAGTTTAGACATAAGTTCATGTTGCATAAGTTTTTTATATTTGCAAGCAATTAATTCACTTATTTCATTGGCTCCTTTTGCATTATCAACGCTGTTAGGTATAATAGAGCTACTGCCTTTTATTTTCTTAACATCGTCGCAAAAAGATTTAGGATTACCAGAAACCAGACTACGGGCTATTTTGTTGGACACGATAGAGTCGCGTGATTTCTTTATCATACTCACAGCATAGTGAAACTTGGCACGTGTCAGCCAAAGGACCGTGGCGTGGTGAGCCGTTCTCTCTCCTCAGCCAATGCCAGAAAGAGGCTCGCTGTTTGTGCTCGTCCACGTGCTCACTCCAGCCAGCCATGGGCTTGTTAGAGTTGTCGCGACTGACACCCTTACCTGGTAACGTCTCAATGCCAGGTACAATACAAGCGTTTATTATTTGATCATGGTAATTCTGTAAACTCGCATTATGTATATTACAACTCCTAGCCGTACATCGTAAGGCTTCAATGGGCAGGCTCACTCCCGCTAGCTGATTGTCCAAATAATCACAGTTATTTAAATCATCATCAATTACTTCGTTTTGCATAGTTACGTAATCAACATCTATATGTAAACTTAAAATAACGGCACTGTGATCTGATAAATTATGACTATCACGAAGAACTGTATATTCATTGATAGCGTTAAAAATATTTTCACTGACACATATATGATCAATCAATGATCTTTCATTGTTAATTTGGCTTTCATAAGTGTAATCAATTTCGGCTAATACGTGTTCAATACAACATTTAAAATTCTCGTCAAGATAATCTTTTAATTTAATTGTTCTGGATTATGTATTTCTGGCGAAGCTGGTGTTGAAATCGCCTCCAATTACAACCATTGTGTTGTCATGACTGTTACATAATTGACTAATATTAATCAAGACATCCTCATACTCAGCGTCGTTTGCTCTATCACTAGGCATGTACACACAAAAAACAAGAATTTTTACCGTCCCGGTATCATATAAAACACAACACAATCTCTTAGAATTCGTAGCAATCGGCGTAACAGTGCCTGACAAATGTTTATGCCACAAAATACAACAACCATCTATGGTCGCCCCATAAGTGGGTCCATTCCAGATACACCGTGTATATTAATATTTGGAAAATCGTTTTGTAATTGTCCTAATTGTTCATTAAAAAGCCAATGCTCTTGTAACATAACCAACTGATATTCATTGATAAGCTCCTGTATATACGGAGCACGTCCTGCACCGAGGCCGTGACTGTTATAGCTGCACACATTGAGAATCATGATAAATAAAATAACTATAGATGTGAATGTGAAAAAATAGTAGAGTTTTTTAGGTATTATATATAACACTGTAAATGTTATCAGTAATCATCATCCCTCTCCCTTCTGGGTGTTATGAAGCGTCTGACACATACTCCCTCTGGCCAGGGGAAAGTTTCTGTCAGAAGAGAGTTTATCTGAGATATGGGCACTGACATTTTAAAAAAAGATTTAAACCTCGCGCTTGGGTTCGATATCAGCTGTATGTCGCGTACAACGTAGTCATTTTGTACAACGAGATCAGTTATATAATTTGCTTTAGTTTCAGGGTCTACTCTGTATATGAATAAGTCTCTACTTGGTTCAGGCGCACCACGAAAACGACCGGTACCTGGTCTGGCATTACCTGTAATGATGCGTTGTCTCCGGTTCTCTTCCCGGCGTTTCTTCTTCAGTGTATGATTAGGGAGATGAAAATCTTCAGAGGATTTGGTGTCCGTTGTACTGGCCTGTGACAGGTTACTGAGCGCCCTGCCCAGCTGATTGACCAGTGACTCAGGCCAGAGGGGGGCCTGATGATTACGAGCACCCTGTCCAGTGCCACGCCCGGCGCCGCGTCCTCCGCGACGTACAGCGCCGCGTCCTCCACCACCACCTACCGCACCGCGTCCTGCATCACGTCCGTGTCCTGAGCGTCCACCACGCTGATACGGCGGCCGATCCCTGGCCGGCGCTGGTGGAAGAGGTGGTGTGTTGGCAATCTGATTACTATCCTCCTCATCATCACGTCTTCTCGCTGGTGTCTGCGCGTTTTCTGGGGATGTTGGAGATGTAGGTCGCATACGGTCCTCACGTAACTCCTGTTGGTGGTCTCTGTTAGCAGTTTTCACCCCATCATTGTTAACTGAATGAGTAGCACTTCTTGCCGCCACATTGGCGTAAGTTGTGTGTACATTATCCATTCTTTCTCGTAATACAATATTTTCTGCAATTGTTTTATCAAACAGCTGTTGCTGATTATTAACGAGTGTCTCTATTCTGTTAAGCCTGTCGATTACTGAGATGTTATTTAGCTCTTCTGGGTGAGAACGTGGAATCATCCCCATATCAATGGTATTTATCATGACACAAGGAAGTTGATCATTTTTATCCAGCTTCTGAAGACCATGTAGTATGTCTTGGACATGTGCTTCACACCCTGTGCGGGACGCTGAATCCTTGCGTTTAGCCTTTTCTCCAATTATCTCTGGATCGCATGCATTCCAGAGGAGATTCTTCGCTTCAACTATTGCATCAAGTGGATAGTGTCCAGTTACAGTTACACGTATATTATCTGCTGTGCCTGCCTGCATGGCAAATAACACATACGCCAGCAGGGGTTAATTATTACCTTTATTCCCATAATTGAGGTAACCATACTCGATAATTCCGGTTCTGTATCTCCTTCTGTGTTCTCAGCGATATCATGTCGGGATCCTACGTCTGTAACAGATCGTCGATTGTTGCATCTATCTTGCTCTGGAATGTCTCTTGGTACATGGCCAAAACGTACCTCATTACATGAGGGTCAAAGCATTAGGTCACCTTGACATAATTGAACTGACTCGTCACGTTTGTTGTGAGGACAAACACCGGCTGCTCCCAGGCCAGGCGGGCCGTCACACCGAGGCATGGCTTGACATGATGTGGTCATTCGTGCATATAATACAGATGTTTTAGTTATTAGGAGATGACAATATTATATTATCAACACCCAAAACCATTGAAACAGCAAACGCTTTTATACAGCATTTATTTTTTGCCGATAAATATCTACAAAAGTAAAATACATAATGAATACTCAATATATGACTAGATTAAAACAATAAACGAATATGAATTACTCTCTATTCAATGTCAGTTTAAATTTAACAACTACATTGCCACCAGGGGCGGAGTGCACCATTCGGGGGTAACTGCAACCCCAGAGGTAACTCTAGGGGTGAATCAGAAATTAAAATACCCCGAGTGCACCACGCACAAAAAACAATAAAAACTACCTCTGGGGTGGGAAGTTGAGAGGTAAAATTTGCACCTGCTAGGGGGGTGATGTAAGTCTGCTAACCACGGAGGTAGAGGCGTGATTTGACTGAAGTGTTTCCTTGGAACTCAACATTTAAAGCCCCGCTTGCGCGCAATGTGACCAATAACGTTGTACCTTTACGTCATAAATTGTAATAAATGAGATGTGCAACTGCATTTTTTTTGTTGCTGTAAAAAATCAACTTGATACCGCTCAACTGCGCTGCAATCTCCTTTTTAATTTGTTTGAAGTTTGTAGTGCTCACGCAATTGCCAGTTTCAAATGAATGAAAAATACACATATATGTACGTTTAAAA
Source organism: Flabesymbios commensalis (assembly GCA_964017125.1). Lineage (NCBI taxonomy): Eukaryota > Metazoa > Annelida > Polychaeta > Terebellida > Flabelligeridae > Flabesymbios > Flabesymbios commensalis. The sequence continues at coordinate 37,430,278 of OZ024908.1, read as the reverse complement.
ATTATACCTGTTATACTCACAATTACTGGTTTATTTAGGATTCGCATGTGTACAATTGATACATTTTAGGGAATATCCTAAATGTGAAATGCAGTTCAAATACGCTTAAAAACACCGCCCTTACTGAAGCACCGCCCTTACTGGCTAAAAGCATCGCTCCACTGACTGATCAGCTGGAAATAGCCCTCTGTGATCAATATATTTCACCATATTTTTATTATCACTGTCCATCAAAGTATAAATTTAAGTAATGCATGTCCTCTGAACACCAGACAACGATGAGAAGATTAGCAGCATTTATCTATTTCTTTCCAAAATATTCTAATTATTTTTTGTCTTCACCCTTGATGACTGTTAATCGACGCACATGTGTGTATTGTATAATTAATTTGTAGCCCTGATCTTACATTATGTAAGACTATTTGTGCAGCCTGTGAACTTAATTGTTTAGCAACTTTGCTGTACTCTTTTTTAACAATTGGACTTAAGTTATAGATAGTATGATATATTTTTTAATTTTATCAGATGCCCATTGTCATAATGCGGCCCATCCGTACGGCCCCGTCTGTCCGCCATTTTTAGCACTATTAGTTAGGCAGCCAAGAAGGGTGACCTTGTCTAGGCTGATAATTGTTTTTCTCTACTGATTATGCATCACTAGCATCTTTGTGATGATATCTCGGCGGATGTGGGTTTCCATCCCTTGAGAATTTGTTTTCAAAACGCAAATTTGAAAATGGCCGCCATGAAATCACTAAAGTTATTATTTATATATTCTATAAGTGTTCTACTTGTATTTGTTTGAACGGTTTTTACACTTTCCTGAGTGTCTTTTTTTGCTGCTATTAGAATAATATGTAACTATTTTACATCGTTTGACGCGGGAAACATCTTTATGATATAGTATGTATATCACACCTTAACACCTTAACTTGAAATCAAAGCCTAGTAAATAAAAAATTATAGCTCAGGTGAGTTTAAGAATGGTGCGTATCAGACAAAATGACTGACTTTCAGCTAGTATGTGTTTAATATGCGTAGGGCTAATATCTGTCGAATAGCTAGACCATTACTATAAAGCAAAATGTGCGGTTTCAGGGAGGAACATGACCTGAAATTTTTTAACCTAAATAAAATAAAATTTAAATAAAATTGCCAAATTGCGGCCTTTATTTACTTCAAAATGAAATGAATCGGGCTTTAGGCCACCTTTGTGCATATATAGGCTGAACTGGGCCAGGAGAAACTTCTAAGCATGGTGAGATGATTGAGATGACACTTTCCTCCTCACATAGGACTTGAAATTCGATCCCTGGCGGTCTGAGGCCGAGCACGCTACCTCTCGGTCACGGAGGCTCCCCACAATACTTGCATTCACTCAAAATGCCTGGTTGTAAAACTATAATATATGATGATATAGCCCAGGAACGTTAAATTAATGACAATTATATTTAAAAAAATGTATATTTCACCATACTTTGTCCCTTTTTCATGACAGATGGTCGTAATGAAAGGGTCAACTTAACTACATGAACGGCATTGCAATAAAAGTTGTTATTCGGTCATATTTCAGGCCAGAAGTGTATAAATTATATCAATTTCCATTGCCTTCAAGCGCTAAGTCCAAAAATCTATTTATAATAATACGAAATTTGATATTTTTGGAAATAAATATCTCAGACAAGGCCTAATTTCTATATTGCTAAGATAACACAGGTGACTGCACCAGAGAGAGAGGTGAGAGAGCGGGGGGGGGGGGCTAGCACCCCCCGCGACAGAGTGACACCCAGAGAACACTTATAATAGCAAATTCGAAGCATTGACCCAATGTTGTTCTACTATTGGCCCGACATCTTCGACGTCGGCACGACATAAAAACAACATTGGGTCAATGGCTCAAGTCAACTGAGTTTGGTCACAGCCAATCAGCAAACTCCAGACGCGGACACAATGTTAGCTTATTGGTGGCCCGCCGCTTACAACACTGGGCCAGCATTATCCCAGCATTGATTCACCAATATATAGGCCTTAATGCGATAAACGTTCATCCGATGCTAGATTAATGCTGGCCCATTGTCTACGGCAATGGCTCAGCAGTTTAACAGCATTGGCTAAACGTCTCGTTTTTGCAGAGTCACCGGCAACTCGATACACTGACACAATGTTGGTCCAATGTTGGAACAGTGTCATAAATGATTGCGCAACATTTACTTAACATTGGATCATGCTGACTGCCTAGAACTAGCATGACATAGAGCGCTGCTCACAGCAAAACCAAGTATCTGCTTCTTTGACAAGTGTGCAGATACTGTCTATTGAAAGTGTTGTTACAAACAAAAAGGAGGCAGTGACATCAGCGTAAAGGAAGTATATACTTGCTTTACAAGTGAGCAAATACGGCCTTTTGGCAGCGCTATGGCAGGAAGAGCCAGTTAAAAAGCAGCAAATGCCTAGTTTACCAGGGAGCCGATAATGCCTTTTGACTTTGCACAGGCAGAACAAATGT